>JAIGNY010002731.1:275000-705000 GCA_020152595.1 Chiridota heheva | reverse complement strand
TGGTGGTGGTGGTGGTGGTGGTGGTGGTGGTGGTGGTGGCAGTGGTGGTGGTGGTGGTGGTGGTGGTGGTGGTGGTGGTGGTGGTGGTGGTGGTGGTGGTGCAGTGCAGCAGCAGTGGTGGCAGCAGCAGCAGCAGTGCAGCAGCAGCAGCAGCAGCAGCAGCAGCAGCAGCAGCAGCAGCAGCAGCAGCAGTAGCAGCAGCAGCAGCAGCAGCAGCAGCAGTAGCAGCAGCAGCAGCAGCAGCAGCAGCAGCAGCAGCAGCAGCAGCAGCAGCAGCAGCAGCAGCAGCAGCAGCAGTAGCAGTAGTAGTAGTAGTAGTAGTAGTGGTAGTAGTATTTTTTTTTTTTTGGGGTGAGGAAGCATTGTCCAAATTTCTCCATGTGGCTAATGTCCCACACATACCTCCAGTGAACCTGCTTCAGATGTATAGAGTAAAGGACTCAATAATGATGGGTAAAAAATCGCTGAAATGGGTACCACTTGGTGGATTTGAGGCCATGAACCACTGGGCTAGTATTCTAACAAAAAACGGGTTTGGACATAAAAACATGACGATAACATCAGTAAATAACGTTGAAAGCGATATCATGCAAGTTTGAACATGCGAAACATGTGAAATTATAATCCATCGGCTAATGAGGGTCGACAACATGAACACAACATTGACGAAATTTGCAAACAACCATCTGACCAGGGCCGGTGTAAAAGTAAACCCCAGTCAATTTGGGCCCCCAGACAATGAAGCCCTAGCCATCCAGTTAATTTGGTCTCCCCTCATAGTAAAAACGGTCCATTAGGAAATTTGGGCCCCCGGCCCCTTTTTTTTTCTAGGAAATTTGGAGACAACATCTTGTCCCCCTTTTGCAAGAAAAAGCCTTTTTCTTCCTTCACAGTAAATCTCACAGCCGTTTTGCGTAAAGCACGCTTTTTTTTCTTTAGTGTATCCTGATGGGTACTGCCCAGATCAAAGAAAATATTATATTTCTTTTTCACCAAAGAGGATATATTTTTGTTCGTGGGCAAATTCTACGACGGCGCTGTATTCCGTACATAAATATTACTAACTTCAGTTTTAGCTTATCACTTCAATACACAAATTAAATGAAAGAACCGTACAGACACTCCAGTAAATTACCTAGTAAAATCAGTCCGGAGGGGACTCTATAGACATTCCTTGGGAAATAAGGACAGGGGGGCCAAAATTAAGGGGGAAAAAATTTACTATCACACTGGATACCATATCCCTGATCTGACCATTACAAAGTTTCTACACAATTTGTACTAGTAGCCACATGTATCTGATTCTAGCTTACAGATCACATAGGAGATTGTAAGAAAGGCCCACAAAGTAGAGGTAGCTTTAAATGCACCCTCTTAGCGTGACCAGCTTTAGCAACCGGGAGGGAAAAACTTTAATGCATTGTGGTCTGTCTGCAGAGCTAACATGGTTAACTGGCAGACTGGCTAAGGCTGCCAATTTACCAATTACAACATGCAATTTCCTTGACTGTAGCTTCATCAAAAAATATATTTAACTGTTTTAGGTCTGTTTTTTTTCTTTCCAGATTTAAAGTATAATAAATTAAGTGTCATTGTATCATACCTTCACAAACTTGTATCGTATGTCAACTTTACTTGTCAATTCGTTCTTAGAATTAAATTAGAATTACAGTATTAAATTGAAGTAAATCAGAATTAAATTATATTTACAGTTTGATCAATGATTGTTGTTAGGATTGTTTATCATTTATAATTATCAAACAAAATAGCGGCACACGTTCCTCATCCGAGACCCTCGACGTTTGGCTCCGTCAGCAAAGGCACTCTTAAAGAATTTCTATGAATATGATACCTATGACTGTATGACTTTGATCTAAACGAAGGACACCCATTTAATGAGTGGGAAAATCTTAATGCAGACCCGCTATTTTGCCTTTACCAATACGTGAAAGAGAACTTTGACTCTGATCCTCTAATCATCGATGCTGACGACCTTACCACTTTCCCAAAGGAGATATTCACAAAATATTTCAAAGCCCTTGGTTTGGAATTCAAAGACAAATTCCTAAAATGGGACTCCTCGATTGATTTTATCAGGAAGTCTTATGGTTGTAAGGATTTGGTGATATGGGGTGTGCAACAAGAGGCGTATGGGCGAGCATTTCATTCTTCTGAGTTTATTCCACCGAAAGCCCCTCCACGCAACTGGAAAGATTTGCCGGATGACCAAATGAGATTTGCCAGTTGATAATGAGAGAGAGAGTTGAACACACAATTACAATGACGGGGTCGTCGCCTGCGTATTCGGTTATGACAGTACAAATGCTATCACGAAACGCTTAATACGACCCGGACGAGAACACAGGTACGACGTACGGACAGACATAACATCGACAACCAAGTCAATGTCCACGGCCTTTGATAACCAGTTATGGTGCACTGGCGAGTTGATAATGAGAATGTGCTATCGCGTTATGTGGGACAACAGAATAAGACCATTTTAATTTCGGTTAAAGGGCTCAACCATTCAGCAACACCTGCAAATGTTGCAATGTAACAAAAACAAAAATAACAGGGAGGTTCTTCGTTATTAATTGGTAAGCATTGGCGCGGCGTGAAATAATATATATTTAAAAGGGTAAAGCTCATTAATCATAAACGTTGACGGATCTAGGAGAGATGCATGGTCGAAACGCCCATTTTTGCTTGGAAAAGTTGAAATGCTAACTAAAATAAATAGTACAAAACTATCGCCTGTCATATGTACTTTATTGGGCCCTAGGCCTGTGAGTGGTAGCCTACCTTGACATTCAGTGACATCCTGAACTCTGGAAAGTGTCTCGAAATATCGGGCTGAATTTCATCTATGCATGCCCTATAATCCCGGCCTATAAGCAGGTAAGTAGCAACAAGCAAAATGCTAATTTTTAAAAGCCTGTATGTTTAAATATTTACCTTGATGATCACCGGCACCTGTCACATGAGAAGACGTGGCACAGACGGATAGAAGGCTTAATAGCCCTAAAATATCCCAACATTCATTATTTTGTATGCAAAGAGATTGGGAGCTGACACAACGTAAGCTGGGTAGGGGTGTGGAATTTTCGAAAAGTGGGTGGCACCAGAGGCGTAGCCACGGGAAGAATGGGGGAAGGGGGAGGGGGTCCAATTTTCAAAATTGATCTTTTTTTATTATATATCTTTTGCTTTTAAAAATTTAAACAAAATTGCCCACACTGAGAAGGGGGCTAATTTTGAACACTTGCACGACCTCTTAAGGGGCACTTCCCAAGTCATATGCGTCCCCCCCCCCCACTCCTCTGCCTGTTGATAATCAAGTAAAATTCGCCATGTTTTCTACTATCAGTAATTAGGCTAAAAGGAATTATATTTTGAATAGGGCACTTTTTCGATTCTGGCATGCAGTTTTTTTTCTTCTCGATTTTTCGAAAAATATTTCTTTAAAGGAGGGTCATGCAAGCCCATGTTTGAAAGAGTACTCCAAAAGAAACAAAATGGAGTAGAAAGCGTTCAAAAATCTTATTCAGTTAAGGAGGTATTCAAGTTTAAAGCTGTCTTATCTGTGTAGAAATGACTGGTGTAGTAAGTCTACTATCAGACTATAGAAAGTTTGCGTCCTCACCCTCACATTCATAACAATTGTCAATGTAGTTTAAAGAAAGTTTATCTTAATTTTTGACTATTTAGATTATTTTTCCTCAAACATGCGTCATATGGTACGTTATAAGTACCCTTCATAGATTCCGTTTTTCTACATCTCTGACATATCCCATTCCTTTAATTAACGGAAAGCTGGATCCTGAAATACTAAAGATCTACCGACCAATCTCAAACTTGCCTTTCGCATCCAAGTTCAAGTTTTTTTACTGTTCAACTTAACAAATATCTCATTCAGGAATCCCTACTAGAACCCTTGCCTTCACAATGACACTCTACAATCCCTTGCTGCTGGTTAATATGTTCTGTTATTTTGTTGGACCTCAGATCTCTTGTCTTTGACACCATTGATCATAGCTTGCATCTTCTAATCTTGGCATGCTTGGTGTCAAAGGCAATGTCTTCAAGTGGTTACCGTATTCATACCTAACAAACAGACTCCATTTAGCTATTGAAGTATGGTCACATCTCACTATCAATACTACTAAATAATGGTGTACCACAGGTAGTGGCGGCGCTAAGACGATTGGGACATTCCTCCACAACATCGATTTGCCCCCATTTGCCCCTCCCCCGAAATTTTAGAAAATGACATATTTTGTCTGATTTAAAGGCTTTTGCCCCATGAAACAAAATTGCCCCTCTCTTTTCCCCTTCCCCATTACTACACTTCTGGCGCCGCCACTGACCTCAGGGTTCATTTAAAGGTCGTTTGTTGTTTACCATTTACATTTTTCCACTTGGTAACCTCATTTGCAAACATAATTTGAAGCTGATGACAACCAGATGTATTTGTCATTTACCAAATCGGACTCGTCTTCATGCAGCAATAAACTCCATTGAAGAGAATTGTATTATTTCATGGGAAGAGAATTGTATCATCCTTTTATTCGAACGTGGTTTGTAAAACGTTAGTAAGTGCAGTAAATACTTACTAAAATATAGGATACAAAATCACTTGAACTGCAATCTATGATTATTCTAGGCTACCTACATCAAATGTAAGTATGTCCCCATTCCCTCCCCATTTAACATAAGATTTGTGTTAAAGAAACTTGCGGTTCGTAAGTTGGCACAGAAATCCACAGTGACTTCATATTAAGCTTCTATTTGTCTTGAAGTGTTGAATTCTCCCAAACTCAATGGCATTGCGAGAAAACCATCGCATTTTCCTGGTATCATACCCAAGAACACAATTTTCGTAACCACATTTTCTAGTTTGTTTTGCGGTGTCGAAATAGGCAACAATTTGAAAGATGCGGGAGTTTTGTCCCCTGGACCTCTATGCAATATTCTTTTACATCAATAAATTATCGAAAACAGAAATATCTAATTAGATTCGGTGAAATTTGTTTTAAAACAAGTCCTTTCAATTTCGTTCTTTCATCGAAAACGTTTCCTTCAAATATGAAAATGCATGGGAAACAGAAATATGCGTAGGTTGGTGGTGGAAATGCAGTCTTGTGGAAATTTAAAGGATTACTGAGTGCAGGGTTCAAGCAAGTCTTATCTTTTATGAAAGAGAACTCTAAAAGAAACAAAATGACGAAGAAAGCATTCAAAAAACCTTATTCCGTTAACAGGTTAAGGAAATATCGAAGTTTAAAATTTGGTATCATTTGTAGAAACGACTGAAATCAGACTAGTTGTAATGTCATAGCTTTGGATTCCTAAAAGTCTTTATGTATTCTATCCCATTTTGTCATGCAATTTTGTGGCTTAAAAACCATGCATGGGATATATGTTAAAAAAAGTAGTAGAATTTAATGTAGGAAGGGCATTTATAATATACCACCTGGAGAAAGTTCGAGGAAAGCTGATTTGAATAGTGAACAAATGAAATCAATTTTCTTTCAAATACATTAACAATTGTTATCAATGTGAGGATGAGGGCGCCAACTTTCCATAGTCTAATAGTAGACTGACTACACTAGAGCTGTAAACTTGAATATCTCCTTAACGGAATAAGATTTTTGAATGCTTTCTTCACCATTTTGTTACTTTTAAAGTCCTCTTTCATATATCATGGACATGCTTGACCACTGAACTAATCCTTTAACCACTTGACCACTAAACAAATCCTTTATCTCAGAAAGCATCAGTTGAATGTTATAGTCATATAATTGACGTTATTTCATACCAGTCGGCAGTAGAAAAAAAAAAATGTGTTTTTTATCCATCATAAATCAAAAAGTCTTATTTTTATTGGAGGAGAGAGGAGTATTTCATCCTCATCCAAATGGCTTAATAAACTCTTGAAAACCCTGCATTTGCATACTCTCAATCTTCATCCATGAATAGGGATGGGGACATCAGGGAGGGCATAACTCATAAGGGGGGGGGGGGACTAAGAGAAACCCATTGGATCAAAGAATATTCTGAACATTAAGAAAACCACCTTAAAGTGCGTGTGTAGGTGCAGGGGAGGGGTACGTCTATGAAGAAAAAGATTGAATAATTGACTTATTCAATAATGAAAATCTAATAGTCAGATTTAAAGGGAAAATCAAAATGATTTATTGAAACATTTTTTTCTTCGGAGATGCTATAAATTTGTGAGACCTCGTCAAGTCTAAACCAATCATAAATTTGAAAGTTATAATTATTTTGTTCATATAATGATTTCGCCTCTTTAATTACATCTCTCTGTCACAGCCTCAGATTCTCCTCAAAGTCTTTATGTATTCTTACATATTATGTCCTGCGATTTTGTGGCCCAAAAACCATGGGATATGTCAGAAAAGTAGTAAAACTGAATCTAGGAAGAGTATTTATAATATATCACCTGAAGAAAGTTTGAGGAAAAATAATTTAAATAGTGAACAAATTAAATAAACTTTCCCTAAAATACATAAAGACTTTGAGGAATCTGAGGCTATGACATCACAACTAGTCTGATTTCAGTAGTACATACATACATACATACATACATACATACATACATACATGCATGCATGCATGCATGCATACATACATACATACATACATACATACATACATACATACATACATACATACATACATACATACAATTTGACAGAAATGCACCCCTAATGTATTTGTACATGCTCATAGCTGTACATTACATGGATCGCACACCATCAAATTTATGACCATTTTAGGACTTGAGTTTGGACCCCCCCTCCCCCTTTTTTTGTTGTTAAAAATCATGGATCCGTTCTTGCTTTCGACAATGCATATTCTTTTAAACAGCACATTTCCAACGCGTGTCGGTCAATTTACTTCTAACTTCAAAAAAAAAAGCCATATCTGAAAATATGAGAAGAGGGGGAGATTTTCGCCAGTCTTCAGGGAACTTTAGCCCTTTCTGATATTTCAATTTGGTCAGCCTGCCGCGGGAAATTGTTGTCCCTTTTCTGAAAGTGTTGTCCAATTTGGGGGGAAATGTTTTGCAATCTTCAGGAAATTTTGGCTTTTCCTGGAAATTTTAGGTTGCTTTTGATTAGTTTGCGGGGAATTTTGGCCCTTTTTAATATTCAATAATTTAACAATATTTTTCAATTTTCTATTATAAGTTTTGTAGTGCATGAGCGCCGCTGTGCCGGATCACGAACAGCAAGGGCTCCCAATGAGGCTTCGGTGCAAAGACCAAACGCCAGATCCAACGCTTATTTTGCTCACAAGGGAGCCCTTATTTCACATTTACGCCATTGCTTCTTATGCTTTATTACTCATTAATATGAATGTTAAATTTTTAAATTAGTGAAATATTTACAGGGCCCCTAAAGTCGCGGGGCCCTCGGGAAAATCTGTCCATGGACTGGTGGACTTGCACATAAATATCTGGCTGATTGAATTCACTTAAAATCATCTTCACCGAAATCTGCGTTCACTGAACAAGCATCTTCTGCACAAGTGGCGTCGCCAACTTGAATGCACCACTAGCTGTGGGGAGGGGGAAATTGGCCCAGAAAGTTTTGTGGGATCATGCCCTTGTCATACGAAAGTAAACTGATTGAATTGTGTCCCTGTTTCAATATCCATAAACAGTACAAGTGTTTCTGCCTTCAGTGGATCATGTAGCCCACCCTTCTCCCCCTCCCCTCTTCTCTTTCACTGAGAGAGTTTCAGGGATGAGACAGTTTCTCATTGGATTTGGACAAATTAAAAATTCGATCTTGCTGAGAAGTGGGTCTTGTCCCCCAGTCCCTCCCCCCTCCCGTGGCGCCGGCTATTGTTCTCCACACTTCGGGCAAAATAGAAACTTCATTCTTTCGGTCGCTCCTTCACATGTGCTGCGCCTGCTTTAGGCCTATGGACTCCTTTGCCACTTAATACTAAAGTTAGCTCCCAATGTCAACGTGTTGAAACGGAGGCTCAAGACTAATATTAATGCAGAAGCATTTTCATAACCTCCAGCGCCGCTGAACATAGCTCCGTTGTGGATATTGGCGCTTTATAAGTTATTTTAAACATTGGGAAAGTATACTCATTTTCGGGAATTGTTTAGACAATTTTCAGATGATTTCTTCAATTATCGGGCAGATTTTTCAATTTTCGTATAATTTTGTCAAATTTTTCATTTTGGTTAATTGTCGGGAGTTTTCTTTAACTTTTGGGAAATATTGCCAAATTTTACCAATATCTTCAACAAGTGTATCAAATTTCCAGTCAATTTATAAGCGTAATGTGCCTCGTAAAGTGTGGATGACTCAAGGTGTTCTCAACTCATGTAAAACCAAGAACAAGCTGCACAAGCAGACAAGAAGTATGTTAAAAATCGTACACAAGGTAATTTGAATGACTATAAAGTTTTTCGTAATAAGTTAAACTCTGTTAATAGAAAAGCTAAGAAAGATTTTTATTGTAAACAACTTAATAATGCTTCATGTAATATTAAGGAAACTTGGAAAACTATTAATAACCTTATTAAGGGGACCACAAACAACTTATAAGTGAATGAGATACTACATGTAGATGGTGTGAAAATGGTGTGTAGATGGTGTGAAAATGGTGTGTAGATGGTGTGAAAATGGTGTGTAAATGGTGTGAAAATGGTGTGTAGATGGTGTGAAAATGACTGATCCTGATCAGATTACAAACAGCTTTAATAACTCTTTTACCTCCATAGGTTCAAATTTGCACCGAGCTATATCTTCTCCTGACAATTCCTTTGGTCCTTTTAATAGTTTTTTCCCGCATCAACCTGCAATTCGCTGTTTTTAAATCCGTGTTCAGAAACTAAAGTTTTTGAGAAATTTGCTTCCCTTAAAGCTTGTTCCTCTGGTTATAACAGTATTTCACCCACAGTTGTTAAAGCTGTTTTATCTTCAAAATGTAGACCCTTATGATATGTATTTAATGTATGTTTTTTACATGGTAAGGTCCCAGAGAGATTGAAAATAGCCCGTGTATCTCCATTTTTTAAAAACGGTGATCCTAGTATCCTTTGTAACTACCGACCATATCCGTTTTGCCATGTTTCTCTAAAATTCTTGAGAAACTAGTTTTTGATAGACTAATGAATTTTCTAAATAATAACGATATCATATATAATGGCCAATTTGTTTTTTTGCCGGGCAAGTCAACTTCTCAAGCCTTACTCTATCTAACGGATAAGCTTTCTGATGCTTTTAAAAATAAGTATTTTGTTAATGGAACATTTTAGATTTATCTAAAGCCTTTGACACGTTAGATCATGATAATCTTTTAGCTAAACCTAAATATTATGGGGTAAGAGGTATCCCGCATCACTGGTTTAAAGACTATTTAAGTAACCGAATTTGATTTGTTAACATTGATGATCACAATTCACATCAACTGGAAATCAACTGTGGGGTACCACAGGGATCAATATTGGGCCCACTTATTTCTATAATTTACATTAATGACCTCCATAGATCGTCCACCGAACTCTCAATTATTTTATATGCAGATGATACCAACCTTTTCTATTCTGGGGAAAGATCCAGCTAAAAGATGCACTGTAGTCCAAGATTAATTTAAGAAAATTGCCCATTGGTTCCAAGTAAATAAATTGTCCTTAAACATTAAGAAGACATGTTCCGTTATGTTCACCCCGCCCAATAAAACCCTTGGAAATAATCTCTGTAAAATTCATTTAGGTAATGAAAGTATAACTTTCTTTCATTTTGCTAAATTTGTAGGTGTTTATATTGATAACCGTCTAACATGGCAAACTCACATTGATTTATTTGTGAAAAAGTTTCCAAGGGAGTCGGTATACTCGGGCGCTTGAGATTTTAACTTCCCGAGAAAGCCCTTCTTAGAATTTATAATGTCATTATACTCCCGTTTCTTTCTTATTGTAACATTGCTTGGGTAAATAATTACCCCTCCAGCCTGAAAAGACTCGTTACTCTTCAAAAAAGAGCTATACGATTTATAATCAACAATCATCGTCTTTGCCATACTCCTCCTTTCTTCGCTTCATTGAAAGCTCTTCATCTTTGACATAAACAAACTTCAGATTGCCACTTTCGTATTCAAACATAACAAAAAAATCTTCCAAAACGTTTTGACGATTTCTTTACCACTAGGAAAAGCATTCATCCTGTAAGTACAAGGAATAAGAATAATCTCAATACACCTCTTTGTAGACTCACCTTATCTCATCATCATATCCATTATGCCGGCGCTTTACTCTGGAATTCTCTAGATAACTCATTACAAACTTCAGTGTCTCCCATTTCTTTCACAAAACGTCTCAAAACAAGTTTAGTTAGCTACATATAGACAGTAACCTTAAACCCATTATCACACCCGCATGCATATGTTTTTAGGAATGTGATTAAGGTGGGAGTTTAAGGGGTAGATAGAAGCAGGGGCTGGGGTGGGGTCTGAGGTTGGGGGTGGGGTGGGGCTGTTGAGTGGGGTTAGGGTTGAGGGTAGGGGATGGGGTTGAGGGTTGGGGATGGGGTTGAGGGTAGGGGATGGGGTTGAGGGTGGGGATGGGGTTGAGGGTAGGGGATGGGGTTGAGGGTAGGGGATGGGGTTGAGGGTAGGGGCTGGGGTTGGGGTTGGGGGTAGGGGATGGGGTTGAGGGTAGGGGCTGGGGTTGGGGTAAGGCTGGGGGTAGGGGCTAGGGTTGGGGTCGGATAGTGGCAGGATTCCGAGTATGGTCAGTTGTTCGGGTGGGTTTTTCTTTTCTTTTCTCTCTCTTCTTTTTTTTTTAAATTCTCGAAAATGAAGGAGATTTTACGAAAATTTGAAAATTGAAGATAATCGAAAGAAAAGATGCCATTGAATCTGATTCTTTCAAATCAATTCGTTAGACCTTTATGGCTGTATGGGGGGGTGGTACTTTACCCCGACAATCAAATTGTGGTGGGTTGGCCCACGGCTTCTACACCACTGTGTAGCATTGCAGCATTTTATGACTGAAGAATACTGAATTGAAATATGATAATAGCTATAACTTTACCTGCATAGAACCAAATTCAAATGTTATACATATTGTTATAAGGTATGGGCCCTGGAGTTCAAGAATTAGGTTTCCTACCTAGCAATCATCATTTCTAATAAATATTTTGCCGGAAATTTGGGGCAAGAATATAATATGTAACTGGGGGCGGCCCCCTGGCCCCCTCTGGCTACGCCACTGCTTTCTACGACTCTGGGATCTGGATCCATCACTCATCCGTACGTAGCAGGATCTTCAGGCTACCCACCAAAATAGTGCCCTAACATATGCATGTAGTGCATGTACTAATTTGCGTATTCACATTTTGAATACGCAAACCAGGATTGGTGCCCTTATTTATCTGTTTAGTAAAGCATATTGATGAGCTATAGAATGTACAACGTAGAACTACCAAGCACTGCAGTTACAGGGGCGTCGGTATACCAGGAGATTTTGTCACCCCGGAGAAAATGTCCCCCCGAATTAAATGTTTTAGGAGAATATGTCCGCCGGTGTGATAGTGAATTTTGCCCCTCGTAAATTTGGGCACCCCGGTCTTTATTTCCTAAGGAATATCTAGTGAATTTGGTCCCCTCCGGACTGATTTTACTAGGTAATTTACTAGTGTGTCTGTAAGTTTCCTTCAATTGATTTTGTTTATTGAAGTGATAAGGTAAAACCGAAGTTAGATATCTATGTACGGAATACAGAACCGTTGTACTTGTAGAATTTGCCCACGAATAGAAAATGGCTGCCAGTAAATACTTCGGTCAAAAGAAATATAAATATATAAAAAAAAGAGAATATTTTCTTGGATCTGGGCAGTACCCATCGGGATACACTAACAAAAACAAAAAACGTGCTTTACGCAATACGGCAGTAATATTTACTGTAAAGGGAGAAGAAGGGATTTTTCTTGCAAAAGATTGACAACTTGTTGTCTCCAAATTTCCTAGAAAAAAAGTGCCGGGGACGAAAATTTCCTAGCGGACTGTTTTGACTATGAGGGTGGACCAAATTTACTGGATGGTTACGGCTTAATTGTCTGGGGGCCCAAATTTCCTAGGAAATAAGGGCCAGGGGCCAAATTTCACAGTGGGGAAAAATTAGCTTTTACACCGGACATAATCTCATAGGAGATTTTGTCCCCCTAGAAGGTTTTGTCTCCAATAAACTGGAAATTTTGTCCGCCAGGAAAATTTGTCCCCCCAAAGTTTATAATAATAATTTGAAAAGCAGTTTATTTTCACCGTCCGTAGTGAGTGTCAACGAGATGAATGCCACGTTTTAGTTTTTGGGAACACATTTTGACTCCTGGAAAGAAAATTGTTGTATAATATAATTTTGCGAATTTTTTTCTTCAAATTTAGTCATTGATTTTATAGTGCGTTAGTCCCATAGAAGAAGTTTGGACTATTTCGTCGGGCAAAAAGTTGTTATTGGAAAAAATGACAGAGTAATTAATATGGTTACACCTTTATGTTTTGGTTTCTTCACAAAAAAAAAAAAAAAAAACGATGGTCAAATTGTAGCCTACCAGAGAGATTTATGTCAGTGGAGAAAAAGGTTGAAGGAGCCGAACAGAGTGTAATAGGTAGATATAGGGTGGAGAGAGTTTGGGTAAAACAATTAAGGTATAGTTGTATCAGCGGGTATATATAGCTTAGGAAGAAGATTATTGTTTCTGGGGAGTTTTTGCGGACGGAGTTCGGCAATGGAATTTAAGGGATTGTGGAAGCTCTGGGGTGGGCTAAGAGTGGACAGTCAATAAAGATGTGTTTTATAGTTGTGTGCCTGTGGTAATCAACTGCAGAAGGGTGGGGAAGAGTCTTTACGGAGGTGTGAGGCGGATGGCCTACTCGAAAGCGGGTGATGTATACAGACATGATCTTTACGGGACAGGTTATGGGGAATGTGGATGACAGGAATAAACGGCTAGATGTAAGCCTGGTTGGATTTTGTAGTTTTTTTCCGTGTGGGTGTCCTAATTTGATTGTCAGCTGTGACGAACATCTTAAAACAATATGAAGTTTGGTATCGGAAATGTTTTGGGAAAGGGTTTAGCGGTGAGTTGAGAGCTAGTTTAAGCAGGCAAGTTTGATTTGTTATATTAGTTTTGTGCTACCTCTAAGATAGCTTTGGTTTTGGCTAGAGGTGGCACGGAGCTATTTATTGCACTATTAAAACTTCATCAAAGTCAGGGTCTTTTTGTACCAAAAAGCGGAAGAAATAGTTCCCCATGAAACTTTTTTGAAGCACATTTTGTCAAGTTTGGTCAAATTTATAGTCAAGACATCCATTCTCTACCATTACTGAATTTCCAGCTTTCTCTCGAAAATAGTTTAATTAGCCTTTTTTCTAGGCGTTCACATTTTGGGCTTGTAGAGTAATACCCAATTAGTTCTGTGATGCCTGAAAAATAACCACGTTAAGTAGCACGGAACTAATTATTTGCCCCATTGAAACTTATTATGAAAGTGTCAAGTTTCGGGTCTGTTTTGTACCAGAAAGGGAAAGTTTCGCAAACTTTTGCGATATTTGCTGAAAAGTACCATCTAATATCTATTGGATGATGGACGGTATGTTCAATATGGATTGACCTAAGGTTTTGGCCTTCTCTTTTAGGCTGAAGTGAAGAGGTGTTATACAATTTGGTATGAGTCCATAGTAAACTAGTTCCTCATAAAACGTTTTCTGAAACAGATCTTGTCAAGTTTGGAAATGCATAGTTTGATAGTCAAGACCTATCCTTTCTCTACCATTCCTTAAATTTGCAATTTTCGAGCTTTCTGTCCCATGAAACGGGACTTTCCGAAAATATCTTTATTAGCCTTTTCTCTGGCCTGGGATGGGGAGGGGGTCTTATTTTGGATTTTGGTACGTTAGTGTAAAGCCTGCTACTGAGAAATGTTTAGAACGTCGACCAGACCCCTATTAGCCTATCATGCACTCGCCCATAATTTTGCACGAAGTTTCTCAGTTTTATGAAAAATTTCTCCACTGTCTGTTTAGAACTGGTAACCCAAATGCTTAACCGAGTAGATTTTAACGTTAAAACTTAAAAACGTCTTCCTTTTTACGATTAAATTTGGGAATTTTGTGTTGATTTTCAAAAGTCAGAGCGTTTCAGATACGCCCCTTGTCTCATGACCCGCCAGGAGCCAGTTAATTAGGCCCACGATGTTCATCATACATGGTGAAAAATGAATTATTAAATCTTGTCTTCCGTCTGGTATCAATAGCTTGAAGGTTGTGAGGGTATTGACAAATTGCATTCCTGTCATCAAGGAATTTCCTGATAATTTGCTTTTAGATCAATGATATATCCAAAAACATTTTCAGAGACATAAGAAGAAGACAGAACACCAACTATTTCACATGTATTATTAATATCTTTTAATCATATCAATCCCCAGATTAAACATATCCACACAAGATGACATTATTACTTCAGAATAATAAAATGACTATCAATACAACATTTTTCTTTGATACGCAGGTCAGAAAAGCAGTAGCAACGAAGGTGACGAACGGCGCTACCGCCCATCGACCTTCAAAAATCTGGATCAATCATAAAACAATTTGCAGTACTGAGAACAAAGGTCATTAGTTGATGCATCTATAATAAGTGATCAAGAAAAAAGTGTGAAGTAATAAATTGCAACTGAAAGCTCTTTTATTTGTTGACATTGTATATTAAGAGTTTGTCTATGTATTATCAATTGTTTTGTTAAGCGCTTCGATCCACGGGAGAGGTGCTATATAAATAAGTGCAATGATAATAATAATAATAATAATAATAATAATAATAATAATAATAATAATAATACTAATAATAATAATACTAATAATAATAATAACAATAATAATGATAATGATGATAATGATAATAATAATAATAATAATAATAATAATAATGATAATAATAATAATAATGATAATAATAACAATAATAATAATAATAACAATAATAATAATAATAATAATGATAATGATAATAATAATAATAATAATAATAATAATAATAATAATAATAATAATAATAATAATAATAAAAATAATAATAATAATAATAATGATAACGATAATAATAATAATAATGATAATAATAAAAAAAAAATAATAATAATAATAATGATAATAATAATAATAATAATGATAATAAAGCTGCACGTTGGCGGCTTTTATACGAAACTGCACACGAACCTGCACATTGTACCCCGTTGAACCACCCCCTCTCCCCATGTCACCAATCATTATATTGTTTATTGATGAACAAAGATTGTAATGGAACTGTGTGCTCTTTTTAGGAATAATGGAATACAAACCTTTTGCACATAAACATTAATTAAACGTTAATTAGAAAAACTTTCCTCATCTTCAGATTACTGAAAGCTATTTCATATTTCATTGAAGATATCAGGAAACATTTATAAACAGGTATTTTTAAAGAAAAGTGTCAATGACAACATGTATCACCATAATCATTATTATATATGCTTACAATCTTTTCGTCTATAAAACTCTGTCAATCATAATTTACCAACTGCTAGTTGCAGTGGCAAAACTGTGGCATGGCTATGGGGGTGGGAGTGGGGTATTTACCCCATCACCTATTGGTCACAAAATTGATTTGTGTTATGTAATTAAATCATTAACAAAATCCATTAAGCTACTTTGAAACCTTGACAATAAAATCATCAAGAAGGACAACAAAATCATCAAAAAGGACAATAAAATCATAAAGAAAGACAACAAAATCATCAAAAAGGACAATAAAATCAGAAAGAAAGACAAATGAGCCAAAGTAAAGGGTAATATCCTCCGTCTTTGTTTGGGTGTGGGTGTCTTTTTTCACCCCAGAACCCCCTTCCAGTTTCTTATTCTCATACCTCCCACTTATTTGTTCATGGTTAGTTGCTTTGAATCCTAACTCACACCGCCCATCTCCACATTTAAGCTGTAGCATGCAAGGCATTGGGATGTATTTTCCCATAAAATAAAGTATTTCTGACTTAAATGAATACTTCAATGGTGGAGCAAGTTAATATGATATGAAAGAGGACTTTAAAGGAAACAAAATGGTGAAAAAGCATTCAACAATCTTATTCGCTTAAGGATATATTTGAGTTTTAAATGCTGTATCATTTGTGTAAAAACGACTGAAACTAGACTAGTTGTGATGTCAGATTCCTCAAATTCTTTATGAATTCTATCGCATTTTTTCCTGCGAGTTTGTGACATGAGACATGTCAGGCAAGTAAAAAACAGAATTTAGGAAAGGTTTTCACAAAAAGTGAGGTTAAGGAAACCAACCTTCCTTAGCTGCTTAGCAAAATTACTACACAAGTCATTTCTATACAGATAAGAAGAACTTTAAACTTGAATATCTCCTAAATGGAATAAGCTTTGAAGTAATTTATTTACCATTTTGTTTCTATTAAAGTCCTCTTTCATACAAGAGTAACTTTCTTGACCACTGAACTAATCATTTAACAAATGTGTAATGATTAAAAATTGCTCATTATGTCAAAAGAGACATACTGTAGAAGTTAAAAAATGAATCTGAGAAAGAACTTGGGCAATAAACCCATTTTTTAAAAGTTTTTGACCATAAATTAACATCACACTAAATTGTATGTCATCCAAGCTAAATCTTGCAACCAGAATGTAATGATCTCATACTTTCTGGAGCCAAATTAAAACAATATGAGACAACCTATCTTTGATTGCAACATAGACTACTCGCATATATCATTAACTTGAAAGGTACATGCTACCCAAATTTCCTCTTTTACCTCTTATTTAGCTGTTTAGTTCTAATTGTTGATTGTAAGTTTGGCTAAGTTCTAAAAAAGATCCTACAACTCATTATCAAAATCAACTTATCTATTTCAAACAAGAGGTACATGCTTAAAAAAACAAAGCATTTACAAAAGAAATGAGAGAGGTATGCCCAATGTTACCTCTACTCTGTCCACAGTCTTGAAGTGCATCAGGTTTTTGAAGTGGAAATTATCAAACTGTGTTTCAATTTTTCAATTATCTTCTCCACTTTGCAAAATGATCAGTAAGAATAAAATACCAACATCATGTGTTCTGTCTTGTGTTCATATGCTTACATAATCTTTTTATGTAACATATTGGTATGGATAAAAAAAATTACAAAATGGGTTTAGATACTTGTTTTAACTGTTAAACTTAAATATATCCAAAATATCAATGTTACTGACAAAATATAATCTAAAGTTTAAATACTAGAGGTGTATGCATTTTGATAGTTATAATATTGAGCATTTTGCAGATCTACAATAACATTCTTATGTGATGGTATTGATGAACAGAATAACCAAAAACATAATATTAAATCGATCCGATGGCTTGTTGAAAGTGTTAGCTAATAAGACTAAAAATTGAATACAAGTTCAACATAATCAATGTCTAGCATTTCAAATTAGAAACCAGTTTCGATAGCAAACCAGAAACACCCATAACAGACCACAAAGCAAGGGTTCACAAAAAATCCAGGAATCTTATAGAGTGCATGATTTTTTTAAGGAGTCCGAGGAGGAAAATATGATCCATCTTCTATCAAATGGATACACAATCAAATCATCCAGCAGTGTAACAAACTAGAAACTGCACTTAACAATAAAACATGTCTTCTGCTATACTTGTTTCGAGTAAATACACATACTTTTCAAAATGCATACTTTTCATGTACATTGTGTCATGTACATTGTGCCAGTGATGGAGTGTTCTGGTTCCTGTTGGCTCCTGATGCTATGATGACAAAGCAGTTTCCGCTTCTTTCTTTCTCATCAGAAGTTTCTTCCAAATCTATTTTTGACGAAACAAATTAGGCGACTGAAAAAGAAATCTCATACAGGGAGCTGTGCTGTGTCCTTGAGCAAGACACTTTATCCCACTTGCTCCAGTTCACTCAGCTGTGAAATGAGTACCAGTTTTGACTGGGGAATTACATATGAGATTACATATGAGATAGACCAGGGGGTCCAACCTAAATGGCAATTCCCTGGTCCGAATGTAACAGTCAGTTCAACAACAGTCTGTTCCTAGCCTCGTTAAAGACGTGTTTTTGACGTCATCCTCTTCGAGCAGGACAATTTTTCCAATTTTCTGTCACGTGGGGTGTCACCTGATATTTTTGGACTTGCAATTTTGCGCGTAATTGTCGTTTGGATTTGTGTACTAAAATATTGGCTTGATTTTGGGGCCAAATTCGTGCCGAGCTTCTGACCGGCTTCCTTCAAATTAAGGTAAAATTGATCGATACTTCATTAGACGACACAATAAGCTTTCTCAAAGTTTCTGCCAGTAGGCCTAGGCCTAGTACTACTACTATTACTAGGCAATAGGGGGCCTAGGCCCTAGTCAGATAACATATAAGTGTTGTATTGTAGCCATATGCATCGGCTGACAAGTATTGCTAGTTTACTTGCTACTGTGTAGCATGTAGGGCATACTGAGTGAGATGTTTATCTCACTAACTAGGCCCTACTATTACTACTAGCCTAAATTTGTATGGGCCTGGTGGCGATTAGTGACAGTGTTTTAAAGTTGAAAATGGCTGCCATTACAGAGATTAGCAATAGATTTTACGTGGATTTTTATCGCTATCAAGAGTAAATTAGTGTGGTAGCTAGGATAAGATTTCTTTTACATTCATCTCATTTACTCTGACCTAGCCCAGGGCATAGCTGTCAATGTGTCATTTGATTTATTTTAATCTATGCAGCATTGCATCCAAATGATAGTTTATAAGCATATTCATTATTTGAAATGTGGTGCTGTATAGTGAAAGACCAGTTAGTATTAATTTTGTTATCATTGTTTAGGTTAAAGTGTGAGCAAGGTTTGTTGTGAAAATGAGAATAGTGTGTCCACAGGATACTAACAATCAGGTTATTTTTAATGTCAACCTAGTGTGTTGCCAATGCCATGTTGGTATGCGGTAATTTTACAATTGTCTTTAAATACTGCATTAGACAATGAGGAAATACTTCAAGACCAAGATATCTAAACTGCAGATTATCTACTAGTTTATGTAGAATCTGCACAAGATCACACCTTTTGCTATAAGGTCATTTAAGGTGACTCAACGCATGTTACAGTTAGAGCAAGAGTATAGATTACAGTAACACGTCAAGCTCTGGTTTATCGTTTCATTTATTATATCTTTCATTCCGATCACGACATGGTGTCAGAAGCATGAACGAACTTACTCCTTTTTCTAGTATAACAAATATTTTGTTTTGGATATGGGGTACAAATATCGTCAAATTCGCAGCCGGAAATTCGTAGTCGAAACGGACTTAAGTAACAAAGCCTAGCGTTAACTATTTCACATACATCCTAACACGCAACGAACATTTTTCGATCGGAAGCTCCGCGAATTATCAAAGTAACTACGATGTATAGCGTTATTTTGGACATCAAATACACTCTAAAACAGTGACAAATTTTGATTCCATCAACAAATAAATATCAGGAACGTGAGTACCGTCAATTTTTTTTAGCCTGTTGAATTTGAACTCAGCCTAACGTCAGAGGCTAGTAACAGTAACGTTAACACAGTAACAACACTGAAGTAAATCATGGAAAACTTGAAAGCGCCCCCGAAATGGATTTTGAGGGTCCCAATGTGGCAGATAAATGGCGGAGATGGAAAGAAACAATGGAACTGTACATTAGTTTAAGCATGCCTGACAAACAGGGAAAGGATCAATGCAAAGCATTTCTATACTTAATTGGCCAAGAGGGCAGAGACATACATAATACAATGTCATTCAGTGATAGCGGAAAGGACAAATTATCAGTCTTATTCCAAAAGTTTGAAGACTATTGTACTCCCAAACAGAATACCACTGTTGAACGATACAAGTTTAACTCCCGTGCGCAAGGCAAATCGGAAACAATTGACCAGTATGTAACAGAATTGCGCCTAATAGCGAAAAACTGCAAGTTTGGAACTCTCGAGGATGAACTTATTAGGGATCGCATCGTTTGTGGATGCCCTTCTGAACATGTCAAGGAAAGACTCCTTCGGGAAGAGGAACTCACACTCAATAAAGCACTCGCAATCTGCAGAGCAAGTGAAGAAAGTAAAAAGCAAATGCAGTGCATAAGTGATGAACAAGGTGTTCACGCAGTTAAATCAAAACAACTATACGATCAAAGGCGCAAACCACAACAAAGCACTCATCGGGCTAATCATGTCAGTGGGAATAGCAGTGCCAATGCCAAACCCAGTGGCAATAGTAGCCAAGGATATCAGCACAACAGAAATCGATCATTCTCTCAAAATTCTTGTAACTGTTGGAACTGTGGTAAAAATCATGGTAGGAACAACTGTCCAGCATATGGCAAGGAGTGTCATAACTGTGGTAAAATGAACCACCTTAGTAAGTACTGTCGATCAAGACTAAAACACAATGTCCACTCAATGGAACAAGGTGAGGACCATGTAAGCTCTGACTCAGAACCGCTGTTCATTGGTGCCGTAAACAAGGCTTACAATAAGGAAATCAGATCTGATGAATATCTTATAACACTACCTATTGCTGGGACAAACAAAAGTGTGAAATTCAAAGTGGACACTGGAGCTCAGGCAAATATAATACCTGAGTCCACATTCAAACAACTGGAAAACGTGAAACTTGATTCTTCAAAACCAATGATCAAACTGACGAGTTACTCAGGAAATGTACTGCCAGTCAAGGGCAGATGTGTTTTGGTATGCAAAGGACAACAATTGGAATTTTTTGTTGTGGACACAGACCAAGTAGCCGTCCTTGGGTTTAAAGCGTCGCAACAGCTTGGTCTAATCAAAGTAGTCATGAATGTTAGCTCCACAGCAAACTTACAAGAACAATTTCCCAAAGTATTCAATGGACTTGGATGTTTATCCAAACCATACAAGATATCAGTAGATTCCTCAATTACCCCGGTTGTCAGTCATCCACGCAATCAACCAGTTTCACTTCGCACGCGCTTGAAACAATCTCTAGATGATATGGAACACAAACAAGTAATACGAAAAGTGGATAAACCCACAGATTGGGTAAATGCAATGGTAGTAGTTGAAAAACCCCAGTCAAATAAATTGAGAATCTGTTTAGATCCTAGGCCTCTAAACAAGGCCATACAACGTGAGCATTTCCAACTACCCACTATTAAAGACATTGCCACGCGTTTAGCTGGTGCCAAAATCTTTTCAAAGCTTGATGCTAATCACGGGTACTGGCAGATCCCCTTAGACGAAGAAAGTCAGTTGCTAACCACTTTTCATACCCCGTTTGGCAGATATTGCTATTTACGCATACCATTTGGCATAAAATCAGCACAGGAAGTATTCCAGAAACGGATGCAGCACCACTTCAGCAACATTCAAGGAGTGGAAACAGACATCGATGACATACTTGTTTGGGGACACACACAAGAGGAGCATGATGCTAGCTTACACGCAGTCTTACGCCGTTATAAGACATTGGCCTTACACTAAACAAAGACAAGTGTGAATTCAACGTAGCAGAGGTTACCTACATCGACACAAAATCACCTCAACTGGCATCAGGGCTGACCCTGAGAAAACGAAGCGATCAGAAACATGCCACCACCAAAGGACAAAAAAGGGGTGGAAAGACTTTTAGGAACTGTCAACTATTTAGCAAAGTTCATACCAAACATGTCCACACTCACTGCGCCTATTAAGGAACTGTTGAAACAAGAAAATCAGTTCATGTGGGGACCAGAACAGGAAAAAGCATTTGAAAAAATCAAAGATGTCCTTGCAGAGGCGCCAGTCCTCACATTTTTCGATGTGAAAGTACCAATCACTATTGCAAGTGATGCGTCCAACAGTGGACTAGGTGCAGTGTTACTGCAAAACAACAAGCCAGTTGCATATGCATCCAGATCTCTTACAGAAGCAGAGACCAGATACGCACCCATAGAAAAAGAACTTCTAGCCATAGTATTTGCTTTAAAACGTTTTAACCAATACACGTATGGTAATTTAGTACAAGTTGAATCAGATTACAAGCCACTAGAGGCAATTGTAACCAAACCTCTGGTATCAGCACCTGCCCGACTACAGCGCATGTTGTTGCGCATACAGAAGTACACTTTTGCTGTGAAATATGTGCCAGGCAAAGACCAAGTAGTGGCTGACACGCTGTCAAGTGCATATATACAGGGCAACTGTGACAACAACATTGAAGTTGACAATGCTACACATGTCCACATGGTTATCACAAACCTTCCAGCATCAAATGCTAAACTTCAAGAAATAAGATCAGAGATAAAGAGTGACCCACAAATGCGGATACTCAAACAAACAGCCTTAAATGGATGGCCAGACGTCAAACACAAAACCCCAAAAGAAATCCAAGATTACTGGAACTTAGGGATGAAATTTCAGTGGTAGAAGACATATTAATGAAGGGTCAAAGAATAGTGATTCCTCCCAAAATGAGAACAGAAATGCTCAACAAAATTCATGTTGGTCACATGGGTGTTGAGAAGTGCAAACAAAGGGCACGAGATGCTATTTTCTGGCCAGGGATAGGGAAAGAAATCGAAAATGTAACTAAATCCTGCCCAGAATGCCAGGAGATGAGACTCTCCAATCCAAAGGAGCCAATGCTCACAGCCCCCACTCCCACAAGAGCATGGGAAATGGTAGCCACAGACCTGTTCCATTCAGGGACAGACAATTACCTCCTCATAGTTGATTACTACTCCAGGTTCATAGAAATTAGGAGACTTGGAAACACACTCTCTAAAACCGTCATAAATCACATGAAATCAGTATTTGCCACATATGGGATACCTGACATTGTCCGAAGTGACAATGGACCCCAATATACTTTACATGAATTTGCCAATTTTGCAAAAGAATGGGAATTCTCTCATGTTACCACATCCCCCTACCACTCCCAAGCAAATGGGTTGGCAGAAAAATCTGTTCAAACCATAAAAAGACTTCTGCAAAAAACGAAGTCTGAGGGAAAGGATCCGTATTTAGGCCTTTTGGAATACTGGAATACCACCATAAACAAAATTAGATCACCAGCTCAGTTAGCCATGAGTCGACAACTTCGATCTGTGCTGCCCACGACCGAAGCTCAACTACAACCAAAAGTTGTAGACCCCCAACTAGTGAAGAAAGCCTTACTAGAAAAACAAGCAAGGCAGAAAGTTGATTATGACAAAGGGTCAAGGAAGCTCTCACCTTTAGAAAAGGGTGAAAGAGTAAGGGTCCAAACACAAAGTGGATGGAAACCAGCCACAATCTTAGAAAGGGCTCAGACTCCGCGCTCATACATATTAGAAACAGAGGTTGGAAGTGAATTAAGAAGAAATAGACGACACATTATAACACAACAAACGTCTTCTCAAAACAACACAACCAATCATGTCAACAGACAACACGTGTGTGACAAAGACTCCACACAAAATGAATCGGACAACTCACAAAAATCACCCACAATGAACTCAAACCAACACACAACACCAAAGCTGATGCGAACAGCGAGAGGTCGCACAATTAAGGAACCCTTTAAGTACAGAGATTATATTAAATATTGAACTCCTGATTGAAACCATGTTCAAGTAGTTGTGATTTAACCTTGTTGTATATAGAGACAATTTTTCACTTGTGTTGTATGTTCAAGTAGATTAAATGTTATGTTTTTCTTATACTTTTGTTATCGTAAGTAGTAGTTACAGAACCTGCATCTGTTTTGAAGCTCTCACTTTTTTAAAAGGGGAGTTGTAGTGATCTGCACAAGATCACACCTTTTGCTATAAGGTCATTTAAGGTGACTCAACGCATGCTACAGTTAGAGCAAGAATATAGATTACAGTAACACGTCAAGCTCTGGTTTTATCGTTTAATTTATTATATCTTTCATTCCGATCACGACAGTTTAGGCCTTAGCTTGAGGACTTAAGTAAGCAATTTGAATGGTTGTAAAAACTTTTCCTTTTTATGTGTATTTTCATTTTTCCAATTGAGTGTTTCATTGATCTCTAATTTCTGTTGAAAAAATTTATAGTGGCACTACTTAAATACATATGGGGTTGTTTTTAATAAAAAGAAAGTTGTTATGACCATTTTTGTTTATTGTTTGTAACAGTTGAAGAACAGTACTGCATGTGTGTATTCTGTTTGTATTTCAAGGGTATATATATTGTCAGTATCAGAGGTAAATAAAATGTTGAAAGAAAAAGTGTCTTGCTCCTCGGAATAGCATTGCCAATTTGTATTGTTGCAAATTAGTGCCATCATGCAGGCATGGATATATAGAACACCAGTGAAAGTGCACATGTGGCCCTTTTGTAGTATATCATGATATGCCATACAACTAGCTAACATTCTACATAGGCCTATTCATACAATGCGTATATGATTTATCCGCTGTTATGTTTTAGGCTATTTTGTTAATTACGTGATTTTCTTTTGTAATTTTTATTTTCAGTGTTTTCTTTTTGAGGTCATTTCACCCTACGAGTCGGTGTTTTTCTGAACAAGGTCCATACATTTTTGTTGTTGTTTGAATCAGCTCAATATTAATCCTTACTCTACCAGCTTTTAAAAAAAAATGCGCTCGGGAGGCGGGGCCAAAGACAGGGCACCCATAACGGCGATAATATCGCCGCGTGGCAGAGTAAGGGTTAATCAAGGCATGATTATTAAAAGGTCCTCTGTCTTGCAGGCAGCAGAGTCGGGCCCCTTCCGCTTCCGGGACCTGCTGGGCCGCCCACCGGGACCATGCTGCCTATATTTTTGGGTTGGCGCATTTGTCACGGGTTGATTAACCCTTAATTTACCAGCACTTTTTTGAAAATGCGCTCGGAAGGCGGGGCCAAAGACGGGGCACCCAAAACGGCGATAATATTGCCGTGTGGTAGAGTAAGGGTTAATTGGCATTTATTAAATCGCTATCATAGTATATTACCAAAATAATCTCAACTTACATTAAAATTTTGTCAGAGGGGGCAAGAGTCCAATCCATAGTTCACTCATGAAAATTTACACAAGGCCTACAAAGCAACAATGTGTTTTACAAGCTAGAAGAAAGTACATGAAATCAGAGATTTTTTAATTGGGTTAACAAATCTCTGGTGAAATGGTATTTTATAAGCAAATGTAAATGTATTTAACCTTATGAATTATAGCAAAAGACTTGTGAAAATACTACTGCATAATAGAAAATCAGTCTTGAAAGATTGACACCACATTACTGTACATACATGTACTCCAGGGTTCTAAGTATCAAAACCTTGCATACACTGAGTACGTGTATTCAGTTACCTCAAGAAAATCTGTTGTCACCAAATCTCATTCATTTTATTCTGAATTTGATATACAATTAAGATTCCCCATGTAATCTGATATATATATATATAATCTTCACTATATTGTATGTTTTTTGAAAGAAAATATCAAATTATCGGGGGATTACGAAGGGTAACTTTGTGGCTATTTTGTGTGAATGCCATTTCATGAGTACATGCGCGATTACGATACCGATGTAAACAACACCAAGTGACTGCACATTGTGCAATCATGATATGGATCATACGATATTAGCGAAATCAACATGGTTCCTCTGGAAATCAGTGCAAAGCTTGTGAGCTCCTGACTGGCTCTCATAGAAAAGGAATTTTTCTATCACATACAGTATGTAAAGATCGTGTGGGCCCAAGACTGGAATTTTGTTTTGTGACTACGTTTTTCGACAGCGTTTTTTTTCTGAATTTTTAATCGTTACAAATCCCTCCAATTTTAATATTTTGTGCTTGAATTATCTCTTTTAAGTTTTAATGGTTAGTATTTTTAACCCTTTATTTGCCAAAATTTCATGTATTGATACAGTTTTCTACCGTAATGAAGCTGTAATCACCTTCGTAAAACAGCATGTTTCAGCTCATTATATATTCATAAATACAAATGGGTGGAATATGCACAGAAGAGAATAAGTGACTTTTAGCGAGGCTGGGAAGTGATTGGTAAGAGGTATTTAGAATGTACAGTACATGTATCTCTCAATTATTATTTTACTATTTGAATTATTTTCCTTAAACTTTCTTCAGGTGGTGAATTATCATTACAAGATTTTGCCTACTACTTTCTTAACATATCCAATGGTTTTAAAGGAGACATAAAGTCTGACATAATCCTTATTTCATATAATAGAATAGAAAATAAATGTACTGACCAAGTTTCATATCTCTCAAGCAATCTAACACATTTTTTGTAATTATTAAGAACTTTAATACTACTACTTAATAGTACCATGGGAGCTGCCATTTTGATTTAAAAAACATGCAGATTATGTCATCAGCCCAGCAGGATGTTGGAATGCTTTGTATTTCTTTATAATCTGCCTTAACTTCTCTAGCTTATGAAAAATTGTTTTTCTTTGTAAGAATCAAGGAAATTTTTTTGTACACATGAAATTATCAAAACATGCTGTTAAAACTTTGTGTTACATTATTTTGGAATAGAAATTCTAATCACATTTATAAAGAAATATATTATAATCCTTATGTCTCTATTAGGGAATTTATGTCATCATGCACAATATTTCAATACAGAATTGAACAAAATGGCAGCCCCCATGTATTGATTTCAAACATGAATAAGTTGAGATAGGGATACTAAGTTCTTTACTAACTCTAAGCGTCTTTGATTTTGTTTTCTTACTTTGTGGTGGTGGTGTGAGTTTGGGCTTTTTATGGGGTGACTAACCCTTCTTAGCCCAAATTTTTGTTATGTTATGAATAAGATTTGACTTGCTGTGTTTGGCAGGTGGTTAAGATTTTTATCCTCAATCATACAGTATGAAATAATGATTGTATCAGACTTTATGTCTCCTTTAAACCACAAAACCGCATTACAAATTAAAACATGAATAAAGACTCTGAGGAATCTTAGGCTGTGCAGGTGTCACAACTAGTCTGTTTTCAGTAAGTCCTTGCTACACGATCCCAAACTTTAAACTTGTATATTTCCTTAATGGAATAATAATACTCTTGTCACCATATTGTATTAATTAAAATCCTCTTTCATATGAGATGATCCTTAAAATAATTCTTTAGACACAGCAGTTTGTAAAAGGAGAAAACGTTTTATCCCATGTCTCCATTTTTGCTTTTTAAGTACAAAAAATTATATCAGATATGTTCTTTTCAGGCGTGTGTACAGAAATATTTTAAAAAACACCACATTTATTCATTGTACTGATGACCTTTTTTTGCTCTGCATATCGATTAATGTTTGTAAAGTGACAAAAATATCCAGCGCCCTGATTTTCCCCCTGTAGTGCAACATATTTTTGTACACCCACATTTGGAAGAAATCCATATAAGTAGTTTACTATGTTCTGACTGTGACATTGACTAAATCTTTTTATGGCTTTACTATTTTCTTCTATGTTTATAAAGTTTTACGTCATAGACTGACAGATGTTGTTTTTGAAGACACAGAGCACAAACCTACAAACGGATCTAATAATATATCCAAAATGGTTTAAAGCAAAAATGCTTAAAGAATTAGTCCAGGGGTCAAACAAGTTTATCTTATATGAAAGAGGACTTCAAAGAAACAAAATGGTGAAGAAAACATTCAAACATCTTATTCTGTTAAGGAGATATTGAAGTTTATAGCTCTTGTCTTATCTGTGTAGAAATAATTGATGTAGTAAATCTACTATAAAAGGTTGGCACCTTCATCCACACATTTTTAACAATTGTTAATGTATTGTATTTTAAAGAAAATGTATTAATTTTTTTTATACTATTTGAATTATATTTTCTTGACCTTTCTTCATGTGGTATATTATAATTACCCTTTTAATGGTATTTAAGCCACAAAGTTGCAAGTCAAAATATAATAATATTCGTAAATTTTTTGAGGGGATTTGGGTGTTCATGCGCCCGGCACCATAGCCAGTGGTGTCAGGGTTGACTAGCTCACCTTGGTGGGTGAAAAGCGAAAATTAGTAGCCTGTTGATGACCCGTAGTCCACCCAAGTCAACCTTGCCGCCTTGTGGTTTCCCCTGGTAACTAGTTCTATATGGTGCTATGCTAACAAAACTCTGGCTAAGGGAAGGAAGCCCTGAAACAAAACCTGCTGCAATGGGCTAACATCCTTTTCAGCTCATTCAATTGTTATGGAAACTGCAAGTGCACTAGCTAATGCTGGTAATATTATTGGCTTTGGGAGTATGATGATCCAAATTCCTGAAGATGACAATCTGAGGTTTGTGGATAACATGACGCCAATGGATGAAAGCCACAAAGAAGCTCATGGGTTGATGACGTCAATTACCAAACCCACCAGCAGCACTCTTATAGGGTGCTGGAATGTAAGATCGCTTATCTCAATTGAAAAGCAGCTCAACTTGCCAAAGAGATGGAGCAGTATAATATTGACATTCTTGGTGTAAGTGAATATAGGTGGACAGGCTTTGGTAAAGTTAAGCTGACAACTACTGGCGAAATTAGTTTATTTTGGACAGAGATGAAGAAATGCATTATCAGGGAGTTGCATTCATGTTATCAAAGAAAGCTGAACAGATACTATTACCTATAAATGAGAGGTTGATTTACGCAAGGTTTTTCTTAAAGTATATTAAATTGTCAATCATTCAAGTACAAATGCTCCAACAATTGATGCAACTGATGAAGACAAGGAAGCATTTTTATGATCAGTTACAAACCCTGGTAGATGGAGTTCCCAAGCCTGACCTATTAATCATAATGGGCAACTTGAATGCCAAAGTAGGATGTAATAATGATGATTATGATAATGTTATTGGAAGGCATTGCATTGGTAAAGGAATGCTAATGGTGAAAGGCTTTGGGACTTCTGTGGTATCAACAATTTATTGGTGACTGGCACTATTTTTCCACATAAACTCATTTATAAACAGACCAGGACTTTCCAAGGAGGGAGGACAAAGAACCAAATTGATCATGTGATTGTAACAAAGCAACACAAAACCTCCATATTAGACACAAGAGTGATGAGAGGGGCTGACATTTTAAGTGATCACCACTTGAAACGGACCAGGATCCGATTGAAACTGAAAGAAAAACCGATAACAAAGACATGTTGACCCAAGTATGATACCATCAAGTTACAGCAACCAGCAATCAGAGAAGAGTTTTCAGTTAAACTACGAAAAAGATATGAAGTTTACAAGACTGCTGTGGTGAGACTGAAGTACCTAATAACATTGAAGAGGTTTAGAGTAAGTGGCAGACATTTATAGAGGTGTACAATGGGGCTGCTAAAAATGTCCTTGGGTACAAAAAGAAGGGTCAAAAGCCATGGATCAGCAGAGAAAGTTGGAAATGTGTTGAGGAGAGAAAACAGCTAAAGGTTAAGATTGAGAATGCCAAGTCAATTAAAATTAAAGATATTTTGAGAGCTAAGTATGCTGAAAAAGACAAAGATGTGAAGAAAAGCTTAAGGAGAGATAAAAGAAAGTAGGTTGACGACCTTGCTACATCTGCAGAGGAAGCAGCTAGTAATGGCAGAATGAGAGAGCTTTACAAGATAACCAAAACAATTTACAATGAAAGGACCAAGGTTGGGAGTGCAATAAGAGACAAGGATGGAAATCTATTTACGGATGAAAAAGAAAAAAGAGAGAGGTGGAAAGAGCATTTCGAGGAGATACTGAATAGACCAGATCCTGTTTTTCTAGTTCCTAGCATAACATGTGACCCTGAAATAGAGGAAATCAGTACCAGTTATATTACAAGAAATGAAATTAAAAGAGGCATTGATGAAGCTAAAGAATAAGATAGCTGCAGACAAGGATGATATACATGTAACTGCCGAGTTGTTAAAAGCTGCTATATGCACATCAGTATTATGGCTTGAAGAGCTGTTCAGAATTGTATGGGAAAAGGAAGTTTACCAAAATCATAGAAGCAAGGACTGATAACAAAAATACCTAAGAAAGGCAATGTAATGCAAGGTTAGATTTTGCTGATGATATTGCTCTTCGTTCATCTACTGTACATATCAACACATGCAAAACAAAATGACCAGGCTTAATCAGTATGCTGCACAAACTGGGCTAAGAATTAATAAGGATAAGACAGAGTTCATGAAAGTTAACAGCAAATGTGCAAACAAAGTTTATATTGATAAACAACAACTAAATGAAGTAAACAAGTTCAGATACCTTGGTGCAATAGTAAGCTTAAAAGATGGTGGCCAGGAAGATATCCAAAACAGAATTAAAACAAAAGTAGCAATTATGAAGTTAAATAAGATATGGAACTCAAGCACATTCTCAATATATACAAAAATATGACTGTTTAACTCTCTTGTTAAGTCTGTACTCTTTTATGGTTGCGAGACATGAAGAGTTAATGTAGCAGATAATAAAAAGCTGGATACATTATGTTCAAATGGCCATATGTAATATCTGACGATGAAATACTGAGAATCACTAAACATGACAAAATCAGCACTGAAGTAAAAAGAAGAAGGTGGAGGTGGATTGGTCATGTGATGTACATGAGCACTATTAAGCACTGTGTGACAGCTATGACGTGGAAACCAGAGGAGAGAAGGAAAGTTGGTTGTCCTAGAACGACCTGGAGAAGGAGAGGAAAGTGATGGGATGGAGGTCGTGGACAGAAGCCAGACAAGTTGCAAATAACAGAGTCTAGTGGAGAGAGCTGCACTGCAGCCTTATGGGCCAGGAAGCCTGAAGAGTCTAGGTGAGGCGAGGTGAAAGATTTTAAGGAATCTGAGGCTGTGATGTCACAACTAGTTTTATTTCAGTTGTTTCTACATAACTTAAATCAACTTTTAATTGAAAAATTTCCACAACTGAATAAGATTTTTGTATGCTTTCTTCACCATTTTTTTTTTTTTTTTTAAGTCTTCTTTGGCCTATGTAGAATATTGGCTAGTTGTATGGCATATCATGATATACTAAATATAAGTAAGAACTCACTTTTAAATATACAAGTCATCTCACTTGATTGTGCATGGTGTCAAAAGCAATTTGCCGCTTGCAAGGCCCTCATAGTTGGTTTATGGGTTGCCTTATAAAAAGTTACATTATAAATTACCCAAGTTTTTCCTGTCATTGTTTCGCATATTAAAAAAAAATGTTTTCTTAAACTTGTCAGCAAATAGAAACCCTGCAGTGGCAACATTATAGCTTAAATTGCTTTTATTTCTTTAAAATGTATTAAAAACTATTGTAGCAAAGATATTCATCAACATCGGATAGACGTTGACCATTTTACAGCATTTTTAAATCTCAAGCAACAATTTGCATATTTTATGCAAATCTGGAGATGACCTCAGTATTTTCTTTTGTAAATCCTTTGTTCTAAATGTCTATCATAATCTGATAACTCTTTAAAGTGGTGTAGCAAATTCTAACTAAATGTTTTGAAAGGTTTTTAATGCATGCCCCTAATAAAAATCTAGCAGAAAATGACCTTCCCATTATTTCAGTGACAAAGATTTAAGGGGAAATTTTAAGGAAAGCATAAAGATTTGAACTGTCTGCCACACATCACATATTTTGCATGAAAAAAACAAACAAATCAAACTTCAAAAACTAATTTGCTCAGAGTTTAAACCTATACTTGTTCAATCAATAAATTGTTGCATTTTCATAGACCTTTAAATATAATTGAATTTTTAATACAGATATTTTTTTCTTAATTTGTAATCGTTGTAGAATTTCATACAATTGTATTGTATACCATATCAGAAAATCCAAAGGCGGAAAGTTTGACTTGTGACTTGACTTGCCGGAAAGTGACTTGTGACTTGACTTGTTCGCAAAAGACTTGTGGCTTAATTTGCTCGCTAATGACTTGTGACTTGACTTGACTTGTCAACAATTGACTCGACTTGACTTTCAAAAATATGACTTGGGTTACAACTTTGGTCATTAAACACATCCCATGGGCTCCACTTTTGTCTTCGGAGCTTTTTACATTTGCCCACTGGGATGTTGACTTTGTATATACTGTACTAGCCCTGGAAGAGATGTTTTTATTATAAAAAAATTAATATTTAGTAGGACCTTCCTTAAAACCTCCTAAATCTAATATCTAATTGTTAGTGTATTCTTATGAACAAACAAATTTTTCTCAACAATTTCTTACAATTTCTACCAATCTGTCATCTTCATTTTAAGAAAATTTTCTTCCTCTTCAATCCCTTTCTGTCAAATTTAAAACTCTGGTTACTAACTTACTGTATGTACTGCAGGTATATACAAATTCATATACCAAGAACAACATATCAAATTCAAAATAAGCTGGCCTAATTACATACATGTATTTATTTCTTTTGACACAGCTCTGTGAATGGCTAGAGGGATGTAAACATTTATTTGTGGAAGAAATACTTGTTCAGACAAGTTGAAAAAATTTAGGTACATTTTGGCCAAAAATTGACCCATTTGTAAAGGAAAACATTAATAATAAATTTGATAGCTACATTTAAAGACATAGAGACATACCGTAACATGTATTTGTTTCAGCAGAATTCAGATGTAAAAATAATAGACAGTGCACAAAATTTGGTGTGGCTAACATTAAAGCAATGGTAAGTTAAATGTCCATAGTCTATGTAAGGATTATAGCTGACTTTGTGAGGCCAGCAAGAGAAACGTGAGGCTTGAAATAAGTACTGTGAAGTTGACTACATCCCTGGTCATGATAAATTTCTTAACAATCCATTACCTGCAGAAAATATTTAAAAACTTTCTGAAACTTTGGTATAACTATAGGTCACACTCGAAATGGCAACTTTAGGGGTCATTAACATTAACATTAGGCTCCCTATACAGTGGGCCCATTAGTTTCCTCCCCTAAAAATTGTTAGTTTCCTCCCCTAAAAATCATTAGTTTCCTCCACTAAAAACGTTAGTTTCCTCCTAATGACACAGTATTTTGGACCGGATTTCGGACTTTAAATGTAAAATAAAGTAATAGAGGAAGTAAGTTAGCAAGATAGGAAGAAGTCGGGGAGAGAAGTTGACGATAAAGAAAGAAAATCATGACACAGTATTTCAAAGCTTTAATGCAAAAGAGGAAATAAGTTAGCAAGATAAAAAGAAGTCGGGGAAAGGAAGTTGATGGTAAAGAAAGAAAATCATGACACAATATTTCTTAGTTTCAATGTCAAATAAAGTAAAGAGGAATTAAGTTAGCAAGATAAGAAGAAGTTTGGAAATAATTGACATAAAGGAGAATAAATGAAAAATAAAGGACATCAAAATAATATGCATATATGCGCATCTCTGAATCAAACTTTTTGTTAGAAACATGCTATGTGGAATTAATCTTTATCTTATTTTCAACTTTTTTCAATTTTAGGACCAACCAGAGCTGGAGCCATCTACTATTAATATTCCTGAGGTTGCCATTGCATACTCTTTTGTGGAAGGGGTGGGACAAAGGTGGGGACGACCAAACTCATTTACAGCCTGGGATTCTTCTACATTTACAAAAAGCCTATGCAGGTAAATACTTTCATTATTACTTCCACTTCCTCTACTGTATGTTTTTGCTATTTATATCATGTACATACTGTACATATGGCACTCTCATGCAGTGGCGTAGCTAGGTTTTTCATATTGGAGGGTGGAGGGGGGGAAGGGGGGCGGAGAATTTAATTGAACCGACAAGATGTTTAGTGGTGTAGTTGAGGTGACACCAAAGGTGACACCGAAGGTGTCACTTTCAGCGCACTTGTGGGCATGGGGTCCAGGGGCCCGCTCAAGGGCCTCTGGTGGGACCAGGGGCAAAGCCCTGGAAGCTCTCGCAAAATTGACATTTCAAGGGCAAAAGAGTATGTCATAACGCATAGTAAGAAGGTGTATTATACAATTCAAAATCTATTTGAAAGGGAGCTATAATACACCATATACAAAACACTAAATCAAAGCGCAAAGTGCTTGACTTGTTGCCGTGGAGTCCAGGGCCCCTGGTAGGGTCCAGGGGGGAAGCCCTGGTAGGGGTCTAGGGGGGGCGAAGCTCCCCGAAGCTCTTGCAAAATTGACATTTTAGGGGCAAAAAAAGTATGTCATAACGCATAGTAAGAAGGTGTATTATACAAGTCAAATTTATTTGAAAGAGAGTTACATGTATAATACACCATATACAAAACACAAAATCAAAGTGCAAAATGTTCGACTTGTCGGCATGGGGTCCAGGACCCGCGTAAGGGCCCCTGGTGGGGGTCCAGGGTGAAGCTCTGGGAGGGTTCCAGAGGCGAAGCCCCTGGAAGTTCTCGCAAAATTGACATTTCAAGGTCAAAAAAGTATGTGTCACAACGCATAGTAAGGTGTATTATACAAGTCAAAATTCATGTCAGAGAGAGCTACAATACATATACAAAACACGAAATCATGAAAACGCATCATGTGGAATTATAATGTTTTATTCTTTACGTTTGTACATGGTTAGGTTTATCGTCATTCTTTGCAAAATATGGGTTGTCTAAAACAAAGGTTTTTAGTAATTTAATACAAACTTGTGTAAATGTTGTCAAACTTTTCAAATGAGCCTATTCTGTATCACAGGCCCTCCAACACCCACCTCCCCCTCTCTCTCTTCTTTGTCTCTCTCTCCCTGTGTCTTAGTTCATGTATTTAAATACAAAATAGCCCGAATGTTTAATATATTATTCCCGCAGAACATATTCTGAGAAAGGGCCCTTTTGAAATCTAAAAACATAATAAGCACCTGGAATGTCAAAGCTTGTTGAACCGATGTCACCAATCTGATCTGATTAAAATCTGAACCGACAGATTAAAATATTGGGGGGCCCCTTACCCCCCTCTGGCTATGCCACTGCTCTCACGTATCTCCCAATTTATTCACGCACATGGATTTCGGTAAGGAAAAGCGGTAAACAGACCAAATATAGTGTATTTTTGGCCTAAAGAGCACCCCTAGCATCTTGACCATAGTTTCATATTTTCCACGCATCTCAATTCCAAGCCTAAACACCATGAAGTTTCCTAAAAAATCTCCTTATTTATTCATTACACATAATTCCCTACCTTCTCAACCATACATTGCCTATTCCACGCATCTTCATTCCAAGCCTAATACCAAGTAGTTTCCAAGAAATCTGCCCATGTGTACATTGCACATAATTCCCTACCTTCGGACCATAATTACTTATTTCAGAAAGTAGTTCTACAAAAATCCCTCGCATCTATTTATTACACATAATTCCCTAGAAGAAAAAAAATCAATAAGTATGTACCAAATAAACACAAAATATTTGACCCGCAATTGTACGTAGCCACCCATACTCAAAAGAGCATGAATTTTGGTGGGCCTAGGATTTCTGAGGTAGATTATATTGGGTATGGGGATCAAATGAACTCTAAAATTATTCTACTGTAGGAGGTATGCGCTTTAGAGAGTGCTAATATTCTAGTTGCGCTCTAGAGAGTGCTAATATTCTAGTTAAGTTATTCGTTAATATGTTATTATTCGTTATTATTGCAATTCGTAATAATGAATTACAATTGGTAATAATGAGTTGTAATTAATAATAATGAATTGCAAAAATTGATTTGCTCAAAATGTTAAATGAGACTTCCTTTTCAGGATAAAAATTAAAGATAAATAAAATGATTTCAATGAGTGGTTTAGAGCTAATAAACTATCTTTAGATATTAATAAAACATATTTTGTAGTGTTTGGAATGTGGGATTGAGAAATTTTTATTAATAATATTAATATTCATTCACTTTCTAAAGCTGTAGCAAGAGCTGTTGATAATATTTCAAAAGTTAAGTACTATATACCATGTAATGTTCTTAGAACTATTTACAACACTTTGATTCTTCCACATCTTTCATATTGTTCCACCATTTGGCCAGGGGCTATTCTTCTGATCTGACTAAACTAACAGTCTTACAAAAGTTGGCTATTCGACATATTGTGAATGCACATCATGGTGCAAACACCAGCAATTTATTTTCTTCACTAAAGCTTCTTAAGTTATCTGATTTAACCCACTTGAAACTTGCTACTTTTGCTTTTAAAGTAACACAAGGGCTTGTACCATCTTCATTCAATAGCTTAATTACCAGGTGCACAACAATAGAACTAGACAAAACACAAGCATTCATTGTTACCCCTGCAAGGCAAACGTTGCTCTCTTAATTGTTCGTAACCATTCAATAAGCGTGTGGAATTCCCTGTCAAAAGATCTTAAATCTACAAAATCTCATCTTTAAAAAAAAACCTAAGATCCTTTTAACAAAGTTCTATACATTTGTCTATATTTTGTATTATTATGTCCCCTTTTTATTTACCTTATTTATTATCCAAGGGTGGGTAGATGGGATTGGGATGTTTAGGTGGTATGGGATGGTATGGGATGGTTAGGGTGGTATGGGATGGTTAGGGTGGTATGGGATGGTTAGGGTGGTATGAGATGGTTAGGGTGGTATGGGATGGTCAGGGTGGTATGGGATGGTCAGGGTGGGATGGAATGGCTAGGGTGGGATGGAATGGTTAGAGGGTATGGGATGGTTAGTGTGGAATGGGATGGTTAGGGTGGGATGGGCTGCTTAGGTGGGATGGGATGGTTAGGGTGGGATGGGATGGTTAGGGTGGTATGGGATGGTTAGGGGTTAGGGTGGGATGGGATGGTCAGGGTGTTATGGGATGGTTAGGGTGGGATAGGATGGTTAGGTGGGATAGGATGGTTAGGTGGGATAGGATGGTTAGGGTGGGATAGGATGGTTAGGGTGGGATGGGATGGTTAAGGTGGTATGGGATGGTTAGGGTGGTATGGGATGGTTAGGGAGGTATGGGATGGTTAGGTGGGATGGGATGGTTAGGGTGGTATGGGATGGTTAGGTGGTATGGGATGGTCAGGGTGGTATGGGATGGTCAGGGTGGTATGGGATGGTTAGGGTGGTATGGGATGGTTAGGGAGGTATGGGATGGTTAGGGTGGGATGGGATGGTTAGGGTGGTATGGGATGGTTAGGGTGGTATGGGGTGGTTAGGGTGGGATGGGATGGTTAGGGTGGGATGGGATGCTTAGGGTGGGATGGGATGGTTAGGGTGGGATGGGATGGTTAGGGTGGGATGGGATGGTTAGGGGTGGGATAGGCTGGTTAGGGTGGGATGAGATGGTTGGTTAGAGTGGGATGGGATGGTTAGAGTGGGATGGGATGGTTAGAGTGGGATGGGATGGTTAGGGTGGGATGGGACAGTTAGGTGGGATGAGGGTCAGGGTTTGGGTTCTTTTTTCTCCGTATTTTGTTTTCTCTCTATCTATTCTTGTATAGAGATATCATGTGTATAGTTTCTTTAATTTAGTATTATTATCGCGATATTAGGAGGGAGTGCTCTACTCGTTAAGCCACAAAGGTTTTTTAGAGCACTTCCTTTCACAAATTTTGTAATGTTATTATATGTATGTGCCTAATGTTGGTATTATTATTATTATGAATTATGAATGTTGTCATGAAACAAATAAATAAATGAAATAAATGTGTGGCTACTGAATAAAAGAAAATTGATATTTTTCTTCATAGAAGCTAGCTGAGACACACTGCTGATTTTTCTTGTTTCAGATCATTGTATTTTGGAGGATGGAATGCTGCTGAGAGGAAATGTGATGTAATACACCAAAGCTGAAATCTTTGATATAAAGCTGTGACTGATAATAAGAGCAGTCATTGATTTGAAAACTGAATAGAACATTTAAGTTTATAAAATGAAAAGAAATTCAGAAATATCTAGTCCGTACGTATCAAAAAGGAAGAAAAATACTTCTCCCACAGTGAAGCACCTAAACCAAGGTGAAATCTCATTATGCTCAGCAGATGAGGAGAAAGAAACTGTTTCTTTGAAGATTTTTAACATATACCCTCCAATAGCTTGTGAGTTAACCAACCAGGTCACTTGCCACATTCCTAAGAGAAAAAAGTGGGAATATACAGAACATTGCAATGCTGTAAGTCATATCCAATGGAACATTCCTAGTCTCAGCCACTTGCTGCTTTCATCATCATTAGATGGCGCTGTTAAGGTAAAAGATATATTTCAATTGTTTAGGTTGGAAAAACATTTCCACATTCAGCATTTTAGATATATGGATAGATAGAAATTTTATATTCTCCAGATAGAACTCTAACTTCTGAGCAGAACAATCTTAAAAACTTACGTCACAAGCATCTGTAGTGTCTAAGCTATGGCTGATCAGATTTTGAAGAATTTGTAATTTATGCAAAAGTTGTTATGTATAAAAGGGGGACAGCTCAAAATCTTTAATTGAATTCTTGAAATTTCTGTCCCAAATTTTATGAACTGAAAACCTCAAAAGTGCAGTGGTAAAGGAGTCTGCTCATATGCGAAAGGTACTGGGTTTGATTTCCATGTAGTTCATGGTATAAAAACGTTGAAATTCATGAATATGCATAGTGGGTGGGGCTTAATATAATTTTGCTGAAAAGAGCTTGTTAACACGGTATTTTAAGAATGATAACCTGCAAAAAAAATATTTAAATGCTCATGATATTTCAACAACTGCATGTCTGTTATGATTCATACTAGCTAGTGTATACATTTTCACGGTATAAAATTGTTGAATATCATTAATATACATAGTGGGTGGGGCTTAATATGGTTTAGCTGAAAATAACTTGTACAGTATACACCGAACTCAAGGGCAATACAATGGATGCAGGTCATATGTGGTACACAGATAACCATTCGTCTGTGTGCTGTATTGTTTTTGGCTTAATATAAAATTAAAAATCTTGAAAAAGGGATAAATTTATAGCAACCATATGTCTGTTTGCATCTTACTTGCATGTTATTTGTCAGTAATTGTGCACATGCTTATGTTGTCAAGAGATTCTATCACTAAAATGCATTCTTTAATGTGAAAATAGTCCAAAAAGCTTGTGAACACATTGCACACATGTGTCATATTTGGATACACATGAGTTATGGTCCGTATATTTGACCTATTGCTTTGGTAGTGATGTCATGTTTTATGTAAAATTCTTAATTATGGTCCGTATATTTGACCTATTGCTTTGGTAGTGATGTCATGTTTTATGTAAAATTCTTAAAACTGATAAATGTGCAGCTGTATGCCTGTTTTGCATTATGCAAGTGTTGTCAACAGGTTCTATTTTATTGATGTATCATGTACATGGTGGGTTTGGCTTATGAATATATGTTGTTTAGCATATTTCATGATATGCAATGCCAGTTAGTATAAAACTTGAAAATCAACCAGCAATGAAAGAATGCATCAGAACCACTAAACATTTTGGTTTTCTGGTACAGTAGCTATTTTCATGGCTTATTTGATTCCATGTAAGCGTCCAAGATCATCAACAGTTTGATTAACCAAAGTATTTACTAAATTATATTTATATTTCATTTGTTTTGTAAGGTTTGGGATTGCTTCAATCAGAATCGATGTGTGCAGACAATAAAGAGCCATAAGAGGGGTGTGAAAGATGCACATTGGAGCAATGATGGTCAGACAATTTTGAGCGGTGGTTTTGATAAGACAGCAATGTTAACAGATGTTGAAACTGGTAGGGAGGTCATATGTATTAGCTTTGCTGTTGTTGCACTGTTTCATTAATTGATTAAATAATGTAAAATCGTCTGGGAGGCATTGAACACACCATTGTATTTTGTATTTCATTTTTAGGCATATGCCAGGGAAAGCACACGTAAGTCACAATGACTTGTTTTCAGTGTGGACCAATGAATTTGCCAGGATGGAAAGTGGATAAACATCATGTTAACATCCTTCTCTTTTCAAGAAGTGTTCAGAGAACCAGGCAGGGGTGAAACTCCTACCATCGGGACTGATGGATTACGTCCCCTCTGAAGGTCAATGAGCATCACCCATCCATTAGCCACTTTTCACAAAGGTCAGGTGGGGGAGAAGGTGTGATGCAGAAGACAAATCTTTATGCTTGATGTCAGTGTATCATTTTATATATCTGTGGAAAATCCGCTGGTTAAATCGCCGTTGGACTCAAAGCTGTAACCTCCAGCATCTCAGTCGTACCCTATTCTTACAATTATTGAAATAACTTTTGGTTATGCTATCATTTTTATTTTTGAAGAATCATTAAATCTACTGTAAATCCATTTGCTTGCAACCTTGCCCAAATCATATGAAAAAGTCCCACTTAGTAAAATCCATGCATCAATTTTGCTTTGTTTATTTTGCTGATAGATATGTCTGTTGTATGTGACACAGCTACCCTCTCTTCCTACAATTCTTATGTCTGTTGTATGTGACACAGCTACCCTCTCTTCCTACAATTCTTATGTCTGTTGTATGTGACACAGCTACCCTCTCTCCCTACAATTCTTGTCTGTTGTATGTGACACAGCTACCCTCTCTTCCTACAATTCCTATGTCTGTTGTATGTGACACAGCTACCCTCTCTTCCTACAATTCTTATGTCTTGTTGTATGTGACACAGCTACCCTCTCTTCCTACAATTCTTATGTCTGTTGTATGTGACACAGCTACCCTCTCTTCTTACATTTCTCTTTGAGGAACACATTTTATCTGAAATATAGATAGCTCAAAATTTTAAAGGATGCATATACAATGCAACGTGAAGTTGCTTTGGTTTTTGCTGAAATTTGTTGGTTCATTAATTAGTACTGGTACCTTATATTTTCTTAAATGAAAATGTTGTACATGCTCTGTTTTGAGATAAGTCTCTTCTTTTTCAGCTTGATTGGTTAAATTCTGTACTGAGGATCAATCACAAAATGATCTGTATGCCTTTTTGCCGTCCCTCCATGTCCATCTGATGCCCCATGTGTTTGGATGAATAGAAATAAAAAAATAAAAACCTTGTTTGAATAGAGTGGAAACATAGACAATTAAGACATGATAATGCCAAATCAATCTGCAATTAATTTTTCTTCTGATTTGGTAGATAGATCAGCCATATCTGGTTAATAATGCAAAATATCAAGTTATGCATATTTTTATGGGCAGTTTCAGATTTAAGTTAAGGATTAATGTGTTTTTGTCTGTGTAAATTATCAGGGTACTGGGGAAGGAGCTGAAAGTTGCAGTGAAGGTTGGAAGGATGAGTTGGTTAGTAATATACATGTAATTGGTAGATAAGTGGTGGCAAAAGGTGGGTAGGGGTGGGTTGGGGTGGTAGAAAATGGAGGATGGCAGGTAAATGGAGGATGGTGGGTAATTGGAGAATGGTGGGTAATTGGAGAATGGTGGGTAATTGGAGGATGGTAAGTAATTGGAGGATGGTAGGTAATTGGAGGATGGTAGGTAATTGGAGGATGGTAGGTAATTGATGGATGGTATTAGAGGATGGTACGTGAATGGAGGATGGTATGTGAATGGAGGATGGTAGGTGAATGGGGAATGGTAGGTGAATAGGGATGGTAGGTGAATGGGGATGGCAGGTGAATGGGGATGGCTGGTGAATGGGGATGGCCGGTTAGAGGAGTTAGAGGAAAGAATATTGGGTGGAAGATGTCATAATGATTAGTAAATGTAGGAATTGGGATGGAGTGTGGAAAGGGTGGGATGGCATGTGAGACAGGGTGGCATGGAATGTGGGACAGGGTGGCATGGCATGTAGGACAGGGTGGGATAGCATGTGGGGTAGGCTGGTATTGCATGTGGGACAAGGTGGTGCCATGGCATGTGGTATAGCATGAAGGACAGGTGTGATGGTATGTGGGACAGGTAGGGATGGCGTATGGGACAGGGTTCCATGGTATTTGGGACAGGGTGGTATGGCATGTGGTGGGATGTCATGTCATCATAATTGCAGGTGTGATGGTCATGTGAAGGAATCTTAATTGTATGCAGGAGTAGGAATCTTTCGAAAAGTGAGAGCATTACCTCTTAAGGGGCACCTCCCGAGTATATTTCCCCCATCCCAAACTGTAAATAGAATAAGTAAGCCCAAAACAACAAAGTAAAGTAAAAGGGGCACTTAATTTTTTTAAACGGGGTACTTTTCTAATGGAACACAATCCTCCGGTTTCTAATGGGTACAATCCTCCCATACTGACAAAAGTTTCCAGTTTCCTACTATTGGGACAGTAATTAAGGGGCACTATTTATTTTCAAAAGGGGTACTTTTGTCATTTTTCATTCCCCCAGTGCCCTCTGGTTTTTACACCTATGTTGAAGGTAAGACCAGCACTGACAGACATGCATTCTTATATGCCAACATAACTGATGTATTGTGCCCCCATCCAGCATACGGGTCTGGTGACACACGTGCTAGCATAACTGCTGTCAAGTGGTTACTGAGACAGTCAGGTGACAAGTCACATGCACGAATGCTCTGCCTGTAAGCCTTGCAGACACCCATTAAGAGCTTGTCCGGAAGGTAGCACGGAAATAATTATTTACCCCATTGAAGCCTATGATGAAAGAGTCAAGTTCAGCGTCCTTTTTGTACCAGAATGCGAAATATTTGGGATATTTTGTGATGTTTTTCGAAAGTACTGTAGTATATAATTTCTTTCAGATGAGAGTACTTTCAATAGGGGTCACCAGAGGTTTTGGCCCTTTTTTTATAAGGCTCAAGTAGAAAGATGTTGTTTACCCCCGACGAATGACTCAAATTTTGGTATAGGCCCATGATAAAGTAGTTCCCCATAAAACTTTTTCTGAAACAGATATTGCTAAGTTTGAATATGCATAGTCAAGATCTATCCTTCCTCTACTATTCCTGATATTTTCAACTTATCAGCTTTCTGTCCCCTCTCGAAAATATTTTATTTAGCTTTTTCTGTGGGGTTCCCATTTTGGGCTGGCGCAATGATACCTAATTAGTTCTGTGCTACCAAAAACAATATTCCTGCTATAGGTTTTAATGAAAAATCTTGTCTTTTATAGCAGAGTTAGGGCGTGAAAAATGAATTTTGGGGGTAAAAATCCTGTCGCCTCGGGCTTAAACATCCTGCGCTATGGCTTCAAAAATCCCACTAGGATTTTAAGAATTATGCCAAAGGCTTCAAAATTAGCAGAGCTTAGTCCAAAAGCAATATCCCACTAGGTTTGAATGAAATGTGTTTTATATTTAGGGATTGAAAAATGGTATGTAGGCATAAAAATCCTGCTAAGGCTTCAAACTTTCTAGAACTTAATTAGTCCAAAGGTAATTTAATCCTGCTATTAGTTATAACGAAGTGTTGTTTTATAGCAGACTTAGGACTTGAAATATGAAATGCAGGCTGAAAAAATCTTGCAAGGGCTTGAAAATTTTTCTTCTTAAGGGTTCAAAATTCCGACTAGAAGACCTATTAAGAATTGCTAATTCTCGCAAAGCATTAAAGGTATATAGGGAGGCAGGTAGAGGCAACTATGGTTAAATTGATTTAAAATCCATTAAAAAACATAAAGAAATCAAAACAATTGATCAAAATCGGTTAAAAATGAGCCATTTTACAGCTGTTTGAAGTTTTTTTTTTTTTTGAACAAGATTCAAAATTTGGTAGTGGCAATAAAATACGAACAATGAATTTACGTTAGAAATTGGAGGACTATTTAATTAATGACATCACAATATTGCTTATTCTCTTGATTATTGTTGATGGGGTTTGTTGTTGCTTCTATTTGCATCAACAATTCAGATAATTGCATATATTGATTCAAGGTGTCTTGCCGTGTGATGAATCAGCTGTTTTGTTCTTTTTCTTTAGGAAGGACATTTCAGGAATTTGAGCATACTTCATTTGTGACCTGCTTAAAGATATGTCCATCAGACCCTCACCTGTTTTTAGCTGGCACGTCAGATTCAGCCATCTATTGCTGGGACACTAGGATAGGTGATGTAAGTTAGCTTTTTTAATGAAGAGGAGGGGGAGGAGCATATGGATTTTCCCCAGACTTACTGTTTTACTCATGTATTGAGAAATCTCAGGTAAACAATGTTATTTCTCCAAGTAGTGCAATGTAGCACACTATGCTAGAGTAGCACAGTGTACACACTGAGGTAGAGTAGTACATGTACATTGTAGTACACAGTAGTGAAGTGTAACACACTGTGGACAAGTAGCACAGTGTAGCATACTATGGTAGAGTAGCACATGGGAGAGAATCGTACTTTAGCATACTGTGGAAGGTTACCAGATATAGCATTCATATGTAGTGAATGAGTTATCATTACTTCTCATAAAGGAAAGACTTAAAGTTGGTGTTGTGGTACATACAGTATGTAATTTTGTTTGTCATTAATTTTAGTAAAGAAGATTAAATGGAAATCAAGTTTAAAATCCATGTTTTTCAAATAAAAATATACTTTTGACTTTGCCAACCCCTCAACTACCATTTTCAGTCATGGTAGCAAAACATGTTGAACATTGACCATTTTACAGCATTTTTAAATTTCAGCATTAAAGTTTGATTTTGATGTTTTACAAAGCCACCATGGTATATTTTTTTGTACATTCTTTGCTGTTTAAATCATTTCTATCATAATTCTTTGAAGTGTTGCAGCAAATTCTGACCAAATTCAGCAGGAAATGACTTTCTCATCGTTTTTAATGACTTAGATTTAGGAAAGAAATTTAAAGAATCACATAGGGTTTTGAGCTGTCAGCCCTGTCTGATCAAATTTTGATCAACAAGAACTTCAGAAACCAAAAGTGCAATTTTCAAAATTCAAAAACTGATCAGCTCAGGTTGTAATACACTCTCAACATTGATAGAAATTGCTAGATATCCTTAGACCTGGGAGCTGTTACTTTGACAAAGTACAAAGTAACAGCCCTCTGATTAGACCTTCTTGAGTGAATGCTAAACAGCAGTATGTTTCTCACAATTTCACACAGATTATTCATGAGTTTAAGGGAAAGCTTGGACAAGTTCTTGCTATTGAATTCCTTCCGGGGAGAGACGAGTTTCTTGCATCATGTGACTTGGTCTGTAGAAACTCTGATGACAGGAACATTATAGTATTTGACCTGAAGACAACAGCAGCCATATCAAATCAGATATACCATGTAAGTATCCTTTATTTTGAAGTCAATCCTATTGTTGGATTTATCGAGTCTGCGAAGTGCAGCTAATCAAATCATGTTTGCATCTGATCAATGCCATTGACCTTGGAAATCTTATTGTCTGAGCTGAAATATGATTATCCCCTCGCCAAAAGTTGGTGAAGAGGGGATATAGCATCTTTACTGTCCGTCCGTTGCATCTATTGTCCGTCCCTGCATTGTTAAGCTACTAGGGAACAAAAGATTGCTGCCATAGGAACGGAATTCCAACAATTTTTGGTTCTGATGCAATAGCATCAGGAACCTATGCGGTCATGATGGCATGTGTGTGTATGTATGGGTTGGGTGGGTGTATGTTTGGTGTGTGTGTGATGCCAAGCTTGTAAACACGATATCTCAAGAACGGTAAAGTGGATTCATATCATATGTGGTGCACAGGTAGCCCATGGTTCGTAGATGTGCCCTGTGTATTTGGTATTGATGTCATGCATATCAATGAGTGGACAGGGCTTAATGTGAAAAGTAGATGTGCCCTATTGTTTTTGGTGATGGTGTCATGCATGTAGATGAGTACGCTGGGCTTAATGTACAAATCTTAAAATGCCTATATTTTAACAACAGTATATATGTTTTGTTTCATATTTAGTACAGTTATGATGTTTGCTAGTGTGTACATGTTCATAGTATAAACACTTTGAATTTGATTAATATGCATAGTGGGCGGGGCTTAATATGATCTTGCTGAAGAGCTTGTAAACATGATATCTAAAGAACAATAAACTGGATTCAAGTCATATGTGATACACAGATTGCCCATGGTCTGTAGATGTGCCCTATTGTTTTTGGTGGTGATGTCATGCATATTAATGAGTAAGCGGGGCTTAATGTAACAAAATTGAAATGCTCATATTATAACAACCACGTATATATTTTGTTTCATATTTGGTACAGTTATGATGTTTGCTAATGTGTACATGTTCATGGTATAAAACGTGAATTTCATTAGTACACATAGTGGGCGGGGCTTAATATGATTTTGCTGAAAAAAATCTTGTTATCACTGTATCTAAAGAATGATAAATTGGATTTAAGTCAATATGTGATACACAGATAGCCCATGGTCTGTGGATGTGCCTTATTGGTTTTGGTGGTGATATCATGCATATTAATGATGCGGGGCTTAACCTAAAATTCTTTAAATATGATACATGAGCAACCCTATGTCTGTTTTGCATTATACTTACTATGATAATATTGTTAATTATTGTGCACATGCTAGTGTTGTCCATAGGTTTGTCTATTTTATTGATCTGCATCATGCATAGTGGTCGTGGCTTATGAATAAATAATCTGGAATAAATACTTCATGATATGCAATGACATAACAGTTTATACAAAACTTGCAAATCAAATCTGCATATGAAAAAAAAAGCATCGAAACCACAACAGTTTTTGGTTCTGGTTATGAAAAGAAATTTATATAAAGAAAAACAAATGCATTTCAGACTTGAATAGCAGCAATTAAAGGATTTGTTTTGGGATGAAAAAAAGTTGAATAATAGAGTTGATGGCTGAATGGAATTTATAATGAAGTGTCTTTAGAATGATTAGAGAAAAAGTCTTCACTTGAATAGCATGGAACATAAAAGACTTCTGATCAACTCCAACTTAATTGACAATGAATTTTCATTCTGGTTTGGTAGATAGGTCAGCCCTATTTGGTTTATAAGGAGAAAAAAGTTGACCATGTTTCTATTGGAAGTGTCAGATTTAAGTAAAGGCTGGGGTGGGGGGGGGTGGGGATGGGGCTGTAGTGCAACGGAATGAGTGGAGATTATAGTGAAGGTTGGAATAATGAGTTAGTTAAGAGTGTATTTGGTAGATTAGAGTGGATGGCCAAAGGTGGGTTGGGGTCAGTAGGTGAATGGGGGATGTTAGTTGAATGGGGGATGGTAGGTGAATGGGGCATGTTGAAGAATAGAGGATGGTAGGTGAATGGAGGATGGTAGATGAATGGAGGATGGCAGGTGAAGGGGGGGGGGGTAGGTAAATGGGGCATGTTGAGTTGATTGAAGTGAGGGGATGGGGGTTAGAATGTTGGGTGGAAGATGGTAGAATGATTGGTAGATTTAGGAATAAGGATGAATGTGGGATGGCATGGGAGACAGGATGTGATGAAATGTGGGACAGGGTGGGATGGCATGTGGGACAGGGTGGCATGTGGGACAAGGTGGCATGTGGGACAAGGTACCATGGAGTGTGTGATAGGATGTCATGGCATGTACGACAGGGTGGGATAGCATGTGGGACAGGGTGGCATGGCATGTAAACAAGGTAGTGTCATGGCATTTATGACAGGAGGGGATGGCATGTTCGACAAGGTGGGATGGCATGGGGGACAGAGTGTAATGTGAGACAGGATGGCATGTGAGACAGGATGGCATGTTGTCATCTGGATTTTAGGTGGGATGGCATATGGGACAGGGAGGGGTAGCATGTGGGATAGGATGGAATGGGCTGTAGGACAGGGTGGGATGCCATGTGGTACATGGAAGGATGACATGTGGGACTGGATAAGATGGCACATGGTACAGACAGAGATGGGATGTTTGACAAGGTGGCATGGTATATGGGACAGGGAGGGATGGCATGAGGGACAGGGTGGCATGGTATATAGGACAGAGTGGCAAGGCATATGGTCGGATGTCATCTTTATTGCAGGTGTGATGGCATACGGTCATATTGTGTAATAGTATCTGGATTTCATGTATGATTTCCTGTAGGCAGGGATATAGGATGGGACATCATGCAGAACAGAGGGTGGGATGGCAGTTGTGACAGAGGTGGAAAGCATGTTATTAGTGGCAAGGGGATTTGTATTGTTTGCGATGTTGGGTTTTGTGTTTAAAATTTAATTTCAAATAAAAAGTGTTACAACCTTATCTTTATAACTAACATTGAATTGATCTTAAGGAACTTGCATGGTGAGCTCCACCTGTTATATCAATAAGATTGTCCTAGGGAGCTAATAATACTGACCTTTATGTCACTATAGAAACATTTTAGTGGGCTATTACATTTATTCAAACTTTGCACAATGGCACAAAGTAGTTTTTTATGATTGTTTAACAGATGGCAATAAAGATAAATCTGTTAACATAATATCATATCAAGATTGATATGGGTTAAAGTGCTTTAAACACTGACCTGGGTTTCAAAACTCACATTTTACAATATTCTAGCCTTGGAGCAGATCAAGGGTGATTTTTATCAGTAGTCCTGGGAATGCTTGAGGTATTTCTGACAAACAGGTGATGCATACATTATGATGAGTATTTCATATGAGCACTGTCCTACAAAACGACGCAACCCTTTTATTTAAGAGGAGGGCAGTCTTTTGTTTTTAAAAATAGTATATTTTGTTTTAAAGTTGTGCAGAAATTTTAATGCATGCAAAGTTTAGGAATTTCTCATACCCACTCACATTTTAAGTGCTGGCTACACCACTGACTGTAAGTCAGCTCAAAATCTTGCAATTTTTAAAAGCTCATATCTGTAGTTCAGTCTTTTCCCCTCAAATAATTATTTATTAGTATTTATTTATTTCCACCCATCAACATGATAACCCAAACCACAAATTCAGAAACAGAAATATTATAACTTAAATTTACATTCTACATAACATAAGATTGTCACATGAAAGTAGCCATAGTTGGGATTAGCCCACCAAAATTGAGAAGAAGGAGGAGGGAGGGGGGGGGGGCAGGGGAAAATCACAAAATCATGCTAAGATACAAAAAATCACCATGCAAAAGATACAAATTTGGCAAAAAGTGGGTGAAAGTGCCCTCCTTATTCCCCCAAATCCCACCTATGATAATGGTGGAACTGGAGAGAAGTGTGAGGAGGACTTTATGGTCCCAGTTGTCTAAAATAAATTACTTAACCCAATGTAATTGTGACCCATTTTCCCTTCCTTTTTTACCCTCATTAGAACACTGATAGCAGGGTGGCTAAGATAAAAAAGGAAAAAACATTTTGTCCCAATAAGCTACTCCCCGTAAAAAGTTGTATGAGAAAACAATTGATTTAGGTGAAAAAATAGGAAGGCCCCGGGTGTGCGTAGAATTTCAAATATTGTTATCCTATTCAAACAGTCATAAAATTGTTATTAAACAGATTTTTTTTGTTTTTGTAGATTTTTCAGTAAGTCATACATCCTTAAGCAATTTATTTGGTGTTGCCTTTGTGTGTCTAGATACCATTTAACTATGCATTTCAAATGAGAAGAGAGAGCTAAAAGTTTTACCATAGTATGAAAACTTAAGTATTGAAACACAAATATATACGCAAAACTAAAGTTAAATCCAATCAAGTTTCAAGGGTCTAATATAGAGCCGGTGCTTATACCCGGTTTGCATGGTGCTAAGCGGGTGAGACTTCCCTAGATGGGACACCAGTCCATCACAGGTAAACTCCCCAGCCGAAACTTGTTGAAACTCATTTCACAGCTGAGTGAACGGGAGCAAATGGGATCAGTTGTCTTGCTCAAGGACACAGCACAGCCGCCCTGGCTGAGATTTGATCCCTGGTATCTTATGATTATGAGACAGACACCCATCCGCTTGGCTAGTACTGTGTTTCCTAATTAAATCTAAGGATGCTTCCAACTTCCTATTTGTATAAGTCTACAATTGCTCAAGTAAAATTATTTATATCATGTGACATTTGATGTTAAAATAATTGTATTCTTTTCAGATTAATTGGCCTTGGAGTAGCACCTCTTTACCTGTTCATGTTGTTATTTTAAAAGGTCAGGACTTGCCGCGTCCTCAGTACAATTAAGTGCTTAAGAAGCTATGTCTGGTAATGTTTACAGGGTCCCATGCAGATATTGAATGCTGCTTCAAGTGGTCATAACCAGATTTATTGGTTGAGTAGGGTACAAGGGTGGAAGGTGATTTTATTTTAAAGTGGTCCTGCCATGGGGGTCGGATCTTACATTAAATATGTTATTTGGATTATTTGATTTGCAAAAATATAACTTTTTTTGCACAAAACCCCATCGGTTGCGGGAAAATCGCAAAAGAAAAATGAATTTTTTGTCACCTTGATGCAAAAACCCAGAATAAGGCTCAATACACAATCACGTCATTTTGGGAATGAGTGTATGTAAACAATACATTCATGCTGCGTATAATGTGTGGCCGCCATTGAAATGTCACAGCTAGTATCGACAGCATTTCTTTTTGTTCTTCTAAAATATTACATTTTCCAAGCAAATATTAAACAAAATGCAGCAGCGTTGTGTAGTTGGCGGATGCAGTAATATCAAATCTCAAACTAAAAGTCGTTTATCAATGGTAAAGGGCAACAAAATGAAACGATTCTGGACATGTTTTGTGCACTTGACATGAACCTAGTTTTCGGGGATTACCGGGTACAGTGTCATATTCAGCTCACGCCATATTGTTAACCCTGTTCTGTTCCATTTAAACAGTAGCTTGACCTCATCGTCTCTGAAATGAAAATTTACCGGTTCCGAGAGTAACAAAAATTCAAATGAAAGAAAGAAGGGAAAAAATAATAATAAGACTCGATGAGATTTAAACTCATAACCTTTCGCTTAAAAGATGAAGTCGTATAAACAGACTGGGCTACTTAGTCAGTTGAAAATTTGTATGATTTATTTATATATAGTGTGGAATATGATTGAAAGAAGAAAAATTGATAAAATAGAACTGAATTGTAATTATCGTGTCATATGTCAAGTCAGTCCCTTTTAGCATATCAAAACTTTAAAAATAAACTAACACAATTTTCACAATATCTTTAAAAACTTTTAATTCAAGTACAAAAACGCAAACGAATTGCATGAATGAACTATTTAGTTCACGTAGGCCTGTTGACTAAACGTCAAGCGACAGAGACTTGAACATTGATAAATAAAACTTTATATTTCCAATAGACGTGAAAAAAGGTAGATGTTGTTGCAAACACTTCAATTTGATTATGTTTAACAAAATATTACTTGCGAAACAGTAAGAAATTCATGCCCATTACACAGGCTTTGTACTGTAGGACCATGTAAGGGTTGTAAACCTGATCCTTCTTTCTTGTCTGCAAGCGGTTCAAATTCAAAAGGAACAACATCCCTTCATTAAGAGAATGTTCTTCCATTTATTTCCAAATCATTTTTATTATAGCTTGAACTTGAAAATGACAAATTAGATCTGAACAGCCCGAAACCTTTTGCAATCAGACGCTATTTGGTTAGTATGTTTGTGATGCATTGTTTATGATCAGCAGTCCCTGACGTAGCAAACTGTTATGACGTCACAAATCCCTTTCAACTTGTTTTCGGAGCAAGCAATAAATGGAGAACCATGATCAATTTCTAAGTCCTTTTTTAGAGATTGGCAGGACCACTTGAAATTTTTTTTTTTTCAGACAAAACAAAGGCCATTCAAAATTTAATTATGGAAAACAGAATTTTGTGATTTTCAGTTATTATTGATTTCTTGTAAAAGTTTTAGTATGACTGTTTGTTTATGGCAGCCAAACAAAAAAGAGTTAACTGTTTTTATGCTGGATTGTTCATATCTTGGTGTAATTAAACAATGTAGTGGATAATTTTTTAGTTTAGTACTTTGTCTTCTCTTTCAGGAAAAGTATACATGTCCATGTCTGTGTGTGCATCCCTATGAAGATGTGTTTGTTGCTCAGTCTAATGCTAACTACATCGCTCTCTTCTCGACAAACCCACCCTACAGAATGAATAAATACAAGCGCTTTGAAGGGCATCAGGTTTGTCAACTTCATCTTTTTTGAAATAAATTAATAATATTGTACATTTTATTTGGAAAAATGTGAATATTGCTATTATTACAGTGGGCAGTCCCATTCAGTTTATAAGTAATCTGTAAAGGGTTCTCAAATATTTATGCAGTAAATGTACAATTACAAGACAAACAGATAAACAAATGGGAAAAAAAGGTTTAGATGCAAAATTAGAATAAGTATGAAATAAATGAAAAAGTCAAATTCTCAACAGGAAATCATGGAAGTAAACAAGCTGATGAAAATCTATTACTTGCATCGAAAATTAATTGCAACTTTACAAATTAACGGTATAAATATTATCTGGTTAATTAATCAAACAATTTAAAGAAATTTGCAGCAATGTTTAGTTTGGTAAATAAATATAAAATAATAATAATAATAATAATAATAATAATAATAATAGAACAGTTATACATGCATGCTTTAAATATGCAATCTGGTCCAATGACTTGATTCTAATGCACTTCTAACTGACCTTAAAAACATAGTTACCAATCCAGCCCTCAGCTCCATAATACCTCTGATATCCCTCACTTCTTTTCAGCATGTTGCTTTTACAACATCACTGGAAATGGCTGAAATTTTCTGTAAAATTTTCACCCTTTTCTAACAATATTCTTACTTGCAGCTCCAACCATGCAGGTTTTTATGTTGTTTGGCATCTTCTTCTAGCCATTTCAAGTCCAAGTCATCTGAGGTAAGACAAGGTGACCATGGACCGGGAAAAAGTTTCGGTCCGACTCATAGGACTTTTCCCATTAGCTTACACTTAAGTTAGTGTGTTTTTACTTTTATCCGTACAAAACGGGTGGCTAGAACGAGAGAGTCCCACACTCACAGTGGGTGTTTTTAGTCCCTAGAGCACCTGGTGTGCCTGTTTAGAGGACCCCATTCCCATGGGTTGGAGTGTTTTTCACCCTAAGCCCGCCTTTCCAGGAGGATAGCCTAGCATTATACAGTGCATTTGTATTAACATGTTAGGATGTCTTCAGTACAGGTTCTTGTATGCATTAGGCCAACTTCTCCTTTCAATGTTGGTGCATGCGCAAGAGGTCAATGTCACCACAGGGTGAATGAGGAGTGAGCTTCAACCAGCTCCAATTTTTACAAGAGAGCCTATATAATATATTACGTTACCATAAATTTTGTGAGTTCATATTTCTTGCATATAATTAAGACAGACTTTTTAATTTATGAGTTCGATTTATGGGGTGCTGGAGAGACCCTAGGGGGGGGGGGGTCTTCCAGGCTTACCTATTCAAGAGAATTCACCTTTTCTTTTTATCTCCACAGTCACTAAGTTCACAGTAGTCTGTGTTTTCTACGCTACCCCTACGCATTTAAAGTTTTTACATTTTGATCATTTTGATCATTTTCTCGGTTTTTTAATTTTTTTAAGAGTCTTATCTGATAATTTTTTCTGGTGTACTAAATTGCTGTGGCTTGCCTCATACTATTTTGATGTCTTCCGCAGTTCCGTCTCACCCACCTAAGGGTCATAAGTACATCCCCCATAGGGGAGCTTTGGTGTAAGTATATATATATATATATATTTACTTTTAAAATACCAAAAGGCGCTTTGCATATAGATATCATGAATCATTGTAGTCTCAGAGTTTTCTGCTAATGCCACAAGCCACGGCTTGACGATATGAGCCACGGAGGTGTGAGGCAGTAGTCTACTTTGTTAGCCCATTCCGACTTACCCCTCTGGGTCCACGCTTCGATGCTACTGAGTCGGCCGGATTGCAGGCAGAGGTCTGTCAGACAGAGGTTATTTCTGAGACTATATTGATTAGCTAAGTTGCGTCTTTAGAGACGTAATTTAGAATAAACCACGCAATACTAGCACCCACATCTTGACGATACTGAGTCAGTGAAGAGCAGGTAGTGGTGGGTAACTCCTTTTGATACCGCTGTGGACCAAGGTTCTGTGTAGGGACTGGTAGGGCTACAAGAGGCAGCATCCAAAGTAAGTTATAAGTAATTTTACAGCTTGCAGTAGAGCCATTAGATTACTTTCATGGGTCCGCACAGCTCCGGTGAACGGCTCTGTGCAGGTCTTTATGGCTCCATGCGGGTCCGTGATATGACCATACGGGTCCATGGCACGGCTCCATATGGGTCCATATGGTTCCGTACCAAAGCTTTACAGATCCATATCCGGTGAATGGGGCTTTATGGCTCTATAGTTTTTGAACAGGATAATGTACAACGTAGAATAAACCTGGAAGTAGACCACTAGCTACGAGCTACGTGGCCAGATGATAAGAAAACAATCCCCACAGGAAGTATAGCGTCACGAGAGCTATTTTCTTCTTGTTATGTAGTTCCACAACCATCCGAACTACCTTGGACATTTTTATGTTGAACGTTACTTTCCGCTAAACTAAAAGAAATTGGTACTGGTTAACGTACAACTGCGTGGTAAGGTAGCCATGTGCTACAGAGTTCTGCAGCTGTTATTCTAACTGGGACATACATATGGCGGTAGTCCCCAGTTGCCACTGGCGTGAGCTCCATGGTGAATCCAAACGGAGTTAACAGCACACAGCCACCAGAGCCATGTGCTACTTAGCTCCATGGTGAATAGAAACAAATGGGAGTTAATGGTACCCACCAGCAGCACAGGTGAATGAAACAAACGGGTTAACGGTAGCCCACCAGCAGCACAGCTGCATGGTTAAGTGGCCAGTAGCCATGTGCTACAGAGTTCACGAGCACGTTACTGTTATTCTTCCCCACACGGGGTGATGAAACAAACGTTAACTGAGTACCACCAGCAGCACAGCTGGTAGTCCCCAGTAGCAATGTGCTAGCCACCAGAGTACTGAGTCATAGTCCCCGTGGTGAAACAAACAGAGTTAACAGCTCCTACAGCTTATGTAGCATGTGAGCTCTACCGTATTTCCATACGGCTCCAGTGTATTTTTAGCTATTCCAACAGGACGCCTACTGAGTATGGCTTTAGTCCCCCACACGTAGCCACTTACTTCATGGCTCAATGGAAAATGGAAGTATACTGAGGTAACGACTCGTATAACATATGTAGTACGTTAATGCTATCGTAGATCCAGGCGGTTCATTTTTATTGATAGCTATTAATAGGGACGTGTACCGAGTATGGCAGTAGTCCCCCTTGTGTAGCCACTAGCATCGATGCTCCATGGTGAACAGAGGCAAACTGGGCGGACGGCTTGTAGAACATATGTAACATGTTGACGCTTTCATAGATCCATGCGGCTCTATAATACTTAACGGGGACGAGTACTTAGTATGGTGGTAGTCCCCCGGTGTAGTCACTAGCTTCTTAGCTCCATGGTGAATTGATTTTAGTATACACAGTACGTAAACACTTTCGTGATTTCAACCCCGTGATTGGATTAATGGCTCATACAGTTGACGTAGTACGTTAAACCCCTTTTTAAAGTTAACTAAAAGTTTTGTTTTTTTGCATAGGTGGCTGGTTGATAGACAGTCCTATGATCAGGGTAGCTGTAAAAGACAGCGGCAGGTATAGCTCACGCTATACGTTAATACCTTCATAAAGCAGTTCCACATGGCTTGTGGCTTCACGACTTGTTAGTTAACTACCGTACAGCGTACGGTATTAGTTTTCTCCACATCCGTAGCCATCAGCTCCACAATTCCAAGGTTGTAACAACGTTTTGAAGTTAACAGCCCATATAGCATACACCGTACTTTAACGCCTTATCTAATCAACTTAATACAAGCTACGTTGTTGATATGAGTAGCCAACGTCTACGCGGTTTTGCAACTGCTACAGCCTGTTCCAAGTTGACGGCGTGTAGAGTATATGCAGGCATTAACTTCTTTGACAATAACGTACTAAGGTTAATGGTCTGAAAGGTAATGAAGTGAAATAAAAGAGGCATTGATGAAGCTAAAGAATAACAAAGCTGCAGGCAAAGATAATATAACTTCCGAGTTGTTAAAAGCTGCTATATGCACATCAGTATTATGGCTTGAAGAGCTGTTCAGAATTGTATGGGAAAAGGAAGTTATACCAAAATCATGGAAGCAAGGACTGATAACAAAAATACCTAAGAAAGGCAATACTACTGTATGCAATAACTGGCACGTAATAACCTTAACATTTATACCAAGAAAAGTATTTGGAAGAGTTTTAATCGACAGAATTAGAAACGGTGTTGACAGTAAATGAGAAATGAACAGGCTGGAATAAGAGAGAAGGAGTACCACAAATTTTCATCCTGCGCAAATTTTCAAGTCCTGAATGGCAGTCAATCATATATTTGATTGCCAGAGAATTTGTTGATTCTTAATATGTTTGATTAAAGAATATGAAGACATTTGACTCAGTGCACAGAGAAAGCCACCCATCTGGAAAATAATTGCAGAGCTTCCTATAGTATTCTTCCAAAAAAATCCTCCGATAATATGTTTGATTAAAGCATTATATCCTCTTCCAAGACAGTAAATGTGACAGTTATAGATGATTGAATGATCTGAATCTGAATGGTTTCAAGTCAAACAAACAAACAAACAAAAGTGGTGTAAAGCAAGGTGATGTAATGTCAGGCTTCCCTTTTCTGATGGTGTTAGACTAGGTGATAAGGAAAGCAACTGATAATAACAGGAATGGAATTAGATGGAAGTTCATGTCAACCCTTGAGGTCTTAGATTTTGCTGATGATATAGCTCTACTTTCATCTACATATCAACACATGCAAACCAAAGTGACCAGGCTTAATCAGTATGCTGCACAAACTGGGCTAAGAATTAATAAGGATATTACAGAGCTCATGAAAGTTAACAGCAAATGTGCAAACAAAGTTTATATCGATAACCAACAACTAAATAAAGTAAACAAGTTTAGATACCTTGGTGCAACAGTGAGCTTACAAGGTGGTGGTGAGGAAGATATCCAAAATAGAATCTCTAAAGCAAGAGTAGCATTTATGAAGTTAAATAAGATGTACAGTAGAACTCAAGCACATTCTCAATATGTACAAAAATATGACTGTTTAACTCTCTTGTTAAGTTTGTACGCTTGTATGGTTGCGAGATATGGAGAGGTAATGTAGCAGATAATAAAAAGCTGGATACATTTATGTTCAAATGCTAAAGGAGAATTTTGAAGACCAGATAGCCATATGTAGTATCTAACGATGAAATACTGAGAATCACTAAACATGACAAAATCAGCACTGAAGTAAAAAGAAGGTGGGGGTGGATTGGTCATGTGATGCGCATGAGCACTATTAAGCATTGTGTGACAGCTATGACATGGAAACCAGAGGGGAGAAGGAAAGTTGGTCATCCTAGAACGACCTGGAAAATGATATTCTAGAAGGAGAGGAAAGTGATGGGATGGAGCTTGTGGACGGAAGCCAGACAAGTTGCAAATAACAAGAGTCCAGTGGAGAGAGTGCACTGCAGCCTTATGGGTCAGGAGGCCTGAAGAGACTAGGTGTAAGGTGAGGTGGTTAATGGTCTATGTTAACGGCCCATGTAGCATGCGTGGTACATTAACAAGACACTATTACAACTTAACGAAGTCTATAACCGGATGAAGTTGAGCCATTGGCTATGCAGTTCCACGGGTGCTACAACTGGTCCTATGCTTACAGCCCGTATTATGTATGCCATACGTTGACACTTTATCGTAACGATTGTAACTTCTTTATGTTAACAACCCGCATAGTTTACGATGTATCTTAACGAGTTAATAAAACACCTTAACTAAGTTGTTAACCAGTCAGGCTGTAGCCACCGCCACACGGTTGCCAGAACCTGTTCAACGTAATTGCTCGTATTGCTTACGTTGCCGTTATAACACCATTTTCATTAACCTTAGCAGGCAAATGGGTTTTCATTAGTTAACGTACATTCTTTGTATGGTGCTGTTAACCTACATGCTATGTACGGTGCTAGTTTTCTCCGGGGCGTAGCCAATGGCATATGGCTCCGCGGTCTTACGACCCAAAACTCTTGCAGCTCAAAGCCTTACAGGATTAGCAGCCCGTTTACGTTAATTCATTAAACCAGGGTCAATTGTACCAGTCAGACCCACAACGTTGTGTTGTCTGTACACTTTTCAACCATGCAGGTCTCTATGACCAGCTGGGTTTTACTTATCGGTTTAAATCAGTAAAGTTTAAACAAACTTTATTCGTAGCCAACCTAGATTCACAACAGCAAGGTCTTGCGTCTACGGTGGACACCCGATCAACGTAGCGAGAGACAGTTTTTCCTCACTACCATTCACGTGGATCGGCTAATGCCCCCTCTTTTCTTTATGCTGTTACTCTGACGCTGGACTTAATAGGGCAAGGTGAAAAGTGCAGTCACACATGCCACGCTGCTCCTCAATCATCGCAGATCTCGGCAATGCTTTTTGGTGCGCTGACACTATACAAAGACTACAGTCTCCTTATACTCCCTACAGTGGCTACCATGGGCTCTACAGTTCCACTGTTGTAAGAGTTTTACAGAGTTAACAGCCCATAGAGTGTACGACAACGTTAACCCTAAGTTAGAAATAGCTTATCAGAGCTGACGGCCTGAACGATTTTTCCCGCTCAACAGCACTTCACCATGTGTGTTTCAAAAATTTCGCCACTTCTTTCCCCTGGTCCTCTTTACAATGAAATAGGTCCCAGAGTAGGGATCGAAAATAAGCAGGAGCACTAATGTAGAGGACAGTTTTCATCCTTCACTTACTTCTCACTTCCTTCCTTCCCACCTGAGCCCAGGCATGGATATAGAAAGAAAAATAGTGCTAATCCATGGAAGGATGTTTCCTTCCTTCATGCACTCCTTAATATCCAGGCTTCTGTCTTGGATCACACAGGCTGTGGAGGAGAGGCTGCTGCCTCCCACGCACCACCGGCCATCAGCGACCAATGTGTACTTTTGACACTCCCAGACTTTGCGAGTCGTGGGGAGGGCGTCGTTGAAATCTACCCTCGGGCTGAAGATGGCCTTAGGAGACCGCGACCATCCTGGACTTTACACAAGACCATTTATGGCTGCCAGAGGAAAGATTGCTAGCCATGAAAGCAATAGTGTTTTTTCTCTCACAGCTAACCTCTCTGGCAAAAGACTGGCTGAGGCTCATAGTCTGCTTCACCAGTCTGGTGGACATAGTCCCCATGTGCAAGTTTCACACGAGGAACCTATGTCTTCTTCTGCTAGACCTTTGGCAGTCACTTTGAGGACACCTCAGTACTCTTGCTTCACACCTTCAGACGGTGGCCACCCACATTGAGTGGTGGTGCAGACTCTCCCACCTGTCATGAGAAGCGAAGTTTCCACCCATCAGACCTTCACCGTCAGTGGTGACGGATGCTTCTTGGACGGGGTAGGGATCACATTCTATGTGATCCCCAATGACAGGAACTTGGGCAGGTACTTGGCTTATTCCTATGCTGAATTTCACAAGCAGTATGCTGGGCATTTTTACATTTTACTACTAGTGCTGAGCAAAACACTTCAGATACGCACCAACTTTACACCACTGTTGTGGTCTCTTTCTTTCAGATAGAGAGGAACAGAGTCCAGGAGTTTCTGGAATCCTTCCTCTCGTCTTGGTGCAGGACGAACTATGTCAGCCTTAAGGCCACTCACCTCTTAGGCTAAGAGAACATGATCACGGATCTATCATCTCGCCTCAGTGGAACTCCCACAGGATAAGCGTACTTCCCATAGGTGACCAGAGCGATCCGGACAACATTCGGCCTCCCGGACGTAGGTCAGTCCACGTCCGTGGACGATTGCAAGCTATTGATTCTCTGCAACCTACCTCCTGACCTGCAGGTTTCAAGCCGATGCATTCACTTTCAAAGGGTACTGTGTGAGTTACATTTTTCCACCTTTCGTATTGGTACCGAGGGTACTAAGCAGAGCGATGTATGACCAGTAGCGCCCATTTGGCCTGGCCAACTGCAGTTCCCTCAGTTGCTCAACACTTTTTGCAGGCTTCCTGTATGAGCCTCTGGTCAGAGACGACTTTTGTCACTTTCCCAGAGCTAAGCCTCTTTTATGCTTTTAGAGTCCTCACCAACACCCAGAACCCTGTTTACAACCTCATTAGGTACCCCAATTTCTCCTCCCTCTTTGATAGGACTAAAACCCTATCCTCTCCCTTCAGCTTACGCAATAAATCAGACCTCTACCATCTCGGCATCAACCCCGCCACTCTCGGCACCTACTCCTGGCCCACTTTTCCTCCTTGGGCCACCCCCTCCCTTCTGTCCTCCTAGACCTCTCCACTTATCATAAAACTCAAACCCACCCTAACCTCTTCATCAATCTCCACAACCAAATCAAAGACCAACTCTCAAATTACACCTCCATCTATACTAATGGCTCCAAGGAAGGCAACAAGACAGCTGCTGCTGCCATCATCCAAGACATCACCCTCAGTAGCAGACTTCCTGACTACTCATCCATCTTTTCAGCCGAGGCTAAGGCCATTCTCCTCGCCCTCAAATTTATTTAGTACTCTCCTCTCAGCCACTTTGCCATTTTCTCCGACTCAAAGGCTGTTCTTACTTCATTACTCAATCTTAAATGGGATAACCTCACATGCCACCTCCTCCGGAAACTCTTTTCTCCCACCCTCTGCAGGAAAAGGGTTCTTTTCTTCTGGATACCCAGCCATGTTGGCATCCCTGGCAATGACAGGGCTGATGCAGCCGCTAAGCTTGCCCTCAACCTCCTCCCTACCCCTTTTCCCAAAACCCTCTCTGACATCAAACTGCTTATCGCTTTCCTTGTTCATTACCGCTGGCAAACCTCATGAAACTCCCAAATTGATAACAAACTCCATGCCATTCAGCCCACAGTCCCGATCAAATCCACCATCAACAACCTCTCTCGTATCAACAACGTTCATAATACCCGTCTTAGAATTGGTCACACCCACCTCACTCACTCCCACCTCCTTATTGGTTCTTCCCAACCCCTCTGTAACAATTGCCACTGCATCCTCACTATCCATCACGTTCTCCTTGCTTGCCCCCTGTACAACTTTCCTAGAGCTTCTCTCGCTCCCCACAACTCAATTGCTGAGTTCATTCAGAAAAATCCTCCGGATAAAATTATCTTCTTCCTTCATCATGCTTTCCTCTACAACCATATTTAATTCTCCTCTTCCACCCCCTCCCTACTTTGTTTTTGTTTCACCCATGCACCTCCTCTCTCGATGACAGCTTTTTGACTTTTGTTTTGATTTTTCTCATTCTCCCCCTGTTTTCTATCCTTCCTACCTTTAAATAATCTGACCTCTCAGGCACAATTTGACCCTCGTTGTCGTGGTGCCGTTAAGACCTCATCAAACAAACAAACAATTTCCCAGTCTCCGGCAACTGCACCACAGTCCCAGAGCACTTCGTTTGACTGTGTAACCTCTGTCCGCTGGTTCTTTGTGTAGCAAGGCTTTTCTGAGCAGTTGTTGACCCCCCTTCCCCCCACTCCTAGACTCATTTCAGTCACAAGCTCTAAGATAGCTGTTGCAGCCATCCACCTAGGTTTTCAAGTTGGGTCGACTCGTGACCACTGGGGAGATAAGCAAACAAACCTTCTTGCTTCCCTGTGGGTCACGCAAGATGTCTTAGGCACACGGAGAAAGCTCTGCTCGAACCACCAACCCCACATGTGCCCACTTAAGGAGTTAATGCTTGTTAAGAGTTTTCTGCTTTCCTCAGACTCTACTTAGGGCAGAAGTGCTTTTTGTGTACCTTCCCCCAAAGAAGGTCATTGTCATTTTTCGCCCAGAGCCGGCACTCGTCCTGCCGCAGCTTTTGTGCATTCAGACCCACCAGAAAATGGGGTATGGTGCCTCGTCTGGCGTCTTTGGAGTTGCTCTAAAAGTGTACAGCCGATGTTCGGCATTACAATTGCGTACTTCTTTTCGTTACAGAGATCTCGTCGTACTGTGTTGCGAGCACTTTCTCATGATGGATTATCCAAAGGCAATCTCTTAAAGTGGTCGGTACTGTTCATGGAACAGCCAGGGTATACACTCAGTATGCACTTTCACGGGATAATTCATGCAGAGTTTGGAAAATGCATGGCTTTATTCCTTTCACGGATAATTTATGCAGCCGCTTTGGAAAATGCATGCTGCATTTATTCCTTGTATTTGCTTGACTTTAGCTAACACATGTTTTATTTCCACCCCTAGAGGCAAGCTAACTTTTGCACAGCCTGTCCTTACTGAACACTAACTCCCGACCTTTCATCCTGCCACAGGCTCTCTTACCTGTATATTTTTTTTCCCCTAACCTCCTCCCTGATTTTAGTTGAAGAGTCACTGCTGACCTCATTACCCTCTTCTTATACACTCCAATCTTCAAATCCCCACTGAGCACACCCCCAATTGGAACCTCGACAAGGCTGACTGGCCCCTTTTTGAAACCCTCTGTGACTCACACCTCTCCCCCATCTCCTCGAGGATGAGGATCCCATGTCTAACTTCAGTAATATCCTTATCAACATCGCCACCTGCTCAATTCCCAAAACCTCTAAACCCCCAAATCATCCCCAACCCCTGGTTCTCGGATGACTGCAAAACCGCCATTAAGAACAGGAAAAGAGCCCTCAGAACTTTAAAACTAACCCGACCACCCATAACCTTAACCTCTTTCAGATCAGCCGTGCCAAGGCCAGACGCACTATCAAGGACAGTAAAACCAACACTTGGAACAACTTTATCTCTTCTCTCACCACCAACACCCCCACTAAGAAGATTTGGAGAATGGTTAACAGCTTCCACGGCAGAGTAGGCAAATCTTCCATCTCCCATCTCTCTTGGAATTGAAGACCTTCTCACCGCAAAAAAGGACATCGTTGACCACCTCGCCGCCTCTTTCAGCAACATCTCGTCCTCGACCAACTACTCCAATGCTTTCAAAATAAAAAAGCTTTATGAAGCCCGGAGAATCACTTTTCCCTCCGACAACTCCGGAAAGCTACAACACCCCTCACACCCTTTCTGAATTAAACCAAGCCATCAACGACGCTGGCTGCACCTCCAAGGGCCCAGATAACATCCCTTATCAGTTTCTGAAACACCTCCCCATCAAGGCCACCACTACCCCTACTCACGATCTTCAACCACATTTGGTCCTCACACTCCTTTCCCCCCTATCTGGAGGACAGCTATTGTCATCCCTGTCCTTAAACCAGGGAAGGATGGTACCGACCCCACCAGCTACCGACCCATCGCCCTTACTTGCTGTCTCTGTAAAATTATGGAAAGATCATAAATCAGAGACTAAACTGGTTCCTCGAGACCAACAGAATCCTCTCTCCTCACCAAAGCGGCTTCCCAAAAACGCGCAATACCCTAGACCAGTTAATTACGCTCGACACCGCTATGCGGAATCCTTTGCAAAAAGGAACACCTTATTGCCATATTTTTGACCTTGAGAAAGCTTTCGACACTACTTGGAAATACGGCATTACCCGAAAACTTCACACCATCGGCCTCAGAGGCCACCTCCCCATCTTTATTCAAAACTTCCTCTCACCCAGGCAGTTCCAAGTTCGTATTGGCCACACCCTCTCCAACCCGTACCCCCAAGAAGAGGGCGTCCCCCAAGGCAGCATCCTCTCCCCCACTCTCTTCAACCTGAGCATTATTGACATCGCGAATAACCTTGGCCCCAGCATCAAACGTACCCTCTACGTGGATGACTTCACTATCCTCTACTCCTCCCCTAGCTTTCCTATTGTTGAAAATAGGCTCCAAACCAGCCTCAACCAGCTGCAAGTCTGGAGCAACAATAACGGTTTTAAATTCTCCAAAGACAAGACAGTCTGCATGCACTTTTGTCATTTCAACAACCTCCACACCAACCCGAACTTTGTGCTCAATGGGAATCGCATCCCTAAGGTTGAAAACACAAAGTTCCTTGGTCTAACTCTAGACCCCAAGCTCACCTACAAGCCACACATCACCAACCTGAAACTAATATGCAATAGCTCCCTCAACATCCTCCGACAGCTCTCCAACACCACTTGGGGAGCGAACCGCTATGCTCTCCTCAAAATTTTCAGGCTCACCATTCGTGCCAAGCTTGACTATGGCAATATTGTCTACTGTGTCGCTCACAACTCATACCTCAACCACATTAACATTATCCAAAATGAAGCCCTCAGGCTTTGTCCAGGAGCCTACAGGACCTCCCCAATCACTAGCCTTCATGTTGAAGCCAACGAACCCCCCTTTCTACTTAGATGTAAAAAGCTTAGCCTCTCCTATGCTTTTAGAGTCCTCACCAACACCCAGAACCCTGTTTACAACCTCATTAGGTACCCCAATTTCTCCACCCTCTTTGATAGGACTAAAACCCTATCCCCTCCCTTCAGCTTACGCATTAAATCAGACCTCTTCCATCTCGGCATCAACCCCACCACTCTCGGCACCTTCTACTGGCCCACTTTTCCTTCCTTGGGCCACCCCCCTCTCTTCTGTCCACCTGGGCCTCTTCACTCATCACAAAGCTCAAACCCATCCTAATCTCTTCATCAATCTCCACAACCAAGTCAAAGACCAACTCTCAATTACACCTCCATCTATACTGATGGGTCTAAGGAGGGCAACAAGACAGCTGCTGCTGCTGTCATCTAAGACATCACCCTCAGTAGCAGACTTCCCGACTACTCATCCATCTTTTCAGGCGAGGCTAAGGCCATTCTCCTTGCCCTCAACTTTATTGAGTACTCCCCGCTCAGCCACTTTGCCATTTTCTCCGACTCAAAGGCTGTTCTTACTTCTTTACTCATCTTAAATGGGATAACCTCACATGCCTCCTCCGCACACTCCTTTCTCCCACCCTCTGCAGGAAAAGTATTCTTTTCTCTGGATACCCAGCCATGTTGGCATCCTGGGTAATGACAGGGCTGATGCAGCCGCTACGCTTGCCCTGACCCCCTCCCTACCCCTTTCCCCCAAAACCTCTCTGACATCAAACTGCTTATCGCTTTCCTTGTTCGGGACCGCTGCCAAACCTCATGGAAGTCCCAAATTGATAACAAACTCCATGTCATCCAGCCCACAATTCCGATCAAAGCCACCATCAACAACCTCTCTCGTATTGACAACGTTCATATTATCCGTCTTAGAATTGGTCACACCCATCTCACCCACTCCCACCTTCTTATTGGCTCCCCGCAACCCCTCTGCAACAATTGCCATTGCACCCTCACAATCCATTACGTTCTCCTTGCTTGCCCCCTGTACAACCTTCCCAGAGCTTCCCTCGCTCCCTACAACTCGATTGCTGAGTTCTTCCAGAAAAATCCTTCGGATAAAATTATCTCCTTCCTTCATCATGCCTCTCTCTACAACCATATTTAATTATCCTCTTCCACCCCCTCTCTACTTTGTTTTTGTTTCAACCATGCACCTCCCCTCACGATCACAGCTTTCTGACCTTTTGTCCTTAAATTTCTCTCATTCTCCCCCTGTTTCCTTTACTTCCTACCTCTAGAATGATCTGACCTCTCAGGCACAATTTGACCTTAGTTCTTGTGGTGCGGTTAAGCCATCATCAAACAAACATTTACTAGCCGGTTCCGTCTCGTGGACAACTCAGTGAGTTTTGTTGGGTTATTTTAGACACTACTATGATGTTTATATCGTGTCCAAATGCTCTTTCGATTGGCATGTTTTCCAAGTTTCTAACTCAAGTTCATGCGGGTTTTTCTCAGTTACTGATAATGGGTAGTGGCATGTTCGCTTTTACTGTAACTAGGAGTGGTTTACTATTTTATAGTAATTCCTATTCAGAGGTTTTTTGTCCTTAGGAGGATACGGAATCTAGTCCTTTTAAGTAGGATAAAACTAGTGCGAGTATTAGGACCAGCCTTTTGAAAATTAGGCTTCGACCTGAACTCCTTTCCATTCCTCGGTTGCAATCTGATTGCATTTTTATAGCATGGAAGGTTAGTTATGACTTAAAGTAAATTTACCCCGCTAAGCGTAGCAGGGATATTTATGAGAGTTATACTTACCTTCCATGCATCCTGGCCCACCTCCCCTCTCGTTCAGGCCTCGGTGGAATGTTAAGTGAGGGATATTAGAGGTATTATTGAGATCAGGGCTGGGCTAGTAGCTATGTTTTTAAGGTCGGTTAGAAGTGCGTTAGAATCAGGTCATTGGATCAGATTGCATATTTATGGCATGGAAGGTACGTATAACTCTCGTACATATCCCCGCTATGCTTAGCGGGGTAAATCTGCCACAAAAAGACACTCATGGCACTTTGCAAAAAACAACTAACAACATACAGAAATTAAAAAGAAATAAAAAGGCAAAAACCAAAAAGATTCAAGAGATTTTGTCCAAAAAAAAATGAGTTTTTAAATTCTTTTTTATTGTTCCAAGGCTGCTTTGGCAAGTCTCACTAGCAGTGGTAAACTGTAATACAGCAGCAACAGAGAAAGATGACTGGTTTCTGGCACCTCGCTCTAGGATAAGTGTTTGTCAAGAATAGCAAAGATTACTGTGTTATGGTGCATATAGGCAGGGAGATTAGGGGTCTACAAGATCAGACAAATAAACTGGTGATTTCTGTAATGAAAATAACTTTTGTAATGAAAATAACTTCTTTGCAAAAATATTGTTTTTGTTACATTTGCTGTTTTGTTAATGATTATTACTGCAGGTGTTTGATTACATTATCAATGTACAGGTGGGTGTACAGCAGAAACAGGAGACAGCTTTCCCCAGAGAGGACACTGACCAAGTACACATGAAATCACATCGACAAGGTGGATCCTCAAGAATGATAAACGTGCTATATTTGCTTAAACATTCAACAAAGTTGTACCTCTGTTTCAAAATATACGGTGAAATTTCCAGTATTTCAACCGAGTGTAATTTAACTTCTTGTTAGGATGTTATTCCCCCATTTTCCCACTTCAAACTTATGGAACATTCATTCGTTTTATTGATTGTAGTATCTTTTGCTTCATTCTGTCTAGGTGGAAGGATATAATATATCATGTGACATATCACCTGATGGGTCACTAGTAGCATCTGGCAGCTCTGACGGAAAGGTTTACATCTACAATTATCACAACTCCAAGGTATTAAGAATCTTACCAGCATATCAGAGTACTTGTCAGACTGTTCAGTTTCATCCAGTCCTTGGAAATGTGGTTGCATCAGCCAGCTGGGATGGAGCAGTCACCATTTGGCATTAATTAAGAAGTGGTGGGGAATGGAAGATGTTGGTATCATGATCACTCTCTAAGCAATGTGAGTAATGGTATTTTTGTTGCGATTGATTTATTTCATCTTGACATTCAAAGAATATTAACAGATATTCTACTATCCCTGGCATTGGAGTTTGCTTTTACTCAATCACTCACCCCGGTAACATGGCATCTGTGACGTCAACTGTGCAAGCACATGCCTTCATTCTTTTCGATCTCATGTAATAGTTTGCAAATCCTTCTCAATTCCCACCACCTCAGCATCACGCCCAATAACATCCATCCAACGGGTCCTGCATCTTTTCTTCTTTCGCTTCCCTCCCACAGACTCTGGTTTCCATTCCAGAAGAGTTCTGGGGTGTCTAGCCTTGTCCATATAGACAATGTGCCCATACCATCTCAGATGTGATTTCTTCATGATAAGAGATGCTATGCTGGAGGTTGACCAGCTCTGTTTTTGATTTCTGTGTTTCTGATGTGTTGGAACCGCTTGATTTTGAGTATTCGGCAAAGACATCGGCAGTTGCTTTTCCTGAGTCAGGGTAGTAGCCCATATCTCTGCTGCATAAAGGAGTGTGGAGATGACAACATCATTGTATATTTGTAATTTATTCTTGATGCTGTTTTTGCTATTCCATAACTTGGAGAGTTGGCTAAAGGAAGAAGACGCTCTGCCAATCCTTACATTGAGCTCATTAACTAGCCTTCCATTTAACATGATAGTCCTTTCATAGATAATAATAATAATGAAGATTTCTACAGCGCCGGTATCTGCCATAAACAGACGCTCATGGTGCTTTAAACAAACAACACAAGAACATAAAATACGCATGATACACATAGAATATGCATGATACACATCAATTATGCATGATACACATAAAATATGCATGATACACATAAAATATGCATGAGACACATAAAATACGCATGATACACCTAAAACAACAAACATTAAAACAAACTAAAATATTGAACAAAGAGTCAGTCATTGTTTAAGAGTGTCCATCATCAAATACTTTTTTTGAAACATACCAGAGACACACAGGATTTAATATATTGTGGAAGTCCATTCCAATGAGGTGCAGCATAAGTAAAATATCTCTGGCCCCATTTTCTTTTAAAAGCTTTTTCAACAAAGAGTGACTTGTTATTGGAGCGCATAAACTGCCATCTTTGTGGAACAAGAACCTCAGAAAGATACAAAGGAGCATTGTTTTGAGTGCAATGATAAGCGAGACATACAATTTTAAAAATGATCCTATCTTTGTTTGGCAACCAGTGCAGGGATCGTAATACTGGTGAAATTTGTTCTTTGGGCTTTGTCCGGGTTATAATCCTAGTGTCAATGTTTGGATATGATTTAGTCTCCTTTAATACTTGAATGTCAGGCAAGCCATATAAAAGCAAATTGCACATGTCCAAGCGTGAAGTGACGAAGGTGTGCATAAGGGTTTCAGCAGCATCTTGTGTCAAATATTTGCAGATAAGCCCAATATTGCGAATTTGTGAACAGGCAGATGTAACAATAGAAGAAATATGGTCCTTAAAGGACCGGCGCTTTCTTACAAACGGGCTTGGGAGGCGGAGTCAAAGACGGGGTACCCAATCAACCGTGACCTTTTGTCCTTAAATTTCTCTCATTCTCCCCCTGTTTCCTTTACTTCCTACCTCTAGAATGATCTGACCTCTCAGGCACAATTTGACCTTAGTTCTTGTGGTGCGGTTAAGCCATCATCAAACAAACATTTACTAGCCGGTTCCGTCTCGTGGACAACTCAGTGAGTTTTGTTGGGTTATTTTAGACACTACTATGATGTTTATATCGTGTCCAAATGCTCTTTCAATTGGCATGTTTTCCAAGTTATCTAACTCAAGTTCATGCGGGTTTTTCTCAGTTACTGATAATGGGTAGTGACATGTTTGGTTTGACTGTAACTAGGAGTGGTTTACTATTTTATAGTAATTCCTCTTCAGAGGTTTTTTGTCCTTAAAGGATAAGGATTCTAGTCCTTTAAGTAGGATAAAACTAGTGCAAGTATTAGGACCAGCCTTTTGAAAATTGGGCTTTGACCTGAACTCCTTTTCATTTCTCGGTTGCAATCTGATTGCATATTTATAGCATGGAAGGTAAGGTATAATTTGAAGTAAATTTACCCAGCTAAGCATAGCGGGGATATTTTACGAGCAATATACCTGCCTTCCATGCATCCTGGCCCACCTCCCCTCTCGTTCAGGCCTCGGTGGAATGTTAATGTTAAGGTCAGGGCTGGGCTGGTAACTATGTTTTAGAGGTCGGTTAGAAGTGCGTTAAAATCAGGTCATTGGATTATTTATAGCATGAGATCAGGGCTGGGCTAGTAGCTTCCATGTTTTTATGTTAAGGTCGGTTATGGAGGTCAGTTGGCTGGTAACTATGTTTTTAATCAGGTCATTGGATTGGATCAGATTGCATATTTATAGCATGGAAGGTAAGTATAACTCTCGTAAATATCCCGGCTACGCTTAGTGGGGTAAATCTGCCACAAAAAGACACTCATAGCACTTTGCAAAAAACCAAGTAACAACATACAGAAATTTAAAAAAAATAAAAAGGCAAAACCCAAAAAGATTCAAGAGAATTTGTCCAAGAAAAGATGCGTTTTTAAATTCTTTTTTAATGTTCCAAGGCTGCTTTGGCAAGTCTCCCAGGCGGTGGTAGACTGTTCCACACTATTACAGCAGCAAGAGAGAAAGACGACCGGTTTCTGGCACCTCGCTGTAGGATAAGTGTTTGTAAAGAATAACAAAGATTACTGTGTTGTGGTGCATATAGGCAGGGAGATATAGGGGTCTACAAGATTAGACAAATAAACTGGTAATTTCTGTAATGAAAATAACTTCTGTAATGAAAATAACTTCTTTGCAAAAATATTGTTTTTGTTAGATTTGCTGTTTTGTTAATGATTATTACTGTAGGTGTCTGATTACTTTATCAATGTACAGGTGGGTGTACAGCAGAAACAGGAGACAGCTTTCCCCAGAGAGGACACTGACCAAGTACACATGAAATCACATTGACAGATGGATCCTCAAAAATGATAAACGTGCTATATCTGCTTAAACATTCAACAAAGTTGTACCTTTGTTTCAAAATATACCGTGAAATTTCCAGTATCTCAACCAAGTGTAATTTAACTTCTTGTTAGGATGTTATTCCCCCATTTTCCCACTTCAAACTTATGGAACATTTATTTGTTTTTTTGATTGTAGTATCTTTTGCTTCATTCTGTCTAGGTGGAAGGATTCAATATATCATGTGACATATCACCTGATGGGACACTAGTAGCGTCTGGCAGCTCTGACGGAAAGGTTTACATCTACAATTATCACAACTCTAAGCTATTAAGAATCTTACCAGCATATCAGAGTACTAGTCAGACTGTTCAGTTTCATCCAGTCCTTGGAAATGTGGTTGCATCAGCCAGCTGGGATGGAGCAGTCACCATTTGGCATTAATTGAGAAGTGGTGGGGAATGGAAGATGTTGGTATCATGATCACTCTCTAAGCAATGTGAGTAATGGTATTTTTGTATTGATTGATTTATTTCATCTTGACATTCAAAGAATATTAACAGCTATTCTACTATCCCCGGCATTGGAGTTAACATGGCATCTATGACGTCAACAGTGCAAGCACATGCCTTTATTCTTTTCGATCTCATGCAAGTTTGCAAATCCTTCTCAATTCCCACCACCTCAGCATCTTGCATAACAACATTTATCCAACGGGTCCTGCATCTTCCCCTCTTTCGCTTCCCTCCCACAGACTCTGGTTTTCATTCCAGAAGAGTTCTGGGGAGTCTAGCCTTGTCCTTATGAACAACGTGCCCATACTATCTCAGACGTGATTTCTTCATGATAAGAGATGCTATGCTGGAGGTTGACCAGCTCTGTTTCTGATTTCTGATGTGTTGAAACCATTGATTTTGAGTATTCGGCAAAGACATCGGCAGTCGCTTTTCCTGAGTCAGGGTAGTAGCCCATATCTCTGCTGCATAGAGGAGTGTGGAGATGACAACAACATTGTATATTTGTAATTTATTCTTGATGCTGTTTTTGTTATTGCATAACTTGGAGAGTTGGCTAAAGGAAGAAGACGCTCTGCCAATCCTTACATTGAGCTCATCGACTAGCCTTCCATTAAAGATGGTAGTCCTTTCATAGTTAATAATAATAATAAAGATTTCTACAGCGCCGGTATCTGCCATAAACAGACGCTCATGGTGCTTTAAACAAACAAGACAAGAACATAAAATACGCATGATACACATAGAATATGCATGATACACATCAATTATGCATGATACACATAAAATATGCATGATACACATAAAATATGCATGAGACACATAAAATACGCATGATACACCTAAAATAACAAACATTAAAACAACTAAAATATTGAACAAAGAGTCAGTCATTGTTTAAGAGTGTCCATCATCAAATATTTTTTTTGAAACATACCAGAGACACACAGGATTTAATATATTGTGGAAGTCCATTCCAATGAGGTGCAGCATAAGTAAAATATCTCTGGCCCCATGTCCTTTTAAAAGCTTTTCCAACAAAGAGTGACTTGTTATTGGAGCGCATAAACTGCCATCTTTGTGGAACAAGAACCTCAGAAAGATACAAAGGAGCATTGTTTTGAGTGCAATGATAAGCGAGACATACAATTTTAAAAATGATCCTATCTTTGTTTGGCAACCAGTGCAGGGATCGTAATACTGGTGAAATTTGTTCTTTGGGCTTTGTCCGGGTTATAATCCTGGTGTCAATGTTTCGGATATGATTTAGTCTCCTTTAATACTTGAATGTCAGGCAAGCCATATAAAAGCAAATTGCACATGTCCAAGCGTGAAGTGACGAAGGTGTGCATAAGGGTTTCAGCAGCATCTTGTGTCAAATATTTGCAGATAAGCCCAATATTGCGAATTTGTGAACAGGCAGATGTAACAATAGAAGAAATATGGTCCTTAAAGGACCGGCGCTTTCTTACAAACGGGCTTGGGAGGCGGAGTCAAAGACGGGTACCCAATCAACCGTGACACGGGCAACTGGTCCTTAAAGGGTTAAGCACAGGCTGATTACTGAAGGGTCCTCTTGCTTTCCAAGTAGCATAGTCGGGCTTGTTCCACTTCAGTGCGCTGGTGGGCCACTCACCGGGATGATGCTGCATAGTTGGCACACTTTCCAGAGTTCGTTCCCCCTTAAAGGACCAACGTTTTCTTGAAAACAGGCTTAAGAGGCGGAGTCAAAGATGGGGCACCCAAATCGGTCATGACACTGGTGTCCGGTCCTTAAAGGGCTAAAGTCATTTTACAGTCGAACATTTGAGCCCAAATTGCGTACTTTTGCAGCAGGAAAAATAGAAGAACCAATCTGTAGACCTCGAAGTTGAATTTTGTTCAGTTGCTGTTTGGAACCAAAAACAATGAATTCCGACTTATCACCATTCAATTTAAAATAATTATGATGCATCCAAGTATGATTATCTTTAACACATTAACTGAAACAATTTAAAGCTTCATCAAAGTCCGATTGGCGAGGATTGAATGACATATAAAATTTGAAATCATCGTCGTAGAAATGGTAGCTGGAGCCGTGCATCTGCAGAATTTTATTAAGGGGGCCTGTGTAAATTGAAAAAATCACAGGGCCAACAAGAGAGCCTTGAGGTACCCCGTAATGAAGTTGAAGTCCATTTTGATGACTGATCATGTATCTTCACACACTGAAAATGGTTAGAAAGGTGTGAAGAGAAGCATACAAGGGGATGTCATCAAGTCAATGTTGTGTAGGCGATGTAAAAGGATGCATAAAATATTATTTTGAATATAGTATTGCTGATTCTACACTGTGATTGGCTCTGTAGGCAGACTGGTTGTTATAAGTATATCATTAGCAGAGAAAGTCTGGCTAGCACAACCCACTCTAGCAGCTTAGAAATATAAGACAAATTAGAGATGGTCAATAGTGCTGAAGTGTTGACGTCCAGGTTTGACTTTTCAGAAGAGGTCGTAGCTGTTGACGTTTGAGACTTGATTGTTCGATTTCAGATGTGAGAGACTGGTTGAGAAAATGAGTAAAAGAAAAAGGTGGGGAGAGTAAAATGTCAACACAATCCTTTTACAACGAAGATGGAATGGCGTCCAGGTTTCAGAATAAGCTTGCAGACTTCCTCCGTTATAGCAGGTTGAAAAAAATCAAATTTTCAATATTCGAGACGTGGGGAGAGGGTGTAAAACTGTCATGAATCAACTTAATTTTTTCAAAGAAAAAAAATGTGAAAAATTATTAGCATGCACTGTATCAGATTTCCACTTAGGGAGAGGAGAATCCTATCTTCCTATGGAGGAGTTGATCAGCAACCCTGAAAAGTTGTTTTTGATCAGAACAGTTCATAATTAGAGATGAAAAATGCATTTTTTTTGCTTTCCGAATGAGGGATTTAACTTTGTTGCGCCGGTCATAATAAATTTGTTGATCAACTTAAAGCTTTGACTTGCGCCACTTTCTTTCCAGTTGGCATCATTTAAAATTGTCCATTCTCCTGCTTCTTTTACTCAAAAAGATTATGTTCTGTTATACTTAAAACTAAAGATTCATAATTCTTTCATTCTTTTACTGTAAATTAAACATATTATAACAAAAACATTACACAAGGAGAATGCAATCAGTTTTGATTTGATTGTGGCCAAAAGTATTGGGACAAAACCACTCAATTTTTTTAAACATTTTCCCCACCTTCCCCCATTCAATGTTATGTGCTTTGCAAAAACATGGTAAAACGTGACTTTCAACATTGATCGAGGGAACTTTTGGCCATGATTGTAGGTCAATTGTCATGTGAAGTTAAGCAAAAGCATTGAAATATACCCAAGAATTTTGAATTGATACAAGATTAGAAGTAAATAAGACCTTTCAGTATAAACAGCTCTCTTTTATTCTGAAAGTACCCAGACACTAATTTCTAGGCATTAAGTGCCCGAGTGATAACTGATAAGTTTTACTTGCAAGTAAGTGGACCGACAGATCTATCAACGCATTGTCAAAAACACAACCTTTGCATTTTCTGAAAGGACTAATGTAATGTCATCTGATGATTAATCACGTGATGTTCAGTCAGATGATAAGATTTGTATATTGAATCATTTATCTTTGCAAAACATGCTTCCGCAGCAATAATTTGATTTGTTTAAATCAAATGATAAATTGCTTGCGCTTTTAGCAGTTGACATCCAGTCAGCAGATATCCGATATATAGTTTATGACAAGTTTTTCCAAATTTGCTCCTCATCTGTATATTTCATAGTCTCTCCCATGAAATAGTGAATCATGTTCTTTTTATGTTAATTCTGTATACATACATCTTTGTCATTTCAGGAAGGCTGTAACTACAATCTGAAGAAAGCATAATCTGTTAGAACTGTTGGACTGCTTGGTTTACCAGACATTGTAGCTGTAGATGAGCATATAGGAACTAGAATCTACCCCACTTAAATTTTCTAGTGGGGCCAAGGAACCCTTTGAGAAAAGTATTTATATTTTACATAACATTCCATGTGCATTGAAAAATATGACAGAATGGGTATTGAGGATTAATACTTTGCTGTGCAAATCAACATATATTGGTGATTCATGATTGTTAGATTGTTCACTCATACATCACAAATTTCAATACAAAGTTGCAGATCAGTACAACAAAATTGAAAAAGCAGTTGAATCATCTACTGTACATGATAGAGAACTTATTAAAGAAACAATTTGGTGTAACAATCATGTTAATATCTCATTCAGGAGTTATTGCATTTCAAAGATTGTGTGTGTGTGAAAAGTGATCTCACAGTAAGGCAGATCCAAGACAATTCTTTTGAATATCTATCAAACATAAAAATATTTTTCTTGTACTTAAAGATTGTAAGATTCATGGGCAAAGCACGTTCTTATAAGGATATGAAAAATCATGGGAATATTCCTTTAAAATTAGTATTTCCTTTGCAGAACTCGAGAAATGCCCGATCTGTAATATTGCACAGATGACAATATGACAATTACTAAGGTTACCTTAGAGTCATTCATCCATTTGAGCTTTAAAATAATGAATAATATATTGGCTATAAATTTTCAGTACATCTATGGTGGGTTTTCTTAATTGCTTCTAGCAGTCTCAAAGTTATACCTGCTGAAATGTAGGTTCTTGTGGGTGAAAAGACTGAATATTTGTAGGGAGGATTGGGGTGGATGCTTCAATCAGTTAACAATGATTCTCATAAACCAACGGCTGTGCTAGTTTTGTTGCTACAACTTAATAAAACTAGAACGGTATATACTGTCATGGTTCGCATGCCCATGCAATTTGACACCCATATCATATTTAGGTCCCATGTCCCACATGGCATCTCACCCCACCCCACATGTCCCCCACCCGACATGGCATCCCACCCCATGTCCCCCCACCCCATGTCCCACATGGCATCCCACCCCATGTCCCCACCTCATGTCCCCCCACCCCATGTCCCCCCCACCCATGTCCCCACCCCATGTCCCACATGGCATCCCACCATGTCCCACATGGCATCCCACCCCATGTCCCACATGGCATCCCACCCCATGTCCCACATGGCATCCCCCCATGTCCCACATGGCATCCCACCCCATGTCCCACATGGCATCCCACCCCATGTCCCACATGGCATCCCACCCCATCCCATGTCCCCACATGGCATCCCACCCCATGTCCCACATGGCATCCCACCCCATGTCCCCACATGGCATCCCACCCCATGTCCCCACATGGCATCCCACCCCATGTCCCACATGGCATCCCACCCCATGTCCCACATGGCATCCCACCCCATGTCCCACATGGCATCCCACCCCATGTCCCACATGGCATCCCACCCCATGTCCCACATGGCATCCCACCCCATGTCCCACATGGCATCCCACCATGTCCCACATGGCATCCCACCCCATGTCCTACATGGCATCCCACCCCATGTCCCACGTGGCATTCCATCATATGTCCCACAGGGCATCCCATCCAGGGCAAATGACTTGTTGAAATGGGGTGACACGCCATGTCCCACATGACATCCCATACCATGGTATTGCACCCTATGTCCCACATGACATCCCATACCATGTCCCATATGACATCCCTTTCACCCTATGTCCTGCATGGCATTCCCTCCCTGTTCCACATGGTATCTCACTCCATGTCCCACATGGCATCCCACGCCATGTCCCACATGGCATCCCACCCCATGTCCCCACATGGCATCCCACCCCATGTCCCATGTGGCATTCCATCATATGTCCCACAGGGCATCCTTTTTAGGGCAAATGACTTGTTGAAATGGGGTGGGACGCCATGTCCCACATGACATCCCATGGCATTCCACCCTATGTCCCACATGGCATCCCACCCCATGTCCCACATGGCATCCCACCTTATGTCTCAATGACGTCCCATAGGCTCCATAAGAAGTCTCATCCTAGCTATCACAGTCCCTGATTGAGCATACTATGTATGAAAGTGTAACCTTCGATAAGGATATCTGAAGAAACTTTAACTTTTTCTGAGAAACTCTGAAGAAACTTTAACATTTTCTGAGGAATTCTCAAAAAACTTTAACATTTCTGAGGAAATCTCAGGACAAATCTATGTCCGGCCGGACGGATGTAATCGCCATTACATAGGTTCGCATTATGCTTCACTTCGCATGCGAAACTATGCGGAAAAAAAGTGGTAGGAACACAGCCATTTCTCAACTTCTTAAAAACTAGAATATTGTCATTAGAAAAATAAATTTGAATAGGTAAAATTATTCTGAGGGTCCCTGGTTGCACATTCTTTTTAATGTATGATAAAGTAGCAACATGTGGAACAAAATCTTTAATGCAAGGAAGGGTATTATAACCAACTGATCCCATTCAACTTGGTTGAAGAATAAAAAACAATAAGTTAACATAAGGAAATTTATTGATGGCATTTTTGATGTAAAAACTTCAATAAATTTGCATACTGTAATTTATTATACTAAGACATGAATTACATCATTTTTCTCTGCCCATTAAGCTCCAGCTACCCACCCATCTATATAATATCTTTAAGGGAAATGATACATTTTGTACCAAGTGTAGATTAGATAATGCAGAAGATAATGAAAGAAAAGTAAAACTGAATTTGATGAAGAGCTTTATTTCTATAAATATGTCAGCTATTGTTATCTTATTTGTATAAATTTCTTAACACACATAAGTACAGAGATACAGATTCATGAATATTGATATATTTGCATATGCATGATGATAAATACGTGGCATTGTATATATGACGGTAGAATACTTGATAAACAAAACAAACATACATCAGAACACATGATAAATAAAAGATGGAAATCAACATTTGAATAGATTACCTCGGAGCACATTTGCATAACATCTTTAATCTGAAAAATTTGATTAATGATTAAAACTACAAAATTTACATCCACATTTTGCATTGACTTTACAGTATACACCTGACCAAATCACTGGTGGAATATTCCTATTGTTTTTAAATTAACCGACACGTGGTCCTAACCAATTGATCCAATATTGAATGTAGAGCTGACATTTTTTATTTTTTAGATCCCCCGAAACAATGAGATACCTTAACAGTTAAAGTTATACGTGCCAAAGAGGTCTTTATATAAGTTTATTGTTTGGTGCTTGGTCTGGGTGCAACATTATAAGTGGCAGTGCTATGAGGCTATAAATAGTAAATGATGCATGGTGCTAAGGTTGAAAAAGAAAGAACAAAAAATACACTGGAAGGTATTTCTTTTGCATTCAATTTTCTAAAATACTGCTGTCTGATTATCAGTGAGACGAGAGGAATGATACAGTTAAACAGTATGTGGTTAATGCTGATATATACAGATCCATGACTAGTGATTAATACTTGGTCCATGATATCTCCAAAATTTAAAGCTGTGGCTTTATTCCTATATGATCAAGGTTTAAATTCCAAACCAAGTACCAAAAACAGCAATTCAAAATCTTATTCCTATCTCAAGTTATTCATGTTTGAAGTCGACACGTGGAGGCTGCCATTTATAATGCATTTCTTTATACATTTTATTAAAGTTTTTATTCCAAAATGATGTGACACAGTTTTAATAGCATGTTTGATAATTTCATAAAACATGTTGTTTTGAATTCTATCATGTTAAATAAGGATTCTCAGACTTGTGTCTCTAATATGCTGGGGTACAAAAAAGGGTCCAAATGTAGCCCAAGAATGAATGAAACTCAGTGCATAATTAATTGTTAATACTATGACTGAATAAGGTTTGTGTGTACAAGGAGCTGTACTAAGCTTCTAATAGAACACAAGACAAGAAAAGTTACAAAGCATTTCCTCATCCAAATCGAACTTAATTATCTTCATCCAAATCGAAGTTAATTATCTATCTGCCAATGAATATCTATCTGCAGCATATATCTCAACATTTTTGTGTTTTTTGTTTTTTTGTTGTTAAAGAAATGCTATGAGTTTTTATGTAGAAATAAATAATTTCTACTTCAAATTTTGCGAAATATGTTTAACTTTCACAAGGGGTAAAATATTCAAGGATAAGTGATGAATTATATCAGGCATGATAGAAACATAACGATCAAGAAAATAGCATAACCTTATAAAAAGTATTTTTAAATTTCATTGAATTTTTTTTGAAGCACATCTTTCTGCCCACCATGATCCTTCTGACGATAATAAATACATCAACTTTCTTTCTCATAATAACATGTTCTTCAAAAGGCAAAGCTAAGAAGTTTTTTCATATATCTCATGAAACTCAATAGCGTATGCACACCTGCAACATCATAAATGCAGTGTAGGAAATCATCCAAGGAACTGTAAACAAATTATCGTAACAAAATGTAGTTTTTTTCCATTTTTTTATGCATGTGGTAAATCTTTTGAATCAAATCTGGAAATTTATCAATTAAAAGAATTCATTTATGGTTTCTTAGTATTAAAAATGGTTACATTCGCTTTGCTACTTTGTTATTTATTATTTATAAGTACTATCCAAATGTCAAAATGCATTTTTTGTACAGCAAAACATTTTTTCCAAGGGATCTGTTCATGCATGTATGACATGACATGCAGATGCCCTGTGTATGACATGACATGCAGATGCCCTGTGTATGACATGACACGCAGATGCCCTGTGTATAACACGCAGATGCCCTGTGTATGACACGCAGATGCCCCGTTGTATGACACGCAGAGGCCCTGTTGTATGACATGACACGCAGATGCCCTGTTGTATGACACGCAGAGGCCCTGTTGTATGACATGACACGCAGATGCCCTGTTGTATGACATGACACGCAGATGCCCTGTATGACATGACACGCAGATGCTCTGTGTATGACATGACACGCAGATGCCCTGTCATATGACATGACACGCAGAGGCCCTGTTGTATGACATGATACGCGGATGCCCTGTGTATTACATGACAGGCACATGCCCTGTGTATGACATGACACGTCGATGCCCTATGTGTATTAATTACATCACACGCAGATACCATGTGTATTACATGACACACAGATGCCCTGTGTGTATTACATGACACGCAGATGCCCTGTGTGTATTACATGACACATAGATGCCCTGTGTTTAACATGAAACGCAGATGCCCTATGTGTATTACATGACATGCAGATGCCCTGTGTATGACATGACATGCAGATGCCCTGTGTGTATTACATGACCCACAGATGCCCTATTTGTATGACATCACACGCAGATGCCCTATGTGTATTATTACATCACAGGCAGTATGAAGTCATACCCTATTCCTCACAATGTAAGTAATCAATTGTCACAGTGATTGTGATGCTTTTCCACTGCAGAATTCCTTCCTTCTTCGCAATAGAATAGTTCAAAACAAAAAATATCCTTGTTTTTGCTCCAATTTCCTTTTCAAACATCACCATAAGATCATGTCAGAATTATAATATTCTAAAGCTGCTTTATACATTCATGATATAAAACTTAACATAGATTTCTTTGTTGCTATAAAAATAATGAAAGTTAATTTGAATTCAATGAATACAATGATATTATGAAAACATGTTCTACTTTTGCAAAATATACAAATCAAAATTTAATTTCAAATCATTATAAGTGAATAATTTCAAAGTACCATTTCTCATAAAAGAATCTTTTTATTAAAGTATCATTTATCTTTCACTTTTCTAATTTTCAAAAAAATTTACTCCATTTTTGAAATTTTGAAAATAATCTGGAAATGGTTAAAGAGTAGAGGATTAATTAAAGTTGAATACATTACATCCTGTATATGTGCTCTTCAGTAAACATCTTTGGTATCACACAACCTCCGTTAAGATGATGACTGGACTGCTCAATGCTTGAGAATTTATATCCATATAATATAGTTCAAACATTTAACTTAGTGGTACCTCACACCCAATCATTATGATATTAGATGGTAAATATTTAGGCATTTCTTTGTGCTGCACACAAACATACATATGTACTAAAGGTGAATGAAAAGACACAACTTGGACCCTTCTGACAATCTACTTAGTTGCCCATAATGAGATGTCTTAAGTACTTCATTCTAAATGGAAATGATATATGTATATATCTAGAAGTGTCATTTTTTCATACCAAGCACAATGTGAATACATGTAAGTAAACTTTCAGTAAGCTTCTCTTCATATGATCAAATTCCAATGTGAAGGTTTTAGGGCTGTCTCAATATTACGATATATTGCATTTTCCATGATATGAAAATACCCTGACCTACATATCATGATATGCCATTTTTATGTATAAACTGCATATTATAACAACAATTCGTGAAACATTTCAGATGAATGAGATTTTAACAGAATATTTGCAGCAAATCTGATATTTTTTATATTTTTTGTTTGCTCTCTCCCTAAGATCTTACATTTTATGAAAAAATTGAGATCTCCATGCTGAAAACCCACACAGTTTTTCAAAATTAGTAATCACAACATAGATATTCCAATATGGTGGTGATATATTACAATATTTTTGTCCACGATAATCGATATCTGATTTACCCACATCGTGACAGCCCTAGAAGGTCTGTGATGCCTTGGAGGCACACATGTGGGCACACATGTGACCGACTCTCCCAGTTTGCGCTATTTCATATACCTATGACATTGTGACATGCATCGGATGATACTGTATAACCTTTGCTCACAGAGCGGTAAAATCTTGCAAAATACAAAACTTTTGGCAATGAAACAGTTACTAACAATTATTATAAATTCCCTCGAATGTGAGAGAGCTGGAGGTATACTTGTGCCTTGTGAATGATTACAGTACACCATGGAAGGAATACAAGAAATTAAGACGGATCACAATTGAAAATACAAATAAATGGCTGAAAGACCTTAAATGATGTTTGGTGAATCACAAGACATCTACTGTATAGGATTTTAAAAAAAATTCAGAAAAGAAAACTTGTTAATTTATGCATAGATGAATCTTTCATGTATAGCTATTATACTATGGAAACAACAAATGCTTCCAATAATCAAATTAATTACACACACACCAAAAACCTAAGTATATACAAAAATCTTTACACCTGTTCCTTCAATTTACTAAAAATTATATAAAATTAATTTACATGAGAATGGTAAGTTTTTGGAACCCACGTGAATACAAAGTTTTAGACATAGTCACCGAATTTCAACTTGATGGTTTTAAATAAGCAATCTAATTGAAATTAGTCAGCAACTTGATGATAATTATTGAATACTATAAATTATTTACTTCTCAAGATATGTTACTAAGCATGGGACATTGGTTATCAATATACGGTACACACACAAACACACACACAATATGCAATACCACCCAGATGTAAAGCATGTTTATCTCTGCAAGAGGTGCTGAGACCTACACAAATTTGTCAGCTTGTCAATCAGAAAGCTACAAATGTTTGTTCATTGCTCTTAAATAAGATCCTGCTATATTAATATATATTTTCACATCTAATTTCAATTTTACAGAATACAAAGCTTCCAAACAGGCTGATATCACACCAGAACCACCAACCCACCAGTCCAGAACCACCAACCCACCAGTCCAGAGCCACCAACCCACCAGTCCAGAACCACCAACCCACCAGTCCAGAGCCACCAACCCACCAGTCCAAAAAAACCACCAGTCCAAAAACCACCAACCCACCAGTCCAAAAAACAACAACCCACCAGTCCAAAAAACAACAACCCACCAGTCCAGAACCACCAGTCCAGAACTACCAACCCACCAGTCCAAAACCACCAACCCACCAGTCCAAAACCACCAACCCACCAGTCCAAAACCACCAACCCACCAGTCCAGAACTACCAACCACCAGTCCAGAACCACCAGCCACCAGTCCAGAACCACCAACCCACCAGTCCAGAACCTCATTTCTTATATTTTTATTTCGAACCATAACACAAGTTTTATTTTTCTGTAGTAGTTGAATAACAACAAAAACTGCTCTACAGGAAAATGCCGTCGAACAAACTGACCATGGTGTGACACATTTGATTGTATTTTGAAACTACAAATACAATCTGCATCAAATTGGTGCTCCATCAGAAGCCATCATTTGACAGGACTATGGACATGTACAGGCAACATGGACTTAATTGGTTTAAAATATGATCTAAACCATTCAAACAGCAAAATATTTTATTAAAATTGCTTAAAAATTTGACCAATTTTACAGCATTTTTCATTTTTAGCAGTTATTGCAATAATGTGTGACATCAATGGGAGAAGGATCCATTATTATCTTTTGTAAAACCTTTGTTTTTTTTATTCCTCTGTCGATGTTGTCTAAAATATAGAATTGGACTTGGAGCAAAATTTGATGGAACTCTGTCACACCCTGAATCATCATGTATTTAGAAACGACATTCTGAAATTCACAGAGTAGCTGAATTTGAAGAACAGAATTTAAAGAATTTTATAAAGATTTTAAGATGTCCATCTTATTAGTACATCACAAATTCTAAACAAATACAAAAATCATGAGGCTTTTTACCAATTTTAAAACCTATTCTACTCAGAATTCCAAGCTCTTTCACATATCTCAAATCTGCTAGATGTCCATAGTCCTTTAAGGATTCAACGTGAAACGTTGAAAACGTGTGGTGAAAACAAAACATTTTCTGGAAAAGATAACATTTAAAAAAAAACACTTAAAGAAAATCTGTTTTAAGATAGCATGAGCTCCTCGATATTAAATTATTTATGCTATTACTACTAGAATAACAATCTTTTTTGATCTAGGCATATTTGACACTGGAGAGTCTGTTCTTAGTTAATGAGCAACGTGCAAAAACAACCTAGACCCTGTACAGTCCTTATATTCTAATGCTACTATACAATACAGCTGATGATTTCTTGTGATGCTACCATTTTACACATTAAGTCAATGGGGATATTCGCAGAATTTATCAAGGTTTTATACTGATTTGATAAATATGTATACATATAAAGGTATAAAGAAATTCGGCTTTAAAATCTTTCCAATTTGATTACACTATTTTGTTAGCCATACCTACATGTTGGTTTCTTACATTGCATATAAGACGTGCATTACAAACAACATGAATTGCTTGAGAGCTTGACCTTCAACTCTTATAGTACCTGTATTGGGTTATCACATGGAAGAATATTTCCACCAATGGTGGAGAATTCTTCTCATACGCTGGTTTGCATGTAGTGCTGTCCTTGGCTTTTCACCTGAGTAGCTTTGGGGATATCATCTGGCTTGGGTTTCTGTGACTGGTTATCAATGTTTTCAATTTTTTATTGGGTGGTGCTGGGCTAGTTTTGGGTTCTACTGTTTTAGTAACAGGACTGACCTTAGCCTCTGGTTTACCTGGTCGAAGCTGAGAGGAGCCGTCGGGTGACAAGGGGCTCTTTGACTTGGTGCCCAGTGGTTTATTTGAAGGGTTTCGAGGTGGTGGATGCTGTCTTGGAGGTGCTCTTCCTCCTTGCTTTCTCATCTGGTTTGGATTGGATGAAGCAGTAGCACTTTTCCTGGTTGCATTCGTGGATGATTTACCTGGTGGCTGACTCGTTGGTTTGACTGAATTTGATTTAGGGGTTCGGTTTAGAGGGGTTCGGTTTAGAGGGTGGAAAGTCTTCTGTGCCATACTGATCCTCCTGCACTTTTGCGGATGGTAAAGGTAAAGAAGTTGGTTTTCTTATTTCTTCTCTTTCTGAATGATTGTTTAGAACTGGGTCTACGTCAGGCTGTGAGGTCATGTCTTCTGAGCTACTTCCTGAATCCTGAGGCTGGGGAGCCACTAACGACACCGGAGAAACATCCTCAAAGACACCTGAATCTCCAGGCGTTGCACTTCCTTGAGAGGAAGCTGTGTTACTTGCAGCATCTTCATCATGTTTATTCTCACCAACATCACCATAAAGTAATTCTGCTAATGACTGGCCTGGGGTAGTCACTGGCTTCTCGACCTCTGGTCCATTATCCATCAAGCCAGGCAAATCTAAAAAGTCCAGCAGAAGAGTAGCTGTATCAGTTTCCTTGCTAACAGGGGTCTTGACAGCAGTTGTATCAGACAAGTCTAAAAGGTTAAATGCTTCCTCTTCTTTGTGACCACTGTCAATTTGGATCAATTCCACTTCCTCCGGTTCCTCAACTTTTTCATCAATGGTCACATCCTTCATGTTGACCCCACATTTCACACACAACAAATCATACTTCTTATCAGCAAGGTACGGGTATATCGTTTGCACACCCTTGTCATGCATCAGCACCACACCATTGTTACCAACCTTCCGCCTTCTCGATGTAAGAGTCAGCAATTTCTCCATCTCTTTTCGCTCTGCTTCGTCCCGTCTTTGCATGGCCCTTGCTACCACATTTGCCGGAACAGAGTCGTATATTCTTGATGCAAGAAGACCATACTGTGAATTAGACTGGTGATCTGAAGAGCCTAGTAATGGCTGTTTTGAGTTGGCTCTTTTAGGTGATGTAGCACTGTTGGAAGAATTGATGCCACCCTGGGCTGATCCATGACTGCTCTCTGCCATTATCTGATGGACATAGTATTGAAGATCGTTTGGAAGCTACAAATAAAAGAAAAAAGAAATCATTACCAATTCCAAACTTGAGAGAAAGGTGTATTTAATTGTTCAAAATCTGTAGGAAGCATTAACTAAGCTGCTTTAAATCTATTAGAAATAATGAGAGTGGCAAACAAAATTGGCTAAAAATTGACCATTTTACAGCGCTTGAAATTTCAGGCATCAATATGTGAATTTTATCCTTTGTTTCTAAATTGTCTACTGTAATTCTTGTAAAGAGGGTAGCAGCTTCTGGCCAAAAGTATTTTATTCTTTACGATGTCTTTGCATCAAAATTTCCAGTCACTAAGATTGAGGAGAAAATTTAAGAATTAAAAAAGATTTTGATCTGTCCACCCCCTAGAATACATCACAAACTGAGCAAAACTCAAATATTAATCAAACTTTTGATCACCCTTAACCCCAAAACTTAGTGTTATTTTCAATCTTACAAACTGATCTACTCAGGATTTTAAAATGATTTGACCAATACAAAATCATTGTCCATAGACCTATAACAGACACACAATCTCCAAATAAAAATAATAATTCATTAACTTTAGTGGTTAGTTTATGACTGCAAAATTACTTGGTGAATGCACTTGCCAAGATAAATTTTTGCTGACACTTAATTCACAGCAGATTTGAAAAGAGTTCCTTCTTACTTTCAAGTTAATTTATGGCTACAAAATTCTTGGTGAATAAACTCAAAAACAACAACCTTGCCCAGAGCAAGAATATTGAAAGTTAAAGCAATGGGAAGTAAAAATGTTTTGATAAGAAATGCTATAAGATATGAATTCTCATGATGCGTAGCGTATATTAAATGTCATTTTCCTTTCAGGAAAACACACAATTTTGCAGCAATTTAGGAAACTCATCCAAAACCTCTTCATATGTTCTTTTTCTTTGCTACATTATCAACTGATGGAAATGATAAGCATGCCAATAAACACAAATCTGCCCATTGGGGTTGTTTTGTTTGTCAAATGGTGCCAGAGTGTATTATTTGTTTTAATTAGTAGTGAAGCCATGCAGAGCTGTGATGGCAGGGTGGGGGTGGTAGCAGGGTGGCTAGTAGGGGTGTGGTACCAGGATTGAGTTATAATGCTGAACAATACAAAAAAGGAAGTGCGTATAAATAATTTGAAAATCAAACTTCAAAAATTAAAAGCATAATTTCATTCAATCTTTGAATGTTTATGCAGAGCATAAATATACTAAAGCTAAACGATATCTGGGGGGAGCATTTTTGGCTTAAAGTGGGAATCTTATCTCAAGAAAATTGCTTGACCTTCACCAATAAATGTAATCATTCTAGTAATGCAACTTCTGTGATGGTATTACTAATTGGCTTGTCGGTGAATGTGTACACAGTTTGACCAATCAGAAATGTTGGATTGTATTTCTGTTCTCCACGGTATTCTCATTATATCACATTCACACCATATCTGCCCTTAAGTGACAAAAAATTGTGGTGTTGATGATAGTGGGAGTTTTTGTGGGTGTTGATTAATAGTTCGTGTTTTGTGGTGTTGATCGGTAGTGGGTGTTATGTGGTGTTGATCTGTAGTGGGTGTTATGTGGTGTTGATCTGTAGTGGGTGTTTTGTGGTGTTGATTGGTAGAGGGTGTTTTGTGGTGTTGATCAGTAGTGGGTGTTTTGTGGTGTTTTATTGGTAGTGGGTGTTTTGTGGTGTTGATCGGTGGTGGGTGTTTTGTGGTGTTGATTAGTGGGTATTTTGTGGTATTGATTAGTAGTTCGTGTTTTGTGGTGTTGATCGGTAGTGGGTGTTTTGTGGTATTGATCGGTAGTGGGTGTTTTGTGGTGTTGATCGGTAGTGGGTGTTTTGTGGTGTTAATCGGTAGTGGGTGTTTTGTAGTGTTGATCGGTAGTGGGTGTTTTGTGGTGTTGATCGGCAGTAGGTGTTTTGTGGTGTTGATCGGTAGTGGGTGTTTTGTGGTATTGATCGGTAGTGGGTGTTTTGTGGTGTTGATCTGTAGTGGGTGTTTTGTGGTGTTGATCAGTGGGTGTTTTGTGGTGTTAATCTGTAGTGGGTGTTTTGTGGTATTGATCGGTCGGTAGTGGGTGTTTTGATCGGTAGTGGGTGTTTTGTGGTGTTGATTGGTAGTGGGTGTTTTGTGGTGTTGATCGGTAGTGGGTGTTTTGTGGTGTTAATCGGTAGTGGGTGTTTTGTAGTGTTGATCGGTAGTGGGTGTTTTGTGGTGTTGATCGGCAGTAGGTGTTTTGTGGTATTGATCGGTAGTGGGTGTTTTGTGGGTATGACATGAATGTTCCATGCTGAAGAGGTCATGGACTAAAATTTTCTCCAATAACAAATTTGTTGTATTATAAAGGAATGTGGATTCTTATTTGTTTCTTATAAGTTCCTTAAATCATGTTGGTTTATAAGAGTGTTTTTGTTGTACATTGCATAACCCATATATATGGTGGTGGCTAAGTTATATTTTCAGAAAGATACAAAATATATACATCTACTAATCTTTTAAATTGGATTTGTTTCCAAAACCTTCCAAATGTTGAAAACTTAAAGAAAATTGGTCGTGTCCAAAAACAAAATTTTGAATAATTTGACAAATATTGCAATACCTGTTTTAAATGATGTACACACACACACATGCATGTGCGTGCACACACACACACAAATAATGGAATGAGTAACTCTTGAATAATTTTCTGTATATTTGATTTCTTTCATCATATCCAATCTTACACATTCATAAAAGTTCACTTGCAGTTTTGTGCATTAGTATTATTTTCTTGCAAAGCTTCCTTGTATCCTTTGAAGTGTTTCATACTCATATTCCAAGACAGATCAAATCAATACTACCCATCTCCTGATCGGAAAGCTACAGCTGCTGTTTAAATGATTAAATTCACCCCAGAAATTAATACCTCGGAGCTTTGACCGGGAGAATGTAACCCAAACAACAATAAATCAAGATTCGGACGTGCTTACAAAGTTACAAGTCATTAATGAACAAGATAATGTGTATCTGTAGATTTGGTTTAAACACAAGTTCTACAACTCTAGATATGTCAAATAAGTGAAACAGAATCAGATAAAACAGTGAACTCCTTTTCTTTACTTTTACACTTTTTTTGAGCATCATTATCCCTATTTTATTCTTCTAAATTTCCTACCCATCTTTTGCAATCACATTAATTATAAATTTCTTTTTAAATTGAAAAAAGATAACTTAAGATGTGATTATCGAACACATACATGAATTAATTTGCTCAGTTGTTTTTGTTTAAGTGTAACTTAACTGGTTAATCAATGGATCAATGAATCGATTAATTGTTAATACTGACTGTCATTATAAAAGTCACCATCATTTTAATTGTCACCACTCCTCAAGATTACACACAATAAGTATAATACAATGAGACTACTGGACCACTATCTTAGCTATCTTCTAAAAGATGATTAAGATCCCTTCTTTTACCTTTTCCCATAATAATTGCCTGATTAAATAAGTGTCATGTAGACTAATGCAATAGATACAAACATTGCAACTTGATACTTAAGGGAAAACTCTTTTCATCTTTCAAGCTGTCAAACATTTTCTTAACAAACCCCCTTTTTTGCTTTATCAAATGTGACATGGCTTGAACCCAACCAGCTTCTCTTTATGAAATAACTGATATGTGATCAATGAAAACTTCCTGAATGTTTATTTCATCTCAATTTTCACTAGAAAAGAAGTGTTTTATTGAGGGCTGTGCATATGGTATGATTTGATTCTTAACGGTGTCTTAACTTCATTTGAAAAAATTATTCATTAGAAACAGTTCTTTCTAATGCCATTCATTATAAATGAACATGAGTGCTTTACTCTTCGTGAAAAAATCTCACATTCAGCCTATTTTTCTTTTCAATTTCAGATCGCCTTGGCAGAACCTACCTTCAGCCTGACCTACTTTGGCTAATGTAAACACCTATCAAAGCAACATAAGAGGAGTGCTTTGCTGTAGGCAGTTTTCCTTAATTTATATCATTAGAATGAAAGAGAGCCTATAATCACGTTACATCTTCAGCATAACCCACAACCTAGTTATGAGCTGTTAAGAGTGGAGTTTACTTTGTAATATACTATCGACAAATTAATATTAAAATTAAAATTAAAAAATAATTTAAAAAACAACAGAACCAAAAGGTTTTGTGGTTCAGATGCTTTTTTCAGAAGCTGACTGATTTGCAAAATTTGTATTAACTGTCATGTCAATGCATATCATAAAATATTTGTTCCATGATATTTATTCATAAGTCACACCCACCATGCAGATCAATAAAAATGTTAACAACATTAGCATTTGCACAATAATTAACAACATCATCGAAGCAAGTATGATGCAAAAAAATTGCTCATTTATCCTATTGCAAGAATTTTTCAGCAAGTCCCCATTACTCATTAGCATTCATGACATCACTACCACATTAGAACATACGTACCGACCATGACCCATCTGTGTAATACATATAGCATAAAACTGATATATCATTTATGGTGTTTACATCATTTAGCACTTTCACATCAAACCACGCCTACCATGCATAGTAATGACATCTGTTGATAACATAAATATGTTCAAGATAACCAACAAAATTATCATGCCCAATATGACGCAAAATGGACATAGTTGCTCATTTATCATCTTTTTTTCACTTTAAGCCCTGCCCACTTATTAATTAGTATGCATGAAATCACCACAAACTAATAATAGGTCACATCTGCAGACCATGAGCTAGCTATCTGTGTACCACACATGATGTGAATCCAGTTCAGTTTTTGAGATATCGTGTTTACTTGTGCTTTTTGTTGACAAAATCATATATGCCGCGCCCACGACGCATATTAATGAAATTCAACGTTTTCATACCATGAAAATATACACACTAGCTAACATTATTACAAATATTAAACCAAACAGACATGTGATTGTTAAAATAAGAGCATTTCAAAAAAATTATATTAAGCACTGCCTACTCATTAATATTCATGATATCACCACCAAAAACAATAGGGCACATCTACAGACCATGGGCTATCTGTGTACCAAATATGACATGAATCCAGAGTACCATTCTTGAGATATCGCATGGTGGGCTTACTGACAAATTCTTGAAATAAAATAAATGAGCAATTTTTTTGCATCATACTTGCTTTGCAGTTATTAATTAGTGCAAATTCTAATGTTGTTAACATTTTAATTGGTGGGTGTGGCTTATGAATAAATATCATGGAACAAATATTTCATGATATGCATTGACATGACAGTTAATACAAATTTTGCAAATCAATCAGCAGCTTATGAAAAGCATCTGAAGCACAAAACCTTTTGGTTCTAGCTGCTTAGTCATATAATGGGAATGACAAAGACTAGAAGACTTCACATTTAAATCAACTGATGATCAAATATTTGTCATCTTTTCAGGAACAAAGAAAGTCAAACTAATCCCCAACGACCTTTATCTGGTAAAATGCCAGGTCTTTGTGTAATTGAACATATAATCATTCTGTAATTCAGAGTCACTGTTTCTTAATTTTTGTTTTTGCTCATTTGCCATAGGTCTGTGAAAATATGTATAACCAAGATGATACTAGTAGTACCATTAGTACTGTAAGTTGCAAGTACTGAGATGGAAAATACTGTTTCTACTTGTATAAAGCTTTTAGCTTTCAAATCCATGCATGATTTCCCCAAGAGGGACTGCTAGTAATACTGGCCAATGAAACAAGTTTATCACATATGAAAGAGGAGCTTAAAATAGACAAAATGCATGAAGAAAGCATTCAAAAATCTTATTCTGTTAAGGAGATATTGATGTTTTATGTGTGAAGAAATGACTGGTGTAGTAAGTCTCCTATGAATGGTTGGCACCCTGTAAGTCTCTATGAATGGTTGGCACCCTTATTCTTGGTTTCTTAACAATTGTTAATGTATTTAAAAAAAAAAAAAATCAACTTTTTTACTGATTTGTATCATTTTTCTAGATTCTAGATTGTTTCACAACTTTCCTGACATATCCAATTGGTTTTAAGCCACAAGCCTTGCAGGAAAACAAATGATAGAATACATCAATCTGAGAGTGTGATGCAACAACTCAGTTGTTTCCACACAAATGACACAGAACTTTAAAATTAAATATCTCCTAAACAGATTTGGATTTTTGTTCTTCACCATTTTGTTTCTTTTTGAAATCTTCTTTCATACAAAATGAAATCCAGTTTCTTCAGAAACTCACTTAAGCATCCTTTTGTGTTCATGGTATAACATAGTATTGCTGACTCAAGCCCATGTCACCCACTAAATTGCAATAACAATATTTTTGTTCCTTTTGTTCTCAAGTATTTGATTAAATCATTTTTCTTTAAATAGAGCAAAAGTCTTTTGATTTTTAGATCAGAGCTACAGAATTTAAGATTCTAGGATGCTGGGAAAATGAAAATAATCATTGAAAGTGACAGTGGGTATTCTTGGATGTGTATTACATCTGTATGTTTCATAGGTGCACTTAGTGGTGTGACCCGGCAAATCATGGGGAGTTTTCCGAGAAAACCATAAAAGCTAGTGTTGATACTTGATGTGGGTGCCCCCTGCATGATGGGATATGTACAAGGAAATAAATCAAATAAAGGATATCTCATTTTGTTGTCAATGTTGTAAAGTACCCATAAGAGCCACAATGTTGATACTTATTGGGATGGTGTACAGCAATATGGATTATCTGTTGACTATTATGTCAACAGCTCTGTGGATTGCCCTCTTGTTCATACATCCAAAACCCATATTCAACTTCAAAAGTTTTGATCTTTCCTCACAGAAGTATGCATTTTATCACTAGCTAATTCCATCCAGCCATTAGGCTCATAGAGCTGGTGCTTATCCCTGATATCCAAGGTGCAAGCGAAAGAGAGTACATGATGACTCCTCCTGGATGGGACGCCAGTCCATCGCAGATTAACTCCCCAGCAGGGCTGGTACTTATTTTTCACAGCTGAGTGGACTGAAGCAAGTAGAGTATAGTGTCTTGCTTAAGGACACAATGCAGCGCTCATGACAGGAGTCGAACCCGGTACCTTTCGAATATGAGCTCCACTTCTTTATTTTACCCCTGTAATTCCTTTATGCAATTCCTTGAAATTTGATCTAGATACTGATCACAGCAATACATTATTGATTGCCATATTAAGGTTTAAGGAACATAACTAAATGCAAAACTGGGCCTAATTACAGTGAGTAACAGGTTGATGATCTAAATACATAATTAATGTCACTTTACTCTCCTGATATTTCTGCCTATATATCATCCACCTACCTATCGCATTCAGATTTGATACCCAATAAATGCAACTGAATGTTTGAACAAAATGAACTGTGGAATATGAATAGCAGTGTGTCATATACATATCTGAGAAATCTGATATTTTTCCAAATTTGTAGATGACAAATCTCCAGCATATACTATTATATACCAAAGTTTGGGTAATTTCAAATAACACAAGACTCTTGTAGCTGCTAATAACTTTTTCCCTCAATCGATACCATTTACATGACTTTAAAAGCCAATTAACAAAGCCTTCTGTCAACTCTCATCCGCTGTTTCTCAAATAAATGTCAGATACTTATCAAAACTTGGCCAATAAATAAAGAAATTACTACAAAAAGCTTCAGTCAACTTTAGTTCGAGGATTGATACAAAATGAACAAAATAAGAAGTTTCACTACTTGAAAAACCACAACAAGCTCTTATCATCATATTACGGTAATAAGCATTTATTTAGTTTTAAGGTGAGAACAGAGCTATGAATTTTGGGAAACAAAACATTTAAGGGTTGTTTCGTGTGCTCCGTCTCTCCATCTTCATGACCGAGGACAATAAGAGAAAGTAAACTGTAAGCGAACTATTTAATATATTCTATTTTCTTTTAAGAATTAGGGTGGAAGGGCATGCATATCTTGGAACTCCATAATCTGCTGAAAAGGTACTAAAAAAACTATTTAAAAAAAAAAACTATAAAAGTGGAATCCTCTCTTATTTTAAGTTAGCCATTAGCTAATGAACTGATCAAGAGCCCTTACAAGATGTGCGGAGCTTATACCTGCTTATGCTAACTCGGAGCCACAGGAGAGCTTATACCTGCTCATGCTAACTCGGAGCCACAGAGGAGCTTATACCTGCTTATGCTAACTCGGAGCCACAGAAGAGCTTATACCTGCTTATGCTAACTCGGAGCCACAGGAGAGCTTATACCTGCTCATGCTAACTCGGAGCCACAGAAGAGCTTATACCTGCTTATGCTAACTCTGAGCCACAGAAGAGCTTATATTGTTTGGCAAGTTTTGGCAGCTTAAACTGTTCTTGAAATTCACAACTTGGTAAAGATTCTAATTGTAACTTTGCTCAAATGAACTTCGTCTTTTCTAAAGGGGTCATTCTGCCCTACTATTAGGGGCATGTCCACATGGAATTAAACTGACTACTTACTGTGCTGACTTTGTGTTGCTGGTATGCTCCTGATGGAGTACACTGAAGAAGCTGGACCGCCAACTCACAATCCTTTTTAAATCTTTGCTGTTGAAAAGAGAAAAAATAAAGATGGTTAAATCACCATATGTTGCACCACCACTTCAGAGGCTAAGTGTTGTCTTAAGAATGTACACCATATGTACTTCAGATGTTTGTTTGATGAGAGTTTAATGGCACCACAACAGCAAAGGTCAAATTGTGCCTGAGAGGTAAGATCATTCCAGAGGTAGGAAGGAGAGTAAACAGGGGGAGATTGAGAGAAACACGAGAACTAAAAGCTGGGATCGATGAATCATCATCTGTTAGAAAAAGGAAGCATAATTTCCTACAAAATTGATCACTGTTGGTTATATTGCAGTTTTATTATACCTGATTAATTTTTCTTTATTTCCTAATCAATTTTCTGTGTTTCAACAATCTGCCAGTGTCTTTATAAGCCATGAAGGCCCTTGATGCTGATCCCTGGTTTTCATTGTTTTAGCAGACAACAGCCAATGGCTCTTCCTGGATGGGATCATCACAAGATTAACAACTCCCCAGCAACACAACTACTACCTGGCTGGTATTGTACAGATAGGTAGATTGAAGCAAGTGGATAAGTAATTGTCTTGCTCAATAACGTGACCTAGGCATCAAATCCAGTACCATTTAAATACAAAATGAAGGCAGATAACTACTAACTCAGTCACTGTACTTAAAAGCATGTAGCAAAATTTAAGGTTTTTTGGGGGATGGGGGTGGGGATGGGGATGGGGGGATGGGGGGATGGGGAGAATTTCAACACACCCTTTAACTTGTATGGTGTACCTTATTTTAACACTATAAAAAATATACCCAATTTTAAGAAGCTGCATCACAGAAAGAAAGCCAAATTCTATAATCATATCCTTGAGTTCAATCATGAGTCAGTGAGCATTCCTATTGTAATAGTGATCCAATCATATTCTTTCCTAATGTAACCCAAACAAGCATTACAATACAATACAAATACATGCTGAACTATGGGGCAATTATAGATGTAACATGTTTTTCAATGTACTTTCCACCCAAGAAATTAAATGAAAAAGATGGTTAAGATAGATGAAATGCTATGTTTGATTTAAGCCTACTTTTAACTCTACATCATTTTTATAACCTCCGGTACATTGCTAAAAGCAATTATTTTGCTTTTATCCATAAAACCAGATAAAAAGAGAACAATGTCAAGACGATGTAAAACGTGTCACATTTCTTTCAAGGCAAAACGTCATTTCCTTCCACTGAAAATTAAAAAAATCTATAAAAAAAACTTAGCAGTTGCAATTTATTTGAAAATAAGCTTCTCATGCTTAAATTTTTGACTTATTTGTTTACATAGTAAAAGTGCAATCATAAAGGTCTATTTTACTAAATAATGGAAGGACTTTTTGGGAATACAGAATCCAAGAAATATGTTATCATTCTTTAATACCATGTTATTTTGTTGATACTTATAACAGCATAAAATATGCTGTGCTTCCACACTTCAAAACATTACAAAACTGTTACAACTAAAACTTAATTCATGTGGTTAAATAATGTTTACCAGTGACCAGATTTTCCATCCAATGTGTATTACATGGAAGTTTAAGAAAACATCTTCCACAGAAGAAAACTTAAAAGGAAAATTTACACTTTAAAAAAAAACAAATCCCACAAGAAATGTGATGTGTGATCATCATACAGTATTATGTGTGATCATCATACAGTATTATGTGTGATCATCATACAGTATTATGTGTGATCATCATACAGTATTATGTGTGATCATCATACAGTATTATGTGTGATCATCATACAGTATTATGTGTGATCATCATACAGTATTATGTGTGATCATCATACAGTATTATGTGTGATCATCATACAGTATTATGTGTGATCATCATACAGTATTATGTGTGATCATCATACAGTATTATGTGTGATCATCATACAGTATTATGTGTCATCATCATACAGTATTGTGTCATCATCATACAGTATTATGTGTCATCATCATACAGTATTATGTGTCATCATCATACAGTATTATGTGTCATCATCATACAGTATTATGTGTCATCATCATACAGTATTATGTGTCATCATCATACAGTATTATGTGTCATCATCATACAGTGTTATGTGTCATCATCACACAGTGTTATGTGTGATCATCATACAGTGTTATGTGTGATCATCATACAGTGTTATGTGTGATCATCATACAGTGTTATGTGTCATCATACAGTATTATGTGTCATCATCATACAGTATTATGTGTCATCATCATACAGTATTATGTGTCATCATCATACAGTATTATGTGTCATCATCATACAGTATTATGTGTCATCATCATACAGTATTATGTGTCATCATACAGTATTATGTGTCATCATCATACAGTATTATGTGTCATCATCATACAGTATTATGTGTCATCATCATACAGTGTTATGTGTCATCATCACACAGTATTATGTGTGATCATCATACAGTGTTATGTGTCATCATCATACAGTATCCCTGGAAGGAAACCATTCACAGCTTGATCCCACCAGGTTTCAGCTACCTGAGCTTTTCCACACTTGGAACAAGGCTCATTACACAATATTTAACTCTCGAAGGACGAAGTTGATCGAGTAGAAAAGTTAATGACTTACAAAGATTCTAAATGGAAGTGTGCAATTCGTGCAGTCAACATTTAGGAGATGCTTGATTTGGTTGTAAGATACACATCACATCTACATCTACTCAAGTTTATAAAATGAGTATTGAAATGTTGCAAATGACAAAAAGAAGCAAAATCGATCACTTTCTCTCAAGTCATTTGTGGATACAAAAAGTATGTCTTAAATTTGTGCCACATAGGAGATTTAGATTTGACTCTAAAGAAATCCTTAAATGTTTCTACAATTAACAGAGATGTTTTGGGGGGCTCAGTTCACCCCCTCCCCCTTCTCCCTATTGAAAATTCTTTAAATTTAGGGGTGCCCAGGGTGGGCCAAAAATTCCAAAGAGAAAATTGATATATATTTTGGGTCTTGATTAAACTACAAATGTATCCCTGGATTGTTGGCTCTGCTTGTCATTTGATAATGATAAAGACCACTGTGTTACTTATTTTGAAGTACACTCAGGCCCGCAGCCAGCAAAGAACTGTGCCTCCGTTGCATAAAAGAAAACACAAGGATGCATGAAGAATCTGCTCAAGTGCCTTCTCTTTAGGTTTTCTTTATTTAAAAAAAAAAGAAGAAAGTGCTAAGGTGAACAATAGCACAGGAGGAATGACCAGGTCAAACACACAAGTATATGCAACAAGGCAACATACGAGCAAGTCCTCATGAGTCAGTCAATGGTTCACAGTAGCTTAGGATTGAATGAAAGAATCCTCCGCTATGTCATGGTGTTGCACCCAAGAGTCTAGAAGGACTGAGCCCCTTTGTCTTGAATCTATCCAACACAGTCTTGTGCACCCTCTTGTGAAAAGTCCTAGCTACATGCCTCTATACACTACTATCCCAATGCAAGGGCTGTGGTTATTGTTCAGGATTGAGGAGAGTATAGTTTACAAATGAATTAAAATCTTATTCTAAAAAAATCAGCTGTTTTAGCTTTCAAATCTCAAATTTATCACTCGTAGAATTTCTCACAAACGTTTCAGTTTTATACATTGGATATTTCGATTTCATGGATCTAATATTTCTCCTCCACTCTTAGGTGTCTTAATCCTGCACCTCTTGAACACAACCATATACTCTTCTTTCATATTATATTAATTCTTAATTTTTCTTGGATTTTTTTTTTCTTGCTTACCTTAAAACCATATACACTTTTCCTCAATAGTTTATAGTAATGAGACCAATAAAAATTGTGCAAACTGTTTGTTGACTAAGTTTCTGTTTCCCCAACTTGTGTGTGTGTTTCCCAAATTTTATGGTGCGGGTGTAAAGGGGGGTGGGAGAAGGAGACATTATTCCCCCCCAAAAACCAGCTTAAAAGACATTTCTAACGACTGGAAGCACCTCAAGGTGTGATACATGGATGAGATATCTTGAATACTAACTAGGATACCATAAATATGATCTTTTTACACATTTTTCTTTTATTCGATCCTGCATCCACTGGCAATACAAAACAAGAATGGGATTTACATAGAATACATTCAACAAATTAACGCGCTTCATTAATTAATCTTCAACAACTTTACTATCTTACAATTTTCAAACCAACAAATAATCTTGGATTGCACATTTAATGCAAAACAGAGATAATCAGATCTATTCCTACAATGCATGATCAGGGAGGCCTCAATATTTAGTTGGTTGTCTACATCTATCGAGGGAAAAATTTTTCACATACAATAAATCTGATATCACAAGAATTTTCAAGTTTCTTATAGATGTAAAATAATCTTCATCTGATGCTACGGAGATATGAAAATATGACGTAAATCATTCAACATCCCAAAGGGCTTTTGAAATTGAAGGTTGGGTTTGTTCGTGCAATACTGCAACATGAATAAAAGAAATACTGAATTTGCATTTTTTTTTTCTTACATGATTTCCCCACTGCAATCATCACATGTAGGTTCAATAACCTACACATCAAATTACTTTCCCATTTGTACAATAAGGAATGACTTCAGGACGAAATGAAGATTTGATTTCACTCAAAAATTCTTTTAATTTTAGATAACAAAAAGAAAAACATGTAGTTTTCATGTTTTCTAAATGAAAGTTTACAATAATTCAATTAACACAAATTACGAATATACTTTTTTTCAAATAACAAGTACTGCAATTTTTGTAAGCAAAACTTTGCATGCTTGCAATCACAAGTACTTTGTTAAGAAGTGAGATCTGTTCTGAAATATTATAATTAGTATAAAATAACATAATCAGGAGAATCAAAACATTGGTATGAAAGTAGTTGGTTAAAATCAGGGCATTAAAGAAGACGAACTGAAAAGAATTTTGATATCCTGAAAAAACTAAGTCCATTTACTGTGATCTGTATGAGAATGTGGCACCATACTTTTGTGTAGTTTTCTTACACAAACATGGTTAGGTAGGGGCAACATCAGCTAAATTGTGTTTCAATTTCACAAAAAAGTAAATGGCAAAAAAAATCTGTTAAAATCTATCCAATTTCTTTTTGAAGTTTTAGTTCTTTTCAATTAACAAATATCTTTTATGCAAATGTGTGATGTATGGGTGGCAGGCCTCTAGTGTAAATCCAATTTTAATTCACGTTTGTAGCTGTCCATGGAACTTTGGGGTCAGCCTTACACTAAACCACGTGTGAGGGGGTCCCTAGAATATTAATATACACTTTTCATGTACATAATAATGTTTAAATCAACCATAATCCTTCTCTGTAGAATACTTAACACATTTTTCAACGAAATGAGTAAACAAAGGAGGATGTTTTTTTGAAAATTCTAATGGGGCCCTCATCAAGAGCCCCTTTAAAAGTGAGGCCTCAAGAAAGAACCACTGACAATTACAAATTTGAGGCCCACAAATATTTCTCAACCGTTCTTTTTGAAAGTATGCTGAAAGTTACATTAATAACCTGTGCATGATTCTGTATTTGGCAGTGAACTTTCTTTTTGCAAGTTTCCTTCCGGGAAGAATTGACTGACATGTTTACAATTGCAATAGCATAAACTGGCATGGGCTAGGTTAAGGCAAGGCAAAGGCAACATAAAGTGATTTATATTCAGAAACCGTGTAAATTGAAGGGAAAAAATGGTCAAAATTCTGTTAATACATCAACCATATTAAATTGTCAGTTTGATCATGCAGCTATAATTTGAAAGCTAAACTGAATATCATTATTATTTTTCAATTGGCCTGCCAGTTTCTTTGCAAGTGAAAAAATGCACATAAAAATTCAAAAATGTAAGTACTTTGGAAGAAGTACACTAACAGATCTTAAGCTTAGTTTAAGCCAAGTCCTGTCAACCCCACATAATTAACACAATGCTGAGAAAGCAAAATAATTGTCACTACTTGAATAACATGAATTTCTTTCCCCTGATTCTGCTTATAGATCCTTAAGCACATTCAAATATTCTCATTTACCTGCAGAATTTCATGTATCATTATACAAAGCACTTCACGTGGGTCAAAATTGAATTGTTGATTCATAGGCATGTGATTCCTCACTTCAACTTAATGAAATAAAATAAGGGAATTCAATTTTCTAACATCATGCGAAAATATAAAGCAATATTGCAAAGACAAGAAGCACACATGCTGGTAATTTAAGTTATACGGCACACGCCTTATGTAAGGTTACGAATGTCTTGCCTTTTTACTCTTCTAGCAAAATTTTATCAGACTTTCACGGTTTGCAAATTGGTTATCTTTAAGCAAATTATGCTGCTAATCTTTTAAACCTTCACACATATATTACTCTAAGGAAATGTTTTCCTTCCTTAATTACATTTTCGGCCAGGCATACAAAGAGACAATTATCTTTCATCAACTTATGCGGATGACCTTATTTTCCTAAACCTTTTCACTCTTTATTTGCAAAAAACATTCCTCAGTTTTGTCCAAATTCCCAACTTTTTTCAGTGGAGAGGGATTTCACTCTTATCTCAATATAAAAACCGAAATATTCACTGTTTACCAAGTCTTATGTGATATACCACAATAATATATTTCTCCTCCACAAAGACAATTCCTTAATGCATCATTATGCTGTACTGCTAGAATAGCCAATTCACCAACCACTCATAAAGTATGCAAAGAAAACACAATGCAGGCAATAAAAAGCTCAGAACTAAAAAAAGTTCCCAACCTCTAGATTCCTCCCAACGATCAATTATTGGATGTTTCAAAGGAGAAAGACCTTTTGCATAGAGGGTCTTAAACTGAAAGCCATCCTCTGAAGATGAAGATTGTTGGCATTCACCTGGCGGTCTGGGAGAGGTCATCTTTGTAAGGAAACCTTCAAACATCTGACTCGTTACTAATGCCCTGTAGCTGTTTTGTTCAAATTTTATGCAAAAATTTTGCAGAAATACTAAGTAATGGACCTTATGTAAATATACAAATTGTAAGATACTATATATATGATGTGCAATTTGTTTGAAATTAATGAAAGAAAATTTAATCAAGTCTTGAAATGACTGTTTTGTGGTAAAAACCCTACTTTTCCTCTCCAACTTTTTATATTTAAAAAAACATGGTTGACATTTACATGAAAATATGGACAATATTTAGCCACGAGGACCAATCAAGGTATATCATTTATTTTTAACTTTCCCCTCTGGAAAGATATATTTTTTTTTCTCTAGATAAACTTCAAATTTGAAATACATAACAAGAATGGCAAGAAATGATGAGGAACATCAACAAATAACATGACGAGATGATTTACTACTACTTCACTTTCCTTGACTTACATTTTTCTCCTCCATTTTGTTGATTTCAAACCTGGTGTCGAGCAGCTTCTGGCTGAGAGTCAGCACTTCACGGTTCAAGGCCTGTTTCTCCTTCTCGTATGATGCAGCCTACAAGTATTGAAAAAACAACAGTTAGATATCCTCAGCACAGATATCCTCAGCACATGTACAGCGACATTGCAAGACTTTTTCCGTGAAGGAAGGGGGGGGGGCATAAGACTTGTCTATAAAATTTAAAAAACTTTTTCAGCAAGTTTTGATGTAACATTTTCTATATCTATGATTTTGAAATACTGCAGAATTTTAAAAAGCAAAAAAAACAACATCAGGAAATGTTTGGGTAGTGATGAAAAATAAGGTCACATCATTTTGAATAATAAGTATTTTCCACCTATCGCTTTCTACGATGCTATACTCCCCTAAAGTTCAATACGTTATGATATATACTGTCTTTCAAAACAAAACTTTCAGCATAAAAAGTGGTCAATTACAGGTTACTTAAATGTCACCAAGTCAGTGCCATGGAAATCTAAATGGTTTTATGGCATCTTAATTGGGCCATAATTGGTGGCAAAAGCAGGCTATGCCAATCTCTGAAGTAGAGAGGAGCATATAATCAAAATCAATATGTAACGGAATAAGATGCTCCGATCGGAATAAGATGCTCCGATCAAAATAAGATGCTTCGATCGGAATAAGATGCTCCGATCGGAATAAGATGCTCCGATCAAAATAAGATGCTCCGATCGAATAAGATGCTCCGATCGAATATGATGCTCGATAAGATGCTCGAATAAGATGCTCCGATCGGAATAAGATGCTCCGATCGGAATAAGATGCTCCGATCGGAATAAGATGCTCCGATCGGAATAAGATGCTCCGATCGGAATAAGATGCTCCGATCGGAATAAGATGCTCCGATCGGAATAAGATGCTCCGATCGGAATAAGATGCTGCGATCGGAATAAGATGCTCCGATCGGAATAAGATGCCCTGATCGGTAAGATGCCCAGATCGGTAAGAAGCCTGATCGGGTGATGCCCTATCGGAGTGATGTCTCGATCGGAGTGCTGCTTCGGTCACGCTTACGATGCATTTAAGCTGCAACTTGAGCAACAAGATCTCTAGCTTTTATAGAAAACATGCTAGTTACAATTTCTTGGTTGGTTCAGTTTTTGTTTAAAAAAAATCAATAAAAAGCAGCTCAGCCTGTAATTATTCCTTGTTCTAATCTTATACTTGTGATATATTCAGTTGTTATACAAGTATCCATACCTGTCTTGTCCACATTCCTTTTAGCTCAATGAATAGTACACACTTTATTCTCATAAACAAACAAAATAATCAACTTATAAAACACTACAAGAGCAATTATAAATTGAGGGAATTCTCAATTATCCTTATGTAAAATACCATGGCAAGAAATGCATGCTAAGGGATATAAATATCTGCAGTACGTTGACTTTGTATTCAAACAATGGTTTGCTAATACATCCTTCTATACCTGATCGTGAACCGATATAATCAACTTAATTACAGACACTCTCCAGGGTTTTAATGATCCAATGTTTAAAATCAATACTTGCGTAGTCACATGACTATATCTAGCTTATGTGCACTTTCTCAGTGCCAGCTTATGAGATGGCTGCATGCCACTACACTGTAACTACTGTGCATTGGTAATATGTCATATGTTAATCATATCCTCTGGCCTTATCTTCACTATTGATCACTTGAAAATAAATATACACTTAAACTGAAGTGCTAATTATACTCACTAACAAGCTTGAAACCAAATGAAAGGCATAGGCAACATGTGTTAAATTGGTATAAATACATCCAAAAATATTTCATCAAAATCGATTGCTTATGAACCATTTTACAGCTTCCTTTTCTTTTTTTGGTTATGGGATGTATGAAGGACATCTCTGTTTTCTTCCATAAAGGAATTGTCTTTTATTCCTCTATCATAAATTTTTGAGTTGCCTTATACATCACAAATATAAAGCAACTTTACTGCATGACATTAAAATTCCTAGAAGCTACAAAAATACAAATTCCCTCAAAAATAATGAATATATCTGGATAAGGAAGATTCAAACAGCCAAAATCCTCCTTTTCGTGACTGTGCAAGATTTTGAATGATTAGGGTAATAGAAACTTAGAATGAAAACACTCATCATGTTTAATATCAGGGCTTTCACCTCCATAGTGCGTAATATACACAACTAACAAGGAAGCCATGAACATTTTGTGTGATTTATGCTCATACACAACCGCCTTAGAGACTACTGAGTAATTGCCAAATGATAATTTATGACTAAATGTTGCAAGTCTCATCTCACAGAAGGAAGTGCCTACTGAAGATGGCAAACTGATGGATCTACTGAGAAGGGAGCTACTGTAATACTGATAAAGTGTTACAAATCAAGAACAGCATCTGATAAGTACCTTGGTACCATGGGTTAATAACTTCAGTGTCCCCCCCTTCCTCTCCTGATCTTCCACCACCATTTAGACCTTGTCATTACATTACGGTTTTAAATGGTTTAAAACGGTGGAAATAACATGAAAACCACCTTACATTTCAGTCACTGAAAATCACTTAACTGATTCTCCTGCTATATTTTAATTGAGCTAGTATATATGACAGAGATCAAGTTCAAAACTTCATCATATTCAACTGCTCCCATTCAAATAACGTTGGTGGAGATTTAAAAAACAATACGTTAACAACTTGGTTGCTGTCACAAAATTCATATACATTAGTTGTTATGCGCCTTAAAATTTCAAACAGTCAGACCCGACCTGATATATAAGCAGGTCGGGTCTGACTTTTTCCCTTTATTCTGAAAACTACAAGTAATTAGGATCAAATTTCCCTTATCAATGGCTAAATTGTACTTGTTCTCCTGTTGGGCCTGGGTTGTTGTGGAAAATGGTGTTGAGTATCATATCAGCAATGGATAAAGTCCTTGTTACGTGGTTGAGTAGTTATTTTAATCAAGATTAGTGGTTTCATTATTTGCTACATTAAGTTTTTGGTTATTATTTGCTGGAACAAATTTTTATGGAGAATGACAAGTCATGTAAAATTCCCATTATTCATTACAGCAAGGCCTAAAAATAAAATGTAAATTGGTCAATTTTTCACTGATTTTGATAAACTTTTCATGTTTTGTAGTAAATGCAAGTCAAATTAAGCGCAAGACTACCTGTCATATATTTCATTTTGAATGAAAGTTTCTCTTGTCCGTCTGTCTATCTCTCTGTCTGTCTCTGTCTGTCTCTCTGCCCCTGTCTGTCTGTCTCTGTCTCTCTGTCTGCCTGTCTCTCTGTCTGTCTGTCTGCCTGTGTCTGTCTGTCTCTCTGTCTGTCTCTCTGTCTGTCGGTCTCTGTCGGTCTCTGTCTGTCGGTCTTCAAGATTTCGAGACCAATTAGTGCTCAAAATTTGGGGGTGAAACATGTTAGAGGACAAAAATGTGAGAAATTTGTATGATTTTATAACCTCAACCCAACACTCCTGTGTTGGCTGAGCTAAAAACATGAATCATATCGCCAAATATTTAACCATGGTCAAACCAGGAATTCTTTACTTCAGGAATAAGCTTAGCGGTTCTTCGCTGAACCTGCTTCAAAATGAACTAATCCAACTCATATAAGGAACTCCAAGCCTACATAGCAAACTCAACATGAAAATGCAAACATCAACATCCATCTTCAAGACTGGCATCACATTGTCCTGGGAGAGAGAACCATCTTGTTCCATGTTCTTAACAGCAAGTGATATTTCATCATGTCATGTGACCTACTAGTTTTTCATGCTTGTCTACCTAAAAATGAAATTTTGTCATGTCTTTCTACCTCCAGTCATAAAGATTGAAGCAATCCTTGAATGCACAGCAGAGTTGGATATAAATGAGCACCGTGTATGCCTTCGCCTAAACAATCCAAGATTTGTTTGCTTCCAGATATGAGTCCTAAATTCAATTGCATTTGACACCAAATGAAAGCGGTTTGCCAACAAAGCTGAGGGATAATTACTCCTACATTTGGTAACATATTCTATACGTAGAATACACAGGCCTTATCTTCTATCAAAATCTAAAGCCACTAGCTTTTAGTATTAATACAATATTATTAATATGATATAAAGAATATTAATATGAGGATATTAATCATTGTGAACGATTCATGTATCTTGATATATAAGTAAAGAGCTCACGGGGACAAGCTAATAGAGCTAGTATCAGGCCGATACAGCCAGCATCCATGGCTTTTCTCAAAGGGGGCCACAAGCACTTTAAGAGGGGATATAATTGGGCAGATTCTCCATATACCCTTGTTATGTATTTTTTGTTTGATTCTACTCAGTACAGAACTGTACCTCTGGATTATGGATTTACAGATCTGATACTAGCTCTATTAGCTTGTCCCCACGAGCTCTTTACTTATAAATCAAGATACATTATTCCTTCACAATTATAATTCCTTGTGCGTTGCTTGTGTATCTTTTCACTGAAAATAAGATATATAAATATATATATATATATATATATATATATATATATATATATATATATATATATATATATATATATATATATATTATTTATGATGTATATATATATATACATAATATACATATATATACATAGATATACATAGATATACATATATATATATATATATATACATATATATATAAATACATATATATACATATATATATACATATATACATATATATATATACATATATATATACATATATCATTTACATATATATATACATATATCATTTACATATAATATATATATATATATATATATATATATATATATATATATATATATATATATATATATATATATATATATATATATATATATATATATATATATATATATATATATATATATATATATATATATATATATATATATATATATATATATATATATATATATATATATATATATATATATATTATAATTAGAGTGTGAATTGTTGTTGAGATAAGTATAATTAAAAGAGCTTTGCACTGCTCTCCTAAACTGGCACAGGCCTTTCAAGTCATTTGCAAGTGGATTTTTTCTTTTTCCAACTAATACAATTCTAGTACAGACCAAAACAGAATTAAAGGGGCATGCTAGAGAGCAGGAAATGAAGATCTCATATGAAATCACACCTTAAGGGGCCTGCTTGTTACTTCTTAACCAGAAATTTGTAATTGAACCACACCAAGAATCAGTCATTTACTCGATCCTTTTAATTTGTCACACAATGCAAAGATTTCATCTTAACCTAGATACTTCTTTATGCAGCCTGTTCATTAATCAAGACATGCCGCTTATCAGGTGCACAAGAAACCTCTTAGACAGTTAAGTAGGTTAAGTAGCGATATCCAATCTTATGCAGAGTACCTACTGTGTAATGGAGCACATACAGCAAAGGCCAAACAATGACCCTTCACATGATATGAATCTTAATATTCCATCAAATTCCTCTGATAAAAACAAATTAATAATGGAGTCTCAGGTCTGTGAATTTGTGATCAAAGAATCAGTTTTGTTGATGCTAAGGAGGCCAGAAAAATTACAAACTTACTTGGTGTAAATTAGCAATTTCTTCAACATTAGAAAGGGCATATAGAGATACACATTATTTGTCAGTCTCTGGAACAAACTACTGTAAGTTATAGTCCCTAGTGTTCACACCTTAACTTAAGTATTTGTGTTTCTGCAATCAACTCCTTTGTACTTTTTATAATCTTATTTCTCCAAATGCCCCAAAAAGTACTTAATAAGAGGGCGGCCCAGGGGAACATGAGGTCTGGGCAAACTTAGGGTGAATGGTATTTTTGTGAATGTTCTCTCTCAAAATTGATACCTAAGATACCAATAATAATAAACATCAAAGATTTTTTATATAATTTGTCTGCCCCACTTTTCTGGGTCCTTGAACCCTCTACAGGCCAGGATCTTAATACTTCAAGGAGCAGCCTCAAACATTATTAGAAAGAAAAATATTCACAGAAATTCTGAATAATTCATTCGAAATATCCAGCAGGGAAATTATGACCACATATGTTTAAATAATGATCTTGATGTTCATTGATTAAAACATTGCTTTCAATGAGATGTTTACCACATTCATATCTTTACAGATCAGATTTAATTACAAACTTTATGACAAAATTAACCATATCCTTGCCATGTTCAAACTTTCAGAGCCCTTTAAAAGCTGAGTTCCTTGAATACAGACCCTGGGTGAATCAGTCAATTCAAATGTTTTTTTTTCTTCTCCAAACCATGGATATTATAGAATTGTGCTTTCATGCATCATTCACTGACAAAATTTCTTAAATCATTTTAAAACCATTTTGCTAAAACAGCTTCCAAACTCAATCATTTTCATTTTCATGATTTGATTGATTTATGATTCCTTGATTCCATCAGTTGGCTTTGCTACATGTTATCAAAAATCTAACCTAAAAAAACAACATAACATGTAAATAGGAACATATACTATCACATATTTAAATGTAGAAAAAAACGATTTTTAAATTTTGTATAAGTCATTTCATACTCCGGTTGTTTATCAGCTCAGTAAGAGGAGTCAGGTGACGTTAACACCTACACTATGGGGTTATGAATATTCAGTATTTTACAACAATAACATTAAAAGAAAATGGAGACTTGCATACTGATTGAACAGAAATTGTATAACAGCTTATTACATTTTAATAATGTTCAGGTTTAATTTTGGTTCCTTATTTCATACTTTCAAAAGATAACAACATGTGGTCGCAAATATTCTACAAACCTACCGCATCAAGAAACAACCAAATTTGAAAATAAAATAGCTAATTTGATCGGCTTTGAAAAAGGCATGGTCAGAATTTATATTTTTACTTAGGGATAATTCCCTTTCCGCTGCCTCCATAGCCCCCTCCTTCCCCTCCCAGAAAAAAATCATAAAAACCCATTTGTCTGTTTTTGATATATTTTTGATGTCCTAACAGTATACTATAGAGTTCCCAGGCCCATTTATCAGAAATCAAAAGCAGTTCCTTCAAATATATAACATGAATATTTATTAAATGTCTGGAGGATCAAAAGACATACAGAACGGCAAAGGAGCCACCTGTATATTTTGTACCACTCAGAAGGTACTGGGCTTTAAAAATGTCACTCGTTTGTTTGTTTGTAATGACTGATGTAAATAAAGTCTACTCAAGGAGAGTGATGAAATGCACCCCCTCCACCCCACTCACAGTTTAAAATTACCTATCCTTTATAACAGTTTTCCTACCAAAGCCTGCAATCTGTATGAGGTCCCATTTTGTTCACGTTATATACATCCCAACTTGCTGCAGTCATCAAACACCACAATCTCAGATATCACTTCTATGCCGACAACGATACTCAGCTATACATATCGTTAAAACCTAATCACAACACTATTTCTAATGAATTGAGAAACATTGAGCATTGTTTAGACCACATTCGCAGCTGGATGCACTCTTCAATGTTGTGTCTAAATGACAGCAAGACTGAGTTCATCATGTTTGGATCTCACCACCAACTTAAAAATATCTTTTGAATTTGCTTCTCAAACTTTTAAACCGAGTGATAATGTTCGTGATCTTGGCATTATCTTAGACTCCAATTTGTCTATGGGAGCTCATGTAAATAATGTATGCAAATCAGCCTTTTTCCATCTTAGAAGCATCGCTAAAATCAAGAAATATCTCCCGCAACCAGTCCTCACACAACTCATTCACTGTTTCATCACATCGCGACTTGACTATGGCAATTCTCTTCTTTATGGATGTTCTTTTTCACTCTTGCACAAACTTCAGCTAGTCCAAAACTCAGCTGCCCTGCTTATATCTAATTCCAGACGAACTGAGCATATCACACCTATCTTAAAAGACTTACACTGGCCACCTGTTGAAAAACGTATCATCTTCAAAATTCTCCTTTTTACATATCGATCTGTTGTTCATTGCACAGCTCCAGTTTATCTCTCCAATCTCATTTCAAGATATACCCCGAGTCGCACCCTACGTTCTGGTGACTCTTGTCAACTATGACAGCCGACAACAAGAACACATTTTGGTAATATTTCTTTTTCTGTCTCTGCACCCAAGCTTTTGAAATTCACTGTTTTGCCACCTGCGATTTTCTCCAACACTGGAATCATTCAAAAGACAACTGAAAACTTATCTTTTTGATCTACATTTTTTGAACAATTAATTTTGTACAGCGCCGTGAACAGATGGTTTTTTTTTCTGGATTCCGGCGCTTAATAAGTTTAGTTATAATTATTATTATTATTGTACCACACTCAGAAAAGAAAGGTTATTTTCTAATGCCACATGACTAAAAGTTAGCTATTCATTCAAAATTTAAATATCTTTCCCAAAAGTTTCCTGCCAAAGTTTGTCAAGCTAAGATTCACAGGTTCCTAGACAACAGCTATTAAAATAACTCTCATTCACGAACGTCAACAGCATGATTCATCTCCACAAACCTATTTATTATTATTATTTTTGGCATAAAGAGAGGATGGAATAAATAAAGCAAAAAATGATCATCTTTCAATCATAAACACTCCATCTGCAAGCAAATCTCTGGGCACTTCTAATTATTTCTTGGTCATGTTCATTACATTTCCATCGATAATTCTACGGAAGATAGATGCTTTTGGCTTTCAAGCTTAATACACAAAACTGGATCAGAGTAAAGCGCAACACTGTTATGGCTCCATCAATCTGAGCATTGTAAAAGCATGAATACATGAGGGAGATACGTACATCATATGACAAATAAAAGATGCAAAGGCAAATGAAACAGAATTGACGCAACTGCCATATTGCTCTAAGGGAGTTAACCTCATTACGAAGAAGGCAAACATTTCTAACAGGGAATGATTGAATGCAGGCAACTACTTATACGGCTAAGGAAGATGAATAGCTTAATGCAGCACATTCTCAAATTCATTCAAAAAGTCTGATAGGTAGGTAAAATGTGTATTGTACATCCTTTAAGGTTATATACAAATGTGCAGTCATTCTATTATGAAGCAGAGGTGAATGAAGACCCACTAGGAATTGAACCCAAGACTGCTGGCTTGCCAAGCTGATACTATGATCACTACACCACAGAGGTCTGCCAAGAGTACAGAAATATGCTTAATAAAATATTAACTTGAAAACTCAGGAGCTATGGTATGCAAGGGTGAAACAGACTGAGCCAATCTTTCATGCTTTGACTAAGTTGTCTTCAAGAAGGCAATGATCTTCTGAGAATTTATGAACTGTGGTGCTGACGCCTTTCCCCATACTCTGTTGTTCGGAACATATTTACATCCAAAGAAAGGCTTTTTCGTTTACAATACCCAATTTACATAAACAATAAAAATAACTTCAGAAGCTGCGTCTACTAGGAAAGATCTGGCACTCATTTTAAGCTGAGTGGTACCAATCATACACATCTATCACAACACCACTAGCTTCTTAAAACACAACGTGGTACCATTCATAAACACCACACACATCTATCACTCCACTTTAGCTTCTTAGAACACAACATGGTACCCATCACACACAATCATCCCTCCACCACTAGCTTCTTAGAACACAGCTTGGTACCATTCATGCACACACACTCACACAAACACATCTATCACACCACTATAGCTTCTTAGAACACAACATGGTACCCATCACACACAATCATCCCTCCACCACTAGCTTCTTAGAACACGTGGTACCCATCATGCACATCTATCACTCCACCACTAGCTTTTAGAACACAATGTGGTACCCATCACACACATCTATCACTTCACCACTAGCTTCTAAGAAAACATGGTACCCATCATGCACATCTATCACTCCACCACTAGCTTCTTAGAACAAAATGTGGTACCCATCACACATATCTACCATCAGCTACTTAGAACACAATGTGGTACCCATCAAACACATCTATCACTCCACCACTAGCTTTTTAGAACACAATGTGGTACACATCTATCACTCCACCACTAGCTTTTTAGAACACAACATAGTACCCATCACACATATCTATCACTCCACCACTAGTTTCTTAGAACACAATGTGGTACCCATCACACACATCTATCACTCCACCACTAGCTTCTTAGAACACAATGTGGTACACATCTATCATTCCACCACTTGCTTTTTAGAACACAACATAGTACCCATCACACATATCTATCACTCCACCACTAGCTTCTTAGAACACAATGTGGTACCCATCACACACATCTATCACTTCACCACTAGCTTCTTAGAAAACATGGTACCCATCATGCACATCTATCACTCCATCACTAGCTTCTTAGAACAAAATGTGGTACCCATCACACATATCTACCACTAGCTACTTAGAACACAATATGGTACCCATCACACACATCTATCACTCCACCACTAGCTTCTTAGAACACAATGTGGTACACATCTATCACTCCACCACTAGCTTTTTAGAACACAACATAGTACCAATCACACATATCTATCACTCCACCACTAGTTTCTTAGAACACAATGTGGTACCCATCACACACATTTATCACTCCACCACTAGCTTCTTAAAAACAATGTGGTACCTATCATTCACCACTTGCTTTTTACACAACTATAGTACCCATCACACATATCTACCACCACTAGCTTCTTAGAACACAATGTGGTACCCATCACACACATCTATCACTTCACCACTAGCTTCTTAGAAAACATGGTACCCATCATGCACATCTATCACTCCATCACTAGCTTCTTAGAACACAATGTGGTACCCATCACACATATCTACCACTAGCTTCTTAGAACACAATGTGGTACCCATCACACATATCTACCACTAGCTACTTAGAACACAATGTGGTACCCATCACACACATCTATCACTCCACCACTAGCTTTTTAGAACACAATGTGGTACACATCTATCACTCCACCACTAGCTTTTTAGAACACAACATAGTACCCATCACACATATCTATCACTCCACCACTAGCTTCTTAGAACACAATGTGGTACCCATCACACACATTTATTACTCCACCACTAGCTTCTTAGAACAAAACGTGGTATACCCATCACACACATCTATCACTCCATCACTAGTTTCTTAGAACACAACGTCTCACACATTTATCAGACCCATCATGCACATCCATCACTCCACCACTAGTTTAAGGGGTACCCGTTACAGCCTGCAGAAGTCTGTCTTGAAAATTGTCCTAAATTCTGCAACAATACTCATTTCAATTTACTTTAAAGAGCAACTGAATATACAATGAATAAAAGGCATGTATGGTTACGAAACCCCTCCCACTTAACATATCCATGATACAAGAACCTTGATGTTTGCACCAAATCTACAGAAAATGCCTTTAAACCTTCACATGCATAATTGCAAACTGATTAACTGAGCAGCATTACTGCCACATGACAGGATTAGAATTTACCAATTGGTAAAGAGGAGCTAGACTAATTTCCTCTCTTGTTGTTTACAGGTTTTTCTGATGCAAAGCAAGTTGTTTGTCAGACTAACTTTTAACCACTATCCCTAAGCAATGATCAACAAAATCGTTCACATTACAAATTTCCCCCGCGCATTAATTTTCTTTCCAGTGAAAATGGACACTGATATCTCACTAATATCTTTTATATTTTCTCATTTGTCCACAGGAAAGTTCTCTGAATAAAATGTAAAATCGTTGCCTCAACTTATTCAAATCTTCACTTTGACAATGTCCCTTTCAATAGGTAGCCTCAAGCTATGAACTGAAACAAGCTGGACCACATTTCCTATTTTCCTCGGGGGCAAAATTCAACCAAATTCACTTGAAAAAGGAAATAACCTCATTTATTCAAATTACGAGAGTTCAATATTCTGGAAAATAATCAAAAATGATATGTTACAGTGTTTGAAGTTCTGTACCCTGCCATTGATTGAGACTTTCATGGGATGGTAAAACCAATACGAGAAAATGCTTTTACTGTCAGAGGCATGAATGTAGATAAGAAAATGAAAATAAATGAATAATAAAGAAGTGCATAATTTTGTCAACAAATCTATCTATCCATCTATTATATATTTACAGGGGTATAGTGACACACATGGGTAATATTAATTTGACAGTTGAAAAAAAAACACTTTTTGAATTTCATAGAAACAGCACAAAAAAAACACATTAAAATATGCTGAAACTTTAACAAGTTGCTTCTCTTTGACTAAAGTTTTATAAAAATCTTTCAGGATAACGTGTCATCAATTCATTACAGGTTTTGGTTTTCTAAAAGTAAATCCATTTCCATATTCTTTGTATTTTTGCCATACCCCCCGATTATTATTTAGGTATGAAAGATTTCATACTTACGTAAGTCATCATCAGGAGCTAAAATTGGTAGAATTTCAAGCAGATGACCACAACATATCCTATATTTTGCAACCTCAAAAATCAAAGAAATCATTCAGAATTTGATGTTCTTTCACATTGATATAAGCTATGGAGTTGTCATCTTAGACTAAGTCAGACTTGTATGAAATATCAGAGAAAATATTCTTTTTAAAATAACTTTGGAATAAAACAACAAATACATAGGAGATTTATGTAAAAAGACAAAAACAATATACCATGCAGATAAAGATGCATCCTCCTGACTGTGTTCAGTCAATTTGTTATATATCTATATACCTTTGAAAAACTGAAATTAATCTTGTATGGATCTGAAATCGTCAGGGAAGGGGAATAAAAGATACTTTAGTGAATATTGCTTTCAATCACATGACTCATTCATCCTCTTCACAAAAAGGTATGATAGATGCCACACTTCACTTGACATTTGAAAGAAAACAGAATAAACTACTTGAAATAAAGAAATGGAAAAAAATTAGACAAGCTAAACACTAGAAGACTTCGGAATGAATCACAACAGCTGGGTTGTAAGTAATAAAAGCATTTTATGCTTATAGCCGCCACTGAAGAGTTTTTCAAACAAAAATGATTCTCTTTGTAGAGACCCAAGGGGGTAAAAATAAAAATAGAATTGATGGCAAAAAAAAACTACTCAAGAAAGGCATTTCAAGGTATGTGTAACTTCAGAGATGACAATTTGCACCTCAAAACTGCTTTCAGAAAACTTGTCTGTTTGAGTCGAAATGTTTTACATAAAAAAAAATGTCTAGATGTGAGCAGAAAGGCAGAAAAAAGGCTGTAAGTATTTATGTATGTCTAACAAACTATCACATGCACCTGATATAAATATTTGAATTTGCACCCTGATGTCTGTTCATTTGACAATCAAATCTACCCAAGCCAAACCACTTAGATGAGTATCTTCTTTGTGGAATTCTCAAGTATCACTGCAAAAACATGTACAAGTGGAAACCATTTAGGCAATTTATGCCTAATTTAATTCTAACAAGATTTTACAGAAATGCACTGTGGGAAGCACATCCTTCTCTGTAATTATTCCTCATCTTTTACCTTCAGTATTTAATGATGCAAGAACAGTCAGATCCCATCATAGCATTAATGAGGTAATGTGACCTCAGTTTCTTTACACAGGACTCAGCCTACTTTTAGATTTATGCTGTTTCCATGAAACTAATCACTGCAGGAATGATTTTTTTTTGTGGGGGTTATACGTGAGTACCCTGCAGCAAACAAGATGGTGAGGTAGGTTTCCACGAAACTAATCACTGCAGGAATGAATTGAGGATGATGGTTTTCACATTAAGCCCCTTCTACTCATTAATATGCATGACATCATCACCAAAAACAATAGGGCACATCTAAGGACCATAGGCTGTGTACCACATACGATATGAATCCACTGTACCATTCTTGAGATATCGTGTTTACAAGCTCAGCGTCACACACACACACAACACATACGCCATTACGACCGCATATGTTCCTGATGCTATCACAATGGAACCAAAAATCATTTGGGGGCCAAGATCTACAAAATGTTTTGTGACCATGTTTTCTGGAAGCCATTTAAAAAAAAAATTGGTTCTTTGTTTTTGTCGTAAAATCTCATATCATTCATCATATTTTTTTGATATAAACCTTAAAAAATTGAATTCTACACCTGTATCTTACCAGATATGAACAAAATTACACAGATTCGTAATGTCACAAAGTCATACTTTTCATCGGATAACGGCTTGTTTCCACTCATTATATATCATAAACGCGAGTGGGCAGAATAAGTAAAGAAGAAACGAAGCGACTTTTCAGAGCGCTGGAAACTGAGTGACTAAGAAAAAGAGATGTTTGTTTGCACTTTTGGGTACATGCCAGGGAAAGCACATGAAAGTCACAATGGACTTGTTTTCAGTATGGATCCAAGGAATTTGCCAGGATGGGAAGTGGATAAACACCAGGTTAACACCCTGCTCTTGTGGAGAAGTGTTTGGAGAACCAGGCGGGGGTATAGTCCGTGAGCTATGGGGTTGGTTAATCCCATTTTTGCGCACCAAACTTTTAAAACTCTTTTGGGTTCAGGCATGTCTGAGGGTCATGAATCACCTTGCTAGACATCTCAGCAGGGTAGCTGGGCCCCAGAATGGTTTTTTTTTCTTTCTAGGTGAACATCATTTAGAGTAAATATAGGCTTTAAAGGTAGCACTTAAGAAATCAATTTTAAATCATTTTCATAGATCGAGATATGTCTGTGGATGATATCTCATTTTTCAAACCCTCAATACAATAAGTGAGTCCCCAAATGGGGGTCAATTTTGATATAGTATGTCATAAAATAAAATATAAAGTTAACTAAAGGTCGGTAATTCAAATTTGTCACGTAGTCATTCGAGGTGATTACATTTTCGTTATCGACACAGTTTAAATATCATAAATCAAATATCTAGCCCTCATGGAAGAGTAGCTGAACCCCCGAATGGGACTAATACATTATGCATGATACATGTTATTGCATGAAGCACAGTAAAGCCAATATGTAAAACAATAGTCCAGGCATTATAAGTCAAAATGGGGCCTAACCCACCACAAATTGCAAACTGCTCAAGAAAGGTCCACAGAATGACAGAAAAAAGTCTACCAAAATCCTGCATGTGAAACATTGCTTCATTTGCATAAATTAAAAATGGCCACTTTTTTTATATGCCAATTTGCTGTTTTTCCCTATTAGCAGTTCTTGTAATCCACAACAGATTACAATTGCTTTTATTTTACTGTCAAACTGCTCAGAAAGGTCCACAGAATGTCAGAAAAAATTCACCAAAATCCTACGAATGGAACATTAGTCTAATTTGCATAATCCAAAATGGCTGCCACTTTAAAGACAACCTGCTGTTTTTCCCCAATTCGCAGAAAGTTGTAATCCACAACAGAAAACAATTGCTTTTATCTTATCACTATATATATATATATATATATATATATATATATATATATATATATATATATATATATATATATATATATATATATATATATATATATATATATATATATATATATATATATATATATATATATATTTAATTTAACTGGGATTTAGGACATCATGAATGGTCAATGCTGAAAATAAGATGGTAACTCAGGGTTTACACTTGAACCAAATTAATTCATTTACATTTGCTAGTTGCCGAACTTGCTATTGGCTATCATGGCCAGATAAAATGACTTTAGAAATGAAAATAATTATCTTTTCAGCCCCCGAAAGGGAGGGTCTGGACTTGAACCGTATATGACCCTCCATGCGAGATAGGACATGAATGGCAATCTGACATCTCCCGGGGGCCGCAGCCAAGAGAAAGACCAGACAGAGAGCTCTTTGATAGCACAGGTAGCAATCGCTTAAAACAGTGGTTTAGCCAGTGTTTCTAGCACCAACCGCATGTCCCATGGGCCATAGTGGTGCTAGTAAATCTTTGAATAAAGGAGTCTCGCAAAATATATCCTGTGCATAGCCTTGCACCTGCCATGGGCCGCCATTTCGGAAACCTTGTGTGAAAGACTCTTCTTAAGGAAAGACGCCAGGAGGGAGGCCACACAGTCAAAAGTAGTTACTATGCATTAGAAATGGCTTTGCTTAAAACTAGGAACACTTCGATCGGCCCTCATAAAGAGCAGGGCCGGTCAAAGTAAAAGTTATCTTTTTTTCTTATTTCCCCAAACTACAAAACTGTGATCTGGTCAACTCCATATCAGCTGTTCAATAAACCATGTGTTTGATTTCCACCCAACACAAAAGAGTTTTTATTACTGGCAGCAGCATCTCCCAAGGAGTATAAAATGTCCTTTGAAGCAAAGTTAATCTTGTGGAATGATGCATAATATGAAGTCTGAAATTTGCACAACAAGTTTTTAAGCAGTGTCCTGTACTAATGTGGGCTGGGGTGTAATGGTCCTGTTTCTGGGATTGCCAGCAGGTCATCCCGTAAGGTAACTCATACAAGAAACCTTGTACCAGCCACAGTAGGGTTGGGAACCATGCTTGGCCTGTCCCGTTGGGAGCGATTAAGATGACCTGACATTGGACGGAGGTGCGCATAACCCACAAATCAAGTTCACTGTATCATAAACACGTTCATCCTTCAGACCCTATTGCCATGGTCAGGGCACAAAAGGCTTTGTGTCTGTACCACCGGGAGAAGGACCAATCTGCTTTTGAGGCAAGATAGGAGGTTCGTTATCATGTTGGGCTCCCTGGGCAGGTGGCAGCCTTGTATTGGTTTACCCTGTAGGCCATACAACACTCCCAATAGTTTAGTGAGGAACCTTGGTCCTTGAACCTGGATACCATTGGTGATTGATGTAGTGACTAAACGAATCAAGTTGGATTTGTATGTCACTAATGCACCATAGTGCTGCAACATATTGATGTGCCACTGGCTCCACTTCACCTTAGTCTGAGGTTTGCTCCCTAGCCAGCGTCCATCACCAAAGTGACGGAGGGATAGGGGCAGAAAAGACAGGCCATCAGACCAATGTGATAGGTCTATGGATGGGATGACTGGGAAAGTGGGACAGGTAGAGAAATTACCTGTCAATGGCATAAACTGTAGATCCCTCATGCGAAACAAGGCGCACTAGATACCCCAGGAACACGAGCCATGCTCTCACGTGTGACAATGGGTTTCCCAAAATCAAGTTTGCCAACCTGGACGGCTAATTGCCATTCTCTGATCAGCCAGGGAATGTCTATAACCGCCTAAGTAAGTGGGGGTCCGAGTACTGTGCTGGGTTTGACTTCTGCAAGACCACTCTAGCTTGAATGGCAGATAAGGTGGAGGGCTAAGACAGTAAGGCCTCCCAGGGTCATCTGCTTCCCACAATTACCTAGTCGTTAAGGTACTTAAAGATCATGATGCCATTTTCCCTTAGGGATGCAGCAAACACTCTTCACCCTCATGATAAAACGGGAAGTCATGGAGAGACCAAATGGATGGGCTCTTAAGGTGTTATTTTGGTCCTCAAAGAGGAACGCCAGAAAGGGCCTATGGTCCCAGTGGATTGGGATGTAAAGGATAGAGATCTATGAATGGAATAACGGGTCTCCACTTTGAAGTGTTTTGGCCTGATAAACTTGTTCTAGGGCCGCAGATTCAAGATGAGCATCCATTTGCAGTTTTTCTTGGGTCAAGATTTCTTCTCAGAGGAGCCATTTGGGTGTTGATCTTGTGGTGTGGAAGTCGGATGGAAGATTCCCTCACTGGGTGGGAGGTGGCTCCAAAGGATAACCCTCCCGGATTGTCCAAGGTACCCAGGACCCCGACGTGATTTCTACAGCCACCCTTGCAAGCATCCCCAGGCGCCCCGACAAGCAATCCTCTATAGGAGTACCAGAGTCAAACCTGCTGCCATCTCTTCCCTCAGCCACGTGAATGTCCCGAGCCATAAAGAAGGGGGTAAAAGCTTCGTTGTCATCAGAAGGCCGCCAAGGGGGACCTCTGCTCATTTAAGCCAGAGAACCGAGGGTGGTATACACATTGATGGAAAGCTGCTCTCATTGCTGACCAACAAAGGGCCAGCCTCAGCTGCATGGTTGGAGGTGGTGAAGTGAAACTGCAAGATGTGATGTGGATCAAGACAATGTTCATGACGGAGGCATGGACTTGAGTGTTCCACTGGTTGTGAACGCCGAGGAAATATATCCATCACTTTGTCAGATGCAAAGAATGATGAAGCTACAGATGAAAAGGTAATGTCTTCAAAAAAGTTCTGTATAAATCTGAAGTTATAACAAAAATTATCCATGATTTCAGATACTACTTAATGTTAATGGTATGGCAGATCAAGTATTCAAGCAGTTCCTATCACAACTTCCAGTACAAGTGAACAGGCATGTAGATGTATATGCTGCTAATTTGTTTACATAATTATAGATATGTTGTGAAATACTACCAGGGGTGTAGCCAGCCTTTTTATCATTATCATTTTACCTATGCAAATTTTTAACCACTTTGTAGTATTTGTTTGAAACTACATGAATAGACCGAATCAAAAGACAGAATTTATCACTTGTGTTCGATCAAAGCCGCTGATACAAAATGTTTTGTGACCTCAGTGACAGTTTAAATCAAAGCTTTGATTATAGTAGATAATGTCTGGCAAAATATTTTTGAGTGTTTCTTCAAGTCATACGTTCTTATTAGGGAGAATTAATAATACAGATTCTAGAGAAACTGACAAAATGCATTATGATCGACAGCCATACGTGAACAAATTTGGTATTTTATGCGTACAAACAAAGTATTGATGTAATTGTTAGCCTTAGATAGTTTAACGTGTAAATTTATAAATCATAATTTCTAGCTTAAGTGCTTTTTTGCCACAAAAAAGGTTTTTAGTTGATTACATAATGCATCGAGTTTAGCAACATTTTATGGTTCAGCTATTTTACCTAGAAAAAACACATATCAATATCAAAGATATCTTAGTCGCTATACTAAAATAAATGGCCATTGAAGCAAATTTGTACACGTGACATTTTATTAAAACATCCCCCGTTCTGGGGCTCGGGTACTCTGCTAAAATCCAACCCAGTCTTTTTCCTTGAATGTTATAATCATAGTTTGATGCTTAGTACAATCTATGTTTTAGTTAACATTCCCCGTTCGGGGCTCAGCTAATCAACTACAAAATGTCTACCAAAATGAGTCATGATCCACATAAATACATGTATCATGAAATCAATGTGTGAAACTGTAGTATAAGTATAAGCCCGTTTGTGTCCTTGGTCCAAAGACAATGCATATTGGCTTTATTGTATTTCATGCAACAGAATGTATCATGCATAATGCATTAGCCCCATTCTGGGGTTAAGCTTCTCTCCCAAGGGGGCTATATGATTTATGATACTTAAACTGTCTCAATAAGGAAAATGTAATCACCTCCAATGACTTCCCGTCAAAGTTAGTTCACTTCATATTCTATTTAGTGACATACTTCACTAAAATGACCCCCACTTGAGGGCTCACTTCATATATTGAGAGGTCTGAAAACTGATATATCATCCACAAACATACCTTGATATAAAAACCACAACAAAAAGGTTTTGTGGCTCTAATGTTTTTTCATAAGCTGATTGATTTGCAAAATTTATATTAACTATCATGCCAGTGCATATCATGAAATATTTGTTCCATGACATTTATTCATAAGCCACACCCACCATGCACATCAATACAAAATATTGACAACATTTGTACCATTATCAAAACTATATAAAAGCAAATATTATGCAAAAATGGGTTGCTCATTTATTCTATTTAAAAAAATTTCAGTAAGCCCTGCCTACTCATTAATATTCATGACATCTCTACCACAACATTAGAACATATGTACAAACCATAATTCATCTGTGGTGTATGACATATGGCATAAATCTGATATACCGTTCATGAGATACAGTATGGTGTTTACATCATTTAGCACTTTCACATTAAGCCCTGCATACCATGCATATTAATGACATATCTTGATAACATAAGCATCTACACATTCATCAACAATATTATCGTGCCCAATATGACACAAAACAAACATACAGTTGTTCATTTATCACTTCAAATTTCACTTTAAGCCCTTATTAATATGCATGAAATCACCAGCACAAACAATAGAGCACACCTGCAGAACAAGAATCCAGTTCATAGTTTTTGAGACATCATGTTTACTTGTGCTTTTTGTTTACAAAATCGTATTAAGCCTCGCCCACTATGCATATTAATGAAAGTCAATGTTTTTATACAATGAAAACATACATACTAGTTAGCTAACATCATTATTAAAACAAATATGAAACAAAACAGACATGTGGTTGTTAAAAAGTGAACATTTCAAGATTTCACTTTAAAACACCACGTACTCATTAATATGCATGATATCAACACCACAAACAATAGGGCACATCTACAGATCATGGGCTGTGTACCACATAATACACTAATCCAGTTTACTGTTCTTGAAATACTGCATTTACAAGCTCTTTTTAGCAACATCATATTAAGCCCTGCCCACTATTCATATTAATGAAAGTCAATGTTTTTACATCATGAACATGTACACACCAGCTAACATCATAATTATACCAAATATGAAACAAAACAGATATGTGGTTGTTAAAAAATGAACATTTCACAATTTTTCAAACCCCGCCTACTCAGTAATATGCATGATATCACCACAAAAAAATAACAATACAGCACATCTACGGACCATGGGCTATTTGTGTACTAAATATGACATGAATCCAGAATATCATTCTTAAGATATCGCGTTTACAAGCTGGCCGTCACATACATACATACACTCACACATACATACACTCACACATACATACACTCACACATACATACCCACACACGTCATCATGACTGCATAGGTTCCAAATATGATCTAAAATTGATTTCTTCCAATGCTACTGATGTTAAATTATAGCCCCTACCTCAAGCCTATTTATACTCTAAATGATGTTTATGTTTGCGTGTTTGTTTGATGAGGGCTTAACGGCACCACGACAACGGAGGTCAAATTGTGCCTCAGAGGTCAGATCATTCTAGAGGTAGGAAGTAAAGAAACAGGGGGAGAATGAGAGAAATTCAAGAAAAAAAGGTCAGAAAGCTGTGATTGCGAGGGGAGGTGCATGGTTGAAAGAAAAACAAAGTAGAGAGGGGGTAGAAGAGGAGAATCAAATATGGTTGTAGAGGGAGGCATGATGAAGGAAGGAGATTATTTTATCCAGAGGATTTTTCTGGAAGAACTCAGCAATTGAGTTGTGGGAAGCGAGGGAAGCTCTGTGAAGGTTGTACAGGGGGCAAGCAAGGAGAACGTGATGGATGCAATGGCGATTGTTGCAGAGGGGTTGGGGAGAGCCAATAAGGAGGTGGGAGTGGATAAGGTGGGTGTGACCAATTCTAAGACGGATAATATGAACGTTGACGATACGAGAGAGGTTATTGATGGTGGATTTGATCGGAATTGTGGGCTGGATGACATGGAGTTTGTTTTCAATTTGGGAGTTCAATGAGGTTTGCCAGCGGTCACGGACAAGGGAAGTGATAAGCGGTTTGATGTCAGAGAGGGTTTTGGAAAAAAGGGCAGGGAGGAGGCTGAGGGCAAGCTTAGCGGCTGCATCAGCCTTGTCATTACCTGGGATGCCAACATGGCTGGGTATCCAGAAGAAAAGAATACTTTTCCTGCAGAGGGTGGGAGAAAAGAGTTTCCGGAGGAGGTGGCATGTGAGGTTATCCTATTTAAGATTGAGTAAAGAAGTAAGAACAGCCTTTGAGTCGGAGAAAATGGCAAAGTGGCTGAGCGGAGAGTACTCAATAAAGTTGAGGGCAAGGAGAATGGCCTTAGCCTCGGCTGAAAAGATGGATGAGTAGTCGGGAAGTCTGCTACTGAGGGTGATGTCTTGGATGACGGCAGCAGCAGCTGTCTTGTTGCCTTCCTTGGAGCCATCAGTATAGATGGAGGTGTAATTTGAGAGTTGGTTTTTGATTTGGTTGTGGCGATTGATGAAGAGGTTAGGGTGGGTTTTGAGTTTTGTGATGAGTGGAGAGGCCCAGGTGGACAGAAGGGAGGGGTGGCCCAAGGAGGAAAGTGGGCCAGGAGAAGGTGCCGAGTGGTGCGGTTGATGCCAAGATGAAAGAGGTCTAATTAAATCGTAAGCTATGGATGGGGTGGGAGGGGAGGGGGGTAGGGTTTTAGTCCTATCAAAGAGGGTGGAGAATTTAGTGCACCTAATGAGGTTGTAAACAGGGTTCTGGGTGTTGGTGAGGACTCTAAAAGCATAGGAGAGGCTAAGCTTTCTACATCAAAGTAGAAAGGGGGGTTCGTTGGCTTCAACATGAAGGCTGGTGATTGGAGAGGTCCTGTAAGCACCTAGACAAAGCCTGAGGGCTTCATTTTGGATGGTGTTGATGTGGTTGAGGTATGAGTTGTGAGCGACACAGTAGACAATATTGCCATAGTCAAGCTTGGTACGAATGGTTAGCCTGAAAATTTTGAGGAGAGCATAGCGGTTCGCACCCCAAGTGGTGTTGGAGAGGAGTCAGAGGAGTTGAGGGAGCTGTTGCATTTTAGTTTCAGGTTGGTGATGTGTTGCTTGTAGGTAAGCTTGGGGTCTAGAGTTAGACCCAGGAACTTTGTGTGTTCAACTTTAGAGTTGCGATTGCCATTGAGCACAAAGTTCGGGTTGGGGTGGAGGTTGTCTAGTCTTTGAAGAATTAAAAAACATTTTTGTTTTGTTTTTTGGTCCAGTCTTGCAGCTGGTTGAGGCTGATTTGGAGCCTACTTTTAACAAAAGGAAAGCTAGAAGAGGAGTAGAAGATGGTGAAGTCATCTACGTATAAGGTACGTTTGATGTTGGAGCCAAGGTTATCCACGATGTCATTAATGCTCAGGTTGAAGAGAGTGGGAGGGAGGATGCTGCCTTTGGGGACGCCTTCTTCTTGGGGGTACGGATTAGAGAGGGTGTGGCCAATACGAATTTGGAACTGCCTGGGTGAGAGGAAGTTTTGAATAAAGATGGGGAGATGGCCTCTGAGGCCGATGGTGTGAAGTTTGCGGGTAATGCCGTATTTCCAAGTAGTGTCGAAAGCTTTCTCGAGGTCAAAAAATATGGCAATGAGGTGTTTCTTTTTTGCAAAGGAGTCCCAGATAGCAGTGTCGAGCGTAATTAACTGGTCAAGGGTATTGCGACGTTTTCGGAAGCCGTCACTTAAAAAACTATCATTCTGGAGCCCAGCTACCCAACTGAGAGGTCTAGCAACCCAAAAAAGTTTGGTGCGGGAAAATGGGATCGATCAGCCATTTTTAGGCCCTTAGCTCACGGACTAGTAAAATCTCCTACCATGTCTAAACCAAAAAATTTTTAGGGGAGGGGGAAGGGGGAACTATCGATTATTCTTTTCCCTTATCCCTCTTCAATGTTGTAGATATATTACCAACATTTTTCTTGCAAATCACATACCAACATGGAATAGGGGTGGAAGGGGAAAAAGTGCCAAGACTTTTGTCCCTGATTGTAATGATGATAAGAATGACCTAAAGGGGGATTTTTTTTTTTTTTTTTAAGAATTTACTTTATAATCAGGAGGCACCCAACATACCGACTGATGGATCAGGGTAGCCATTAATCAACACACAAAACAAGTATCTGCAGGTGGATGTTGTATGACTTATACTGCAGTGCCACCTAGAAAATGTATGCATCTGCGAAAGTAGGGAGGTCAAAGCTTTAAAATTCCTTGATGCGATAAGCAACCACTGATTTTACAACTTCGCAATTTGGGAGCATGCACACAAGTTCTAAAACTCACAACCAAATGTGTTAAAAATACTTCTTTTTAACTTAAAGTTATCTACTGCTTTATTAAACATATGTAAACGTTAGTAAAATATTATTAATTTGTGTAATACCTTTCATATAAGACCAAAATTATGCAATTTGATGAAAATTTGATTTAATTATGGGAAGATAAAAAATGCTATATTAGAGACTTAAGAGATATTAAGCCCTGCCTACTATGCATATTAATGAAATTCAACATTAATGTACACACCAGCTAACATCATTATTATACCAAATATGAAACAAAACAGACAGAGATGCGGTTGTTAATAAATGATCATTTCAACATTTTTACATTCAGTCCTGCCTACTCATTAATATGCATGACATCACCAATAAAAGGGCACATCTACAGACCATGGACTACCTATGTACCAACTGTGACATGAATCGACTATACCATTCTTGAGATATCGTGTTTTCAAGCTCTTTTCAGCAAAATCATATTAAGCCCCGCCTACTAGGTATGATAGAAAAGGCGGAAGTGTGGGTAAGGATTAGATCAGGTGGAATAAGTAGCTGTTGTGGAGGAAGGTGATGATGTTAGAGGGAGGGATTGTTCTTGAAGAGGTCAAAAATGGAGGTGGAGGAGAAAAGGAGTGATCTGGAGTTGGGGTATAAAGCACAGGTTAAGAGGATATGCTTGATTGAGAGATCGGTGTTGCAAGTAAGGCAGAGAGGTTTGGTAGAGTCTGATAGGAGGAATGGGTTAAAAAGGAGTGGCCAAGCTGTATGCGGATGATGACAACATCCTCTTTACGATTGCGACTGTGTAAGGGACAGTTGATACCTACTTTGGGATTGATTGTGTGGAGTTTGTTACTAGTCTCAAGATTTCAGGAGTTTGCCAGGTCTTCCTGATGTAGCTGGAAATGTTGAGGCGAAGGTCCGAGTGTAGAATAAGGAATGGTGAAATATGGTTTGACAGAGCGTTGGCTGCTCTGTCAGCTCTTTCGTTCCCAGGGATACCGACGTGGCTGGGGATCCAGAAGAAGATGACTTTCTTTCCAGAGGAAGAGAGAGATTAAATTTTGTTTAAGATTTGTAAGATAAGTGGATTAGATTTGTAAGATAAGTGGATTAGACAATTGAGATCTGATTTGGAGTCAGCGAATTTGATGAGGCAGGGGCGGAAAGAGAGTTCTGCAAAATTTAAAGCTAGGAGGATAGCCTTTGCGTCAGCAGAATAGATGGAAGCTCCATCTGGTAATCTTGAAGAAAGGGTGAGCCCAGGGCAGGCGGCAATGGCTGCAGAGGAGCTTTCCCGTGTGGAGCCATCAGTGAAGAGGAAGAAGTAGTCATAAAAGTGTCTACTGAGTTGGCAGTATTTGGAGCAAAAAAAGGGCATGGTTGTGAAGAGTTTGCGTGTAGGAGGTAAGGCCTAGGAAAACTTGGAGGGGGGAGTGGAGAGGTAAAGCCCAGTTGGGGTGGAAGGGATAGTGTGCCTGACTAAAGAAAAAATATGGAGAAAATTTAACTTTTGATTAAATATTTAAACAAAATTATTTTATAACATATTATCTTATTTTTTCTTTATTTTTCATAAACATTCATGCATTTTGTGTTCATACTAATAACATTTTAATTAATATTCATATTGAATTCATTCATTAAAAATTGGTTTTATTCGAGTTAAATGCCTAGTTTTGAACATATAGTAAATAACCCAAAATGTGGGGAATTCCAATTTATTTCATATGATTATTAATTATTTTTTAAGTATATGTTTGCTTTATGGTCTTATTATTTAAATTATACACATTTTAGCTGGATTCTTACAACTGTCAGCTTCTTCTTTTTTTTTTTTTTTGAAGCACGCTGAAATAATTTCAGATTTGTACACTTTGATCCAATGAATTCTTCCACTTTTTGTCAATGTTAATTATTTAGGTTGTTACTCAGACTTTACTTGTTTATTATGGCCCTAAATGTTTATTCTATACATGGCTGAACCAAATGCTAACACAGATTATTTAGTTTCAAAACTGCGTTCAGATCAAATTGAGTAAATTTGACATTGAAACCCATTTGTCCCACTTTTCCCAATTAAATGTAGTTATGGTTAAACTTTAAGTATGTCATTAATTCTTTAACGATATCATATTTTCAATCATTTATTTGTTTAACTTAGAGAGAATATTATACAGAACAAAAAGACATTTGATATCAATGGTAAAATAACATGTCCAAACAAGAATTATGCTTTAAAAATGCTGAAATCTTCAACATTTACCTCATTTTGGCCAAATCTGGTTGTCATGGAAATTGCAATTAAATTTGGGGTAATTCAAGTAACACCTTTTTTGTCATAACTTGGAGAACTGTTTCCCCTATTTACAGGATTTTTGTGTTGTTGTTGTAATTGTTCCTATTCTTTCTTTCATATTATATATTTTTCTTTCATTTATTCCTATTTACAAACAGTTACATACCACTTTAAATTTTCACTATAGCCTCCCTAACGGTCCCTAGTGATAAAGCGCCAACAGCTTTCAAGTTTTCAAAAAGCTCATTTCCTTTGAGAGATACGTATCTGATTCTTGACTGGTATAGCACCTTCCACATCAAAAAATTGATTAGGACAAGATCAACTGTTTGATAAATTCTTATTGAGATATACAGCCCCACTCCTAAAAACTACTGTGACAAGATAAAAACAATAAGAAATTCACAATTACAGAGAGCTGTGTAACTGATGCTACAACATATTTGCAAATTTCCTTAAATATTGGCCTGAAAATCTAATAATTTAGTTATAGTGTAATTGCCCAGAGGTATATATAGTTTTTTAAAAAGAGTAAACATAGAAAGAATACACATGTGTGAGTACACATGTAAAAACATTTGGAAATCTTGTCATTTGTATATTTGTACAGACTACATTTTGTCATTCATACAGACTACAATTTGTCATTCGTACTGACTATAATTTGTCATTCGTACAGACTACATTTTGTCATTTGTACTGACTACATTTTATCATTTGTTATTCATACAGACAACATTTTGTCATTCGTACAGACTACATTTTGTCATTTGTACAGACTACATTTTGTCATTTGTACAGACTACATTCTGTCATTCGTACAGACACCATTTTGTCATTCGTACAGACAACATTTTGTCCTTTCTCAGTCAATTTTATTGAATGTAAGTCATCTGACTTGACACATGATATAATACTTGAATGTTTTACCAACAAAGCAAGAGTAGTTATTACAACCATGATAAATACTTTCGCTTTTAGTCTTTCTAATTCGCTTCTAGAAACAGATATCCACGCAGCGAGTCCATAGCGCTTCCATTTCAGATGTCATCTTCAGTATTCATCAAATCATGTCAAAATGTATAAAATTCCTCTCTTTACGCAGACAGACATGTTCATACTATTTCAATAAAAAATAAAAAATTGAACCTTCAAATTCTTTCAACATGGGACAGACTTGAGGGTAATGACATCACACAAAGTGTAGGATATTTTTGTTGTAACACTTGTCTTGTTTAGTCAGCCTGAGTGTTCCTCCAAGGGATATATTCTTCTTTATAAAAAAGAATATGCAAAGCTGAGGCAATGTCCATCAGCCTATATGCATTCTCCGAGGTAAGCCTTGGGCCTCCTCAATATGTGATGTCATTGTGGATGCGTTATAATGCATTCTGCTACATGTCCTTTTCAAGATTGTAAATTCAGAACTTAAAATGAGGCAGGAAAGGATGCAAAACTGAACAATGAACTAATATTTGGTTGACGAGTGTCTTCTGTTGCTGCCAAGGCTGTAACTTGATCAATATTGAATAATCAACAATGATGTCATTGAAAATCAGCTGAGATATTGTTTGTTGCAAATTTTTTAACTCTTCAAGTACAAAAATATATTTCCAGAACTGTTAATGCATAGAGGCAGAAAAAGAAGCAAAATTAACTGTAAACCTAGAAACATATATAAATTTTGGGATGTTAAACCTTGCTATGCTATGCTATGATGCATAGATCTAGGCAGAAAAAGATGAAAACTTTAGAAACTTGTAAAACCTAGAAGCATATATCTATTGAGTCTTATTAAGTTCTTTCAATTGATCATCTATTGATATGAAAAACAAATATATTAACACTGTAGTGTAATTGCACTCACTGACATACACTTCAATTAGAAAAATTAGCATAACTATCACAATTAATAAACACAAAGAACTGCTTTCAAAATACGTCTTCAAAAAAAAAAAAAAAAAAAAAAAGTTTTTATAGTTTGATCTGGAAAAGATATCAAAATGATGAGTCATGTCAATCCACACTTCCTCGTTCAAGATATTTTTTAAGTAGATAAATGATTTTCCTTTACATTTGCATTGCTCAAAAGAAACATTGAATATTTGTGGCTTATGCAATAACTTGCTAATTCCACCCAACTTGTAGGAGCACCTGTAAACATGCATGCTTAATCAAATTGTTGAGATGAAAAATTTATCAGCATTGTTGAGATGCAAACTTTTACAAGAAAACAATTCAACAGATTTGCTTGCATGCATGAAATCTTTCCAGATGCCTGAAAATTACTACAAATATACTGATTTTACCTCCTAAAATTTTTCCCCTAGCTAGGTCAAGAAAATTTTCCAAGCACTGCTTGCATGCTTCTGCATTTGTGCAGGTGTATGCATAATGTCAAAAATGCAATAGCCAATTGTTATCTAAAGATGCAGATAAACTTGAAAACTTAGTAAGGGCAATTAAGAAAACACTATATTTTCCTACATATATACCTTCTACTTTCGAGGCTCACTCATTAAATGATTTTAGAATTCCAAATTCACGAGCAAACGTTTATATGTTATCATAAACAACTTTGAAAAAATGTCTTAACTAGAACGGCAAATACTGTCATGGTTCGCATGACCATGCAAATTGACACCCATATCATATGAACCAGCAAATTATAAAAATGGCATCTCATGGCATCCATGTCCCACATGGCATCCATGTCCCAAATGGCATCCCATGTCCCAAATGGCATCCCGTGTCCCAAATGGCATCCCGTGTCCCACATGGCATCCCATGTCCCACATGGCATCCCATGTCCCACATGGCATCCCATGTCCCACATGGCATCCCATGTCCCACATGGCATCCCATGTCCCACATGGCATCCCATGTCCCACATGGCATCCCATGTCCCACATGGCATCCCATGTCCCACATGGCATCCCATGTCCCACATGGCATCCCATGTCCAACATGGCATCCCATGTCCCACATGGCATCCCATGTCCCACATGTCCCACATGGCATCTCATGTCGAACATGGCATCCCATGTCCCACATGGCATTCCATGTCCAACATGGCATCCCATGTCCCACATGGCATCCCATGTCCAACATGGCACCCCATGTCCCACATGGCATCCCATGTCTCACATGGCATCTCACCCCCATGTCCCACATGACATCCCATCCCACCCCTTGTCCAACATGGCATTCCACCATATCTCTCACATGGCATTCTACCCCATATCCCACATGACAACCCATCCCATCCCTTGTCCCACATATTCCACCATATGTCCCACATGACATCCCATCTATTACCCACATGGCATGCCATCCTATGTCCCACATGGATCCATCCCATGTCCCAAATGACACCCCACCCAATGTCCCACATGACATCCTATCCCATGTCTTGTCCCACATGGCATTCCACCATATCTCCCACATGGCATTCCACCATACAGTATATTTCACATGGTATTCCACCATATGTCCCACATGGCATTCCACCATATGTTCCACTGGCATCCCATCCTACGACCCACATGGCATCCCACTCTTGTTCCACATGAATCCCATCCTACATATATGTCCCACATTTATCCAACCATATGTACCACATCACATCCCTCCCTATGTCCCACATGGCATCCCTCCCTGTATCCCATATGGCCCACATGGCATTCCACCATATATCCTACATGGCATTCCACCCTGTTCCACATGGCATCCCACCCCATGTCCCACATGACATCCCATAAGCTCCATAAGAAGTATCATCCTAGTTATCAGTCCCTGATTGAGCATATACAGTAGTACTATGTATGAAAGTGTCAGTTCACATAATAACTTATATGCAAATGAACTATCAAATAAGAAAAAAAGCAGTCAAATAATTATGCCTGATATAGCCCTTGGTGTATACCATATGGTATATATTATATCATATGTCCTGCATGGCCCCCATCCATGTCCCACGTGGCATCCCTCCCTATGTCCATATGCAGTCACATCATGTCACACTCCCTGAAAGAGCATACTAAATCAAAAAGTCTGGTCAGTTGATATACTGTAGCAACTTTATGCAAATGAACACAATAATAAAGCCGGTTTAATAATCATGCCTGATACAACCGTTGGTGCCCAAATATTTTAAAAAATTTAAGGATTTTAAATCTCCAATGCTATGAGAGACGCTTGATGATCTCTGAAGAATATTGGAAAATTATATCATTTTACAGTTATCTTCTAAGGAAATATCAAATGTTTTGTAGACTTTTTAAGGAAACTAGTCTTCAATCTGTCCTAAGTGTCTCTGAAAAACTCTAACATTTTGTAAGGAAATTCTAAACTTCCATAAGGATATCTGAAGAAACTCTAACTTTTTCTGAAAAACTCTAAAGAAACTTAAACATTTTCTGAGAAATTCTCAAAAAACTCTTAACAATTCTGAGGAAAAACTGTGGATGGCCGGACGGACGAAATCGTCATTACATAGGTTCGCATTATACTTCGTATTATGCTTCGCATTATGCTTCGCATTATGCTTCGCATGGGAAGCAACAAGCTAGATGTTTATCGTCAGAAGCTTCCTAATTTCCAATGATGCTATTTTGCTTTCAAACAGCTAAGATCACAATATGACATAAAGGTTGATGCTTATGTATATTTTTGTTTCACATGCAAGAAAAGACACCTCCTGCAGCTACTATTTGGAATGCTTCATTTGTCATCCATGCAGGCAGGCGTCATGCAGAAATGGAAGAGCATCCCTCAATACTGTTCATTAATCTGCCGTCTATTTATACATTCAAAACTACATTATTTTCGTAAAACCTGCACATCTATATTCCTGCAAGATTCTTTGACACAATTTAAATACAATTTACAGATTTTCCATCTTTCCAGCAAAGTAATTTGAAAACTAACAAGGACCCTTATCAAAAAATATGGGGGATCTTGTTTCCATATAAACCATCCTGGAAAAGATGTACATTTCTTTTACTTTACTAATGAGTCACTTCTTGACAAAACTTCATGTTCTGCAAACTGACAGTCACTTCTAACAGCCAGCAGTCAGTACCAGGAGGGACATGTTTTTATAAGGACTTCTACAGCCCTTCATGACATAACCTCAGAAAAATCCTTGACATCATAAATTGCCTCATGTGCCTACTTTAAAATCTAGAAGCTATTTTGCATTCTCTGTAAAACAGGGACTACCTTCTAATATAGATTTTCCTCTTATCAATTTTATGCTGGGTGAAATAATTATGAACCAGAAAATGGAAAAATATATCTGATAGAACTAACTTTTGCAAGATAATTGGGAAAAACTAGAACAAAATGTTGTTGAAGTCAATGACACATAAAAGAAAAAGAAATATCTATAACAGGAAAAACATTCTGACAAATTTTATGAAGAAATACAAATCAAAGTCGGCAGATACTCATTTAATTTCTTTTTCCAAGCAAAAGACCAACAAAAAAAAAACTTGGCAACAATAAACTAGCTACATCGAAATGATTATTACTGGCAGCACACATCACAGATTGATCAATTGTTCCTCATCACTTTTTAATTGTCCATATTTTCTACATAAAATATATCTAGGTTTTCCAGGGGTATAGGGAGGGGAGCGGGGGAAGGAAGAAACGCACTTGCACATTTGTAACATGCACAAACTCGAAGATGAGTTTAATTTTTTGCTCGGATGCCCATGCTTTTCTGAAATAAGATCATTGTATATTTCAAAGAATTTTTTAAGTTAATCCATAACTTCAGCGATTCCATTTTATGTTACGCACAAAAGCAAATCCCTTTTATTTAATATCTGTCATTTTTAAGAGAAAGCTTGGGTATTTTGAAGAGACATTGATTCATATGATTAGTTGCATAATCTAATTTACCTTAAGTTTGTTGAAAATTGATGTATTATGTATTCTATTTTGTTGCTGTAAGCTTTGCCATGTTGTAAATATGAAAAGGTTGGTGGCCTACCAAGTAAATGAATTGAATGGAATTGAATTGTCCATATTTCTACTTAAAATATGGCTAAGTTTTCCAGAGGTAGGGGAGAGGGGGAGGGGGCTTAATTTAGCAAGCATTCCTTATACCATAAATAAAGCTATGATAACAAATTTACAAAACTGTCAATGAGAGTGGGGTATACCAAAGAAAAATAAGAAATAGATTTATTGTAACCTAATAATTCTTTTAAACATGAGTGTGTTCAGGTTACATTGTTGTGCCTGACAAAATGGAAAATTTTGATATAGATGGACAGAATCATCTGTGAATTACTTTTAGTAGAGATGATATATCACATAAACAGGCTTATGATAAACATCATCCATTCAGATGAATTAACCAGAACCAAAAGGTTTTGTTTCCTAGGCTTTTTTTCATATGCTGATTAATTTGCAAGTTTTGTATCAACTGTCATGTCATTGCATATCATGAAATATTTGTTCAATGAAATTCATTCGTAAGCCCATAATGCAGATCAATAAAAAGGTTTACAACATTAGCATGGGCACAATAAGTAACAACATTATCATAGCAAGTATGATGCAAAAAAGGTTGCTCATTTATCCTATTTCAAGAATTTGTCAGTGAGCCCCACCTACTCATTATTATTCATGACATCACTACCACAACATAAAAACATATATTCAGACCATAACCCATCTCTAAGTGTAACTAGTCAAATTTCAGTCGTTTCTACACAATGATACCAAACTTTAAACTTAGATATCTCCTTAACAAAATAAAATTGTTGAATGCTTTGTTTTTTCTTCACTATTTTGTTCCTTTTGAAGTCCTCTTTCATATGCTTGACACCTGAACTATTCCATACGCCATGCCAACCATGCATATCAATGACATCAGTTAATAACATAAGCATGTACATAATGACCAACAATATTATCATGCCCAGTATGATACAAAACGGACATACAGTTGCTCCCTTATCAAATTTCTCACTTTAAGCCCCGCCCACTTATTAATATGACTGGTATCACCACAAAAAAACAGTATGGTACATCTATAGACAATGGGCTATCTGTGTACCACACATGACGTGAATCCAGTTCATAGTTCTTGAGATATCAGGTTTACAAGCTTTTTGTTTACAAAATCATATTAAGCCCCACGCACTATGCCTTTTAATAACTTTCAACCTTTTAACCAAGAACATGTACACACTAGCTAACATCATTATTATACCATATATGAAACAAAACATACATGTGATTGTTAAAATATAATCATTTCCAGATTTTCAGATTAAGCCCCGCCTACTCATTAATATGCATGTCATCACCACCAAAAACAATACGGTTCATCTATAAGCCATGGGCTATCAGATCATGGGCTATCAGATCATGGGCTATCAGCGCACTACATATGACATGAATCCAGTTTACGGTTCTTGAGATAAAGTATTTATAAGCTCTTTTCACCAAAATGATTATGCCATGCCCACTATATGCATAATAACGAAACTTAACATTTTTACACAATGAACATGTATACATACACGAACTAACAACATAATTGCACCAAATATGAAACAAAAGGATTGTTAAAATATGAGCATTTCCAAAAATTTTACATAAAGCCCAGCCTTTTCATTGATATTTGCGAGATACCACATTTACGAGCTGGCCATCACAAACACACAAATACACACACATACACACATAGATACATACACCATACATACACACACATACATACACCCACACACACATACATACATACACCCACATCTACATACACACATACATACATTCACACATACATAAACACACACACCATCACACACTCCATCATGACCGCATAGGTTCCCGATGTTATCGCATCGGAACCAAAAATGACTTTCTTGATAAGAGAAGAATGAATATTACTAAAAGAGGTCTAAAAGAAATAGTAAATTTCTTCACTATATTCACCACTGTAAGCAGAGGGATTACCTTTTCATTTCTTGTGCAGGTGGTATGCAAGTATTTGAATATTGAATATATGATTTTGTTAAAGTCATTTCAACCATTGATCATAATCAAAATTATGAATTATTTTGGAATATTTTTCATACAACCATCATCCCATGAATTAATTCCAGTTCTTGTAAAGTAAGTTGACATATACTATGCAAAGAATACTACAAATACTGACAAAAGTAAATTGAACACACTGCCTTTAACAAATTTGACATTTTCGTAGCAACCATCAAAAATGGTGGAGGGGTAGGGGTGGTAAACGCTTGTAAAATGATGTAAATAAGACATAATTGCTGGTGTTTTGTTTCATCAATTTTTTAGGGAATTGTAGCTATTAAATATTTTCATTGATTAGTTTAAAGAGCCATCAAGAAATTCAAATATTTTCCTAATTAATTGCAACATTCATCAACAACAAAATCTGAAAACTCTACAGAGGAATTCATCCCCACAATCTTGAGAATTTTAAAAAGGAAAATTGACATTAATAAATTTGCAATCAAGCAAGACGATCATGTTGAATCATGATTTTCAAAATAATCTCAGTAATTAAATAGGTAATCTTTGTGCCGACAGAATTCTCTTTACTGAATTTTCATTACAAAATCAATCCTTTAATATTCTCTGAAGACTCAGATTTTTGATGCTGAATTATACCTAAGCAACAAATTGTTTACTCGACTTGTTTATTCATACTAAGCTTCTCCAGGAGCAAAAGCAACCACAAATTTCCCTGGTGGCACGGGATGCCTCATTCCATGCATTTTTAATGACTGGATACGTGAGCACAACACACTCTGCCAAAATGAAACTAACAAATTATTACAAGCTCCACTTTCCTCCAATATAATCATCATATTAATTTATTATATATATATATATATATCTATATTTTATTATTATTATTATTATTATTATTATTATTATTATTATTATTATTATTATTATTAAGATGTAAACATGTTATACCAGATACCGCTTTGATGTTGCTTTGGTTTAACAAACTATCGATTTTAGGTTGACAACATTAGTATTTGCACAATAACTAACAACATTATCATAGCAAGTATGATGCAAAAGCAGTTGTTCATTTATCCCATTTTAAGAATTTGTCAGTAAGCCCCGCTTACTCATTAATATTCATGACATCACTAACGCAACATTATAACATATGTACAGACCATTACCCGTCTGTACGTGTATCACATATGGCATAAATCCGATATAGCATTCATGAGATATGGTGTTTATATCATTTAGCACTTTCACATATGATTTAAGGATTAGTTCAGTGGTCAAGCAAGTTTATCATATTTGAAAGAGGATATCAAAAAAAAAAAAAAAAAAATGGTAATGAAAGCATTAAACATCTTATTCCGTTAAGGAGATATTCAAGTTTAAAGCTCTGCATTATCTGTGTAGAAATGATGGATGTAGTAAGTCTACTATAAATGTTTGTGTCTTCATCCTCACCTTCTTAACAATTGTTAATGTATTTTAAAGAAACTTTATTTAATTTTTTTAACTATTTACATTACTTTTCCTTCAACTTTCTTCAAGTCGTATATTATAATCACCCTTCCTAGATTCAGTTTTACTACTTTTTTGACATATCTCATGGTTTTCAAGCCACAAATTCGCAGGACAATCTGGGGCTATGACATCACAACTAGTATGATTTCAGTTGTTTCTACACAGATGATACCAAACTTCAAACTTGGATATCTCATTTGGGTGGGATTAAGTAATTAAGTGTTGATTTTTGTTTTCTTCTTCTTTTTCTTCTATTGGGTGGCCTGGAATTCAAACAAGCACTGCTTTCTCCAGGTCATATTTGTAATCACGTTAATAATTGTACATAAAATTATTTATGCGTATCCATTTAACCCTTACTCTACCACGCGGCAATAGTATCGCCGTTTTCAAACCACCTTTTTCTAAAAATAAAATCGGGACTTTACCAGTCCTATAAGAGTACTCTTGGTATCATTTTAAAGTACTCGGATAATTCTTTAACAAAATGAAACTTTTTCATAGGGGTCATATTACATAATTTTTAGCAAAAGTACATCGAAAAGGGTAAAACTTAATAATTGCTAAAAAAAATTACAATTTTTTTTTCTTCTTTTACGTCTTACGATAACTTCAAGATCACATTTTTGCTTCAAAATCAAACACGCAAGTCCTTAGACATGATAGTATTGGTTTCTGGTATAATTTTTATAATCCCTACGTGCAATCTTTTGTTCTGGAGAAATTTCTTCAAAATTTCATGAATTTCTGCCATTTTTGGCCCCCTTTTTTTTTTCTCTCAAAAATCGCGTAACCCAAACCGTATATCGCACATGCTTTGTTGAACCGCTGTCGAAAGCGCTTGAAATTTCCTTTCATTTGATATATAAATAAAGGCATACCCCACTCTACTTAGAGCCTATCCTATAAGAATTAAATTACACCTCTCTAGTTTGAACGACTACATGGTGCAGAGGAAATGTACGCAACTAGCATGCGAGCGCTCCGGGTTCGAGTCTCGCCGTGACCACTGCGTAATTATTTTTCTGCTGCAGCTTTCAGGGGACGTTTGACTTTTATCATTTTTAATGTGTTTTCATCTTTCCTTTCTTTCTAAAAATTATAGATTAGTATCATTGAAAAAGAAATTTCAAAAAGAATCTAAATATGCAACACAAATCTCTGTTTTCAATACTGACAAGAAGTTATACTTCTGCAAAGATTGACCATTTGTTGACCAAATTGAGCCATAAATTGCTTAATTTGCATAAATTTGTCCAATATTTCTAAAATTAGTTTTAATTACTCAAAAGATAAATATCTTAGCATCTATTCCAACCAAACTTGTAACGAAAGAAAATGAAAGGAGAGTTGTCAAAAATGCATATGAAAAAAAAAGGTACGAAAATTGGGGTCGCTTTTTTTAAAGCCCTGGTAGAGTAAGGGTTAATGATATATGCTGCTCTGTATATAAACATCTACCTCTTTGTATTATGTTTTTTTTTATCTTCATTTTACTACTTGTCACATGTTATGTTGTGAAAATAAATGAATACAAATAAATAATTAACTGAATAAGATTGTTGAATGCTTTTTTCATTATTTTGTTTCTTTTGAAGTCTTCTTTCATATAAGATAGACCCCCCTGAACTATTCCATACGCCATGCCAACCATGCATATTAATGACATCTGTTAATAACATAAGCATGTACACAATAACCAACAATAATAGAATGCCCAGTATGATACAAAACAGACATACTTGCTGACTTATCAAATTTCAATATTCTCACTTGCGCTGCCCACTTATTGATATGCTTTGTATCACTACCAAAAACAATAGGGTACATCTACAGACCATGCCCATGGGCTATCTGTGTACCACACATGACATGAATCCAGTTCATAGTTCTTAAGATATCATGTTTACAAGCTTTATGTTTACAAAATCATATCAAGCCCCGCTTGCTATGCCTTTTAATAAAATTCAACGTTTTTATATGATGAACATACTTAGCTAACATCATTATTATACCATATATGGAAAACATACATGTGATTGTTAAAATATGAGCACTTCCAGATTTTCACATTAAGTCATGCCTACCCATTAATATGCATGATATCACCTAGAAACAGGTATTAATACATATCAAAACCAATTCAGTTCAATTCGGTCAATTTGCTTGACAGAGTAGGGGAAGTAACCTAAACTATGGGAAGCTCATTATTTTGTATAAACCACACAGCGATGGCTGTGGTCAACAAATGACAGCCAGATGCGGTAAACAAACACCAGTCTGATAAAAACCTGAGATCGAGATGCAAGAGGTTCCAAACACTAAAATTAATACTCACAGGTGTAGATTAATTAATACTCACAGGCGTAGAGTAATTAATACTCACAGGTGTAGAGTTAATATTGAGCAGGAGGGGGAGGGTAGCTCTTCCTCAATAATGATTCTTTGTGGAATCCATTTATAGTCATTATTTTAAATCGTTGGAATATATAAGTACAGAAGCTGAGGCTCCCAGTGTATATAAGCATTCAGATGAAAATGATGTAAACAGGTTAAGTCCTTATAGGAAAAGGAAATTCTACCCCCATGAGTCACCTGCCCTCCTCTATATCACTGCTATACCAATGTTGATGAATACTTACAATGTCTAATATTCTCTCTTCTAGGTCTTGGTTGACCTCATGTAACTCTTGGTGACTCTTCTCCAACCTGAAATCAAGAATGAAGATGATGATCACATCTGAAACTCTCACCTAATGGGAGCTCCATTTCATTATGCACACGCTTATCTTACCAGCGAAACGACATGACAAGCTTTAATTGACCATTAAGAGCTACATGGGTAAATGTCACAAAAATTTAATATCGTACTAAACATCAAGTTAAGTTACACTAAGAGCCTAAACGTATATGGACAAGTAGAGATTTTATATTCACCAGAAAGAGCATTACATTCTGAGCAGAGACGTCTTTAAATTAAGACAGAACCACCTGTAGCTTGAGTTATGACGAATCAAAGTTTGAAGAATTTCTAATGAATGCAGACGTTGTGATGCATGAAAGAGAGGAAAGCTCAAAATCTGGAATACATTTCTTTAAAATTCTGTTCTTAATTTCGGTCACTGAAAATCATTCCGGTTTATTCTCCTGCTAAATTTTATTTTGATAAAATATGTATGATGGAAATTCAAAATCTCTCCGTCATACTTACCTGCTTCCATTCAAAGAAAGAACTTAACATACAGAAATTCATAGGTTTTCTTGTTGTGATGTCATAAAATTAAATAGAATTTGTTATCATATTAAAGCTCTACAATTCAAAATGATTTAATATGGTCAATTATTTTTTTGATAAAATTTGTTGTTATTTTCATGGTTTAGCATATTTTCATGGTTTTAGCATATCTTCATGGTTTAGCATATTTTCATGGTTTATAGTATATTTTCATGGTTTTAGCATATTTTCATAGTTTTAAGCATATTTTCATGGTTTATAGTATATTTTCATGGTTTTGGTATATTTTCATGGTTTTAGCATATTTTCATAGGTTTAAGCATATTTTCATGGTTTATAGCATATTTTCATAGTGTTAGCATATTTTCAAGGTTTTGGCATATTTTCATGGTTTAGCATATTTTCATGGTTTATAGTATATTTTCATGGTTTTAGCATATTTTCATAGTTTTAGCATATTTTCATGGTTTATAGTATATTTTCATGGTTTTGGTATATTTTCATGGTTTTAGCATATTTTCATGGTTTAGCATATCTTCATGGTTTAGCATATTTTCATGGTTTATAGTATATTTTCATGGTTTTAGCATATTTTCATAGTTTTAGCATATTTTCATGGTTTATAGTATATTTTCATGGTTTTAGCATATTTTCATGGTTTTAGCATATCTTCATGGTTTAGCATATTTTCATGGTTTATAGTATATTTTCATGGTTTTAGCATATTTTCATAGTTTTAGCATATTTTCATGGTTTATAGTATATTTTCATGGTTTTGGTATATTTTCATGGTTTTAGCATATTTTCATAGGTTTAAGCATATTTTCATGGTTTATAGCATATTTTCATAGTGTTAGCATATTTTCAAGGTTTTGGCATATTTTCATGGCTTTAGCATATTTTCTTGTTTTATAACAAATTTTCCTGGTTTTAGCATACTTCTTGTTTTATGACAAATTTTCATGGTTTATAACATATTTTCATAGTGTTAGCATATTTTCAAGGTTTTGGCATATTTTCATGGTTTTAGCATATTTTCTTGTTTTATAACAAATTTTCCTGGTTTTAGCATACTTCTTGTTTTATGACAAATTTTCCTGGTTTTAGCATATTTTCATGGTTTTAAGCATCATGATGAAAATGGAATTTCAGTCCAAAATTCCCAAAGCCTACAAGGTTGAACAAAAACATCACTTAAAATCACTCACTACCATCCTATTTGTAAATTCTTACTTTATGCCAGACACATTGACCACAGGGGAATACTTTTGTCCTTGTGTTGAGTGTGAAAGTCAGTGCAGCTGCAGTGAAATTTGTCTACTATCAATGTCAGATTATGACCATGGAAAGTGAGGTGAAGTGTGTGGAAATTCCTGGTGTAATTGCTAATTTCTTGTGATGGATTGTGGTTTTTGTTGTGAGCAATATAGACCCCAAAAGTTTTTAGATTTTGTCAGGGCTTAAGACACAAAATGTATTGCAAGGTTTAGACTTAATGATATTTTCATGGTTTTGGCATATTTTCAGTTTTAACATATTTTCATGGTTTATAGCATATTTTCACGGTTTTGGCAAATTTCACAGTTTTAGCATATTTTCATGGTTTATAGCATATTTTCATGGTTTTTGCATTCATATTTTGACGGTTTTAGCATAATTCCATGGTTTTAGCATATTTTTATGGTATTTGCATATTTTCATGGTTTTAAGCATATTTTCATGGTTTTAGCATATTTTCATGGTATTAGCCTATTTTCATGGTTTATAGCATATTTTCATGGTTTATAGCATATGTTCGCAGTTTTAGAATATTTCCATGATTTTAGCATATTCTGACAGTTTTAGCATATTTTCATAATTTTAGCATATTTTCATGGTTTTAGCATATTTTCACAGTATTAGCATATTTTCTCCAATGAAGCTCAAGTTGTTGATACCTGTCTATTATAATAGATCTAATTATAACTACAGGAATAATTTAAAGAAAACAATACCTTTGACTCCTGCTTGAGTCTTTGGCATTTTATGTATTACTAATCACAGATAATAAAGTAGGCATGCTAGGAACATGTAAGGCAAAGTTTTGACCATTTTCATAATTGTGATATCTTTAAAAATTGATGTCCCCCGAACAAAAAACAATAAATCATCACAAAAGATGACCAATAAGAAAAAATACCCTTAACAATCAACAACAGTGAATTCTATACTGTCAATAAAACACCATTCATAGTTCTACAAATACACCCTCAGATGTTTTAAAGGCTTCCTTTAATCAAGCCAATGCTCATGTATTAAAGGAGTTTGTGCAGGACTTATAGATATCAGAACTTTTATTTTCATCTCCAATCAAAATGAAGTCATTAACTTCACACAAAGCCTTTTCTAATCATTATATAAGGAAGATTGTCTCATTACCCACTGTTTCTATAAAACTAACAATTTTAGATATTCATTAAAACCTTTATAGATTTTAATAGAAAGTTTCTTGCTTGCTACACATTTGATATAAGACTTAATTGGCGTCAGTTTTGACTACTCAGATTTCTATCTCCATTAAAAACCTCAATTTAACAGCTAGGCTGCCTTCAAAACAAGTCATTTCAATACAATGAAGAAATGTATCAGACATATGGTGCCCACGCACTGCACATGGCATATATCAAAGAGGCATTTAGTAGTTGATGAAACCTTTTTTTTTTAAATCTCCAATTTCCATTTCACATCAACTTTTCTTGCGTAATTTATCTCCTTATCTTCATTTAAACCATCTAAGTGTGAGGTTCAAGCACATCCAAGGAATATTTGACTTCATTTTCCCAAGAGGATGAAGGAAAATTCGCTTAAGTTACAACAATTCTGATCATTCTACACTGATCACATCCTCATTTTCATATCAAAGAAAACTTGTTTCCAGGGGATTAACTGTCACAACGGACAATCGTCTTGTGTTCAAATTTATCTTACAGACCTATATTCTTAAACAGGCCATCCCCATTTCGTTCGTTATTATGCAATAAAAAACAAAACCAGAATATTTTTCACTAAGGTGTACACAATTTTTGATGAAAAAGTCCCCTGCCAACAGCAAAATGTGCTGTATTTTCTCTGAATTATGAATGCAAAATATCTACATAATTAATACCCCTCTGGTATTAGTAATTGAGCAAATGTATCTCAAATTAAAGATTGGCAACATTACAAACTGTTTTGATAACTTTTGTAGCAAATATGTAAATCTATGAGCAAGCGGCACAAAAGTTGCAAAATCAATTTTGATACCTTCGCTTTTCATGTAGCTATATGACAAGGGCATTAGTATCAAAATATCAAATACTTATATGCTCGAATCCCATCTTCAAAAAGTAAATTGATTCAATAAGCAAATCAATCTTCTTCCATTAACATATGCTCCCTCTGAACCAAGAAATTTCAAGTAGGCCAACTGTGTGAATACATGAGGACATCCATATTAGATGGCCTAAGGAGATGGGACTTGTCCAGAAAGTTTTGAATGAGTTTTTTTTTTTGGGTGGTGGGGGTAGGGGGGTGGGGGTGAACATTAAAGGTAGAAGATTCTGGAAATAATGAATTCTTTAAATGAAAAATAAAAAATCTAAACAATATCATACCCTTAGAGGCCAATGATTATTAAATTAGTGTACAACAACTGATGTATGTTTTTCATATGCAATACACAAAAACAAGTCTTTCTTGTAGTTTTATGTTGCAAAAGAATATAATAAAGTTATAGGTAACTTACGCATTGTATTTCTGTTGTAAGAGCCGTAATTCATCCCTGGTTTCTTCAAGCTCATTCTCCGTATAGAGGGTGCTTTGTAAGAATTCACTCTCCATCAGTGTAATGCGTTGCTTGCTCTCCTCCACTCTATGCTTTAAAACGTAATATTGCTCCTTGCTGCACCCACAGACCTAGAGAATAAGAAAAGGGAGATAATTGAAGCTGTCATTATTTCCCCGAAAATATCATCACGCATGCAAATGCCATACATAATAAGGCAAAAAGCACAAATGTTTATTTGTTGGTTCATGCGAACAGCAGTCAAATTGGAGCATAATAAATCTTTTGACATACTTGACTTTCTTCAGTTTTTCTGATCTTTTATTACGTACATTTCTGTCCCGAGTATGTGCTACTCAAAAATGACTTCATGCGCTTATCTATGCTTTTAGTCAACGGCCAAAATCTATAGTCTCTGCCCTTCATAAGATTCATAAAACATTTCAAAGCTCTAAAAATAACACAGAAACAATAATGATTGGATGGAATAGAAGCATACAAAATCTTTTAAATTGCACTAACCCATACACCCACTTAAAGCACCATTCCGCTGAAATCTGTGGGCGCTGTTTTTTGCTCATTGTGAATTGGTAAGTCTCCCCTTTCTGTCCAATCATACTGACCACTCAAACTATTCAAATGTGTATTTTAAACACTTGAATTAAACATATTAATGGGTATAGTAGATCGCATAACAAACTCTCATTTTTGAGCTTAGAGCTCATTTGATTTTAAGGTTAGAAGTGTTTCTTATCTGTAAGTATCTTTGTCTTTAGGTAAGACTAGAAACTAGTTAAATACAGTATTACAACTATCTGCCATTTACTGAGAGGCAGGCAGGCTATATGTTACACACATATACAAAAATATTCTTACAAAATGAAAGTGCAACAAACTGTTTTTGATATCAAAATATGGAGCATCGAATAATCTTTCAGAATGAACCTCACTTAAATTTCAAAACCTGTCAAAACAGTCAGGAGGACGGCAAAATTTAACCTATTTGAATTTTCTAAAAAAATCAATGCACTCTCTTTGATGGCTAAATTACCAGAAAAAATATATTTAAAGTTGTTATTTTTCAAAGATTAACACAAAAACAAACCCAGGCTTCTTCAAAAACAACCCTGCTCGGAATGGATTTGCTTTTACAGACTGCAGAAGTTGAGGCAGCTATTTCAAAACCAAATCACAACTCATCAAAAATGACCAAGTGGGCGGGGCTTGTCTCGAAGAGAATGACGTCAAATACCTCATTAAGTCGTGTTTGGGGATTGACTGGTGAAAAACATGTTATCCTAGGCATAACACCCGCAGGTGACACTTGTTGACTGCCAGTGAAGCACCACTACAGTAGAAGTCAATCCAGCTGATAATGACCTGTAATCCTAGGCATAACACCAGCAGGTGACACTTGTTGGCTGCCAGCAAAGCACCACTACAGTAGAAGTCAATCCAGCTGATAATGACCTGTAATCCTAGGCATAACACCAGCAGGTGACACTTGTTGACTGCCAGTGAAGCACCACTACAGTAGAAGTCAATCAAGCTGATAATGACCTGTAATCCTAGGCATAACACCAGCAGGTGACACTTGTTGGCTGCCAGTGAAGCACCACTATAGTAGAAGTTAATCCAGCTGATAATGACCTGTAATCCTAGGCATAACACCAGCAGGTGACACTTGTTGGCTGCCAGTGAAGCACCACTACAGTAGAAGTCAATCCAGCTGATAATGACCTGTAATCCTAGGCATAACACCAGCAGGTGACACTTGTTGGCTGCCAGTGAAGCACCACTATAGTAGAAGTTAATCCAGCTGATAATGACCTGTAATCCTAGGCATAACACCAGCAGGTGACACTTGTTGGCTGCCAGTGAAGCACCACTACAGTAGAAGTCAATCCAGCTGATAATGACCTGTAATCCTAGGCATAACACCAGCAGGTGACACTTGTTGGCTGCCAGTGAAGCACCACTACAGTAGAAGTTAATCCAGCTGATAATGACCTGTAATCCTAGGCATAACACCAGCAGGTGACACTTGTTGGCTGCCAGTGAAGTACCACTACAGTAGAAGTCAATCCAGCTGATAATGACCTGTAATCCTAGGCATAACACCAGCAGGTGACACTTGTTGGCTGCCAGTGAAGCACCACTACAGTAGAAGTCAATCCAGCTGATAATGACCTGTAATCCTAGGCATAACACCTGAAGGTGACACTTGTTGGCTGCCAGCAAAGCACCACTACAGTAGAAGTCAATCCAGCTGATAATGACCGGCACATTTTAACCCATTTACAAAAGCATTCCTAATTTGAACTAAATCACACTTTTCTGCACTATGTAAAGAGGTATTTGTGGGCATCAAATTGAATTCAAAATTCTCAGCTTCTACAGATGGTGATGATACATTTTGACCCAATTAGAAGCTTCTCTAGCTTGACACCTAAATACATTTGCTCCATATGAGAAACACAAGGAGAAGAGCAAAAACCAATCTCCTCAGACCTACCACCTACTCTCAAGAAACCTCAGATTTTAGTTAAATAATTAGTGTGAAAGAAAAACTGTGATATTCCATGGCCACTCAAAGACTCTATTATTCATATTGTAGTATGCAGCAAGAACTACAAAGTGCTAAGACCTTTCCAACAAAATGAACTTTCTATTGCAAGTATTATAAAGAAATCAAATCTAACAACAAGATACAGCAAGATGCAAGTAATATTTTTACACTAAACTGACTAAACTTACGTACTATTTTAACGCTTTAAGTTCTTTAGAAATGAGTCTCCTATTTTGTATTTTCATTCAAAGAAGTCACCTTGGTGTTAAGCAGGCCCAGACATGGTAAATGTTTTAATTTGGTATTATGAAATAATAATAGTAGTATGGAATTTCATAGAAATCTATTAACTGTATTAAGGCTTTAAACCAAATGTTCTATGCTCGTTTCTTTTGTAACATCTGTAATGCATGTTGTTTGACGGCCTCACTTTTACTTTTACCTCCCAACAGTGGTGATAAGTTTCATTTCCCACTGATTAATCTTAACCAGTGGCGTAACCAAAGGGTGGGCAGAGGGACGATTGCCCCACCAATATTCCTCAATATTCGATTTGTATCAGTTCAAACTTAGTATCGTTCCTCGGCAGGGGCCATATTTTGTATCCTGTCGGTTTATTTCTGTTACTTGCCCTAGCAATATGGAAATCCTGGCTATGCCACTGATCTTAACTGTGCTACGTTAAGCTCCCAATAGATATAAGTTGCCTTTTCATGGATTAATCTTAACTGTCCTACTTTGCTAGGCTCCTACCAGTCAATGGTTTTACTCTCATTTCTTCCCATTTGTTTAAGTTTTGTGAATCACAATCTCTGGCTTGTGGTATTTGCAGCCCTCTTAGAGCCTTACTTAAACTAGGTTAGATAAGCTTGATTCCAACAATGACCCCCTCTAATATCTCTGTTTATCTCACCCTTAATTTGACTCATTCTGGAGCTGTGATTAAAGGTGTTAACACATCATTTTGTATTTGACGGATTGTGAAAGTTTTATATCAATTTTAGAATTTGACCGGGCTTAATCAAAATCTGTAATTAGCTATTTACGACAGAGAAACTGTTGAGTATTCACTTATCACTTAATAAGGGAACCATTTACAAAATCCACCAGTTATTAAGAAATCCACCAGTTTTTGGGACCCCACCCGTTCTTCTTAAGAAATCCTGACTGCATGCCCCAAAATCATAATTAATGCCCTAAAGTATATTGTACAGTAAAGAGAAGACATGCAGTCAAAATATCCAAAGTATTACAATTGATCTATCCAGGTGTCAGTTGTATCTTACCAAATGAATATCTGTCGATATGTGCCGTATTTAAGTATCGTATACCTGTGTGTGTGTGTGGGTGTGTGCGTTGGTAGTTGTAATGCCGAGTATACCAGAAGTTACGCATTGCGTATGGAAGTGTGCAGGGCAGATGTACAGGTAGAGATGCAATGCGTCAGTAGGATGAGTTAACGATGTATACTTGTAGTGCGTATATCAACTTGTGAACTGCCTTGGTGCGGGAGATGCATCATTGTAAATAGAAATAGTGTGTATAAGTAGAGATGAGATAACAGGTTACTGATAAATATACACCGTTGTTTGTGTTATTTCTTCTTGCGTCTGTGGTTGTACATAAATCGTAAGTGCGTATCTGGCTTTGCAGTAATTGGCCAGCGCTACATTACGAATGAAATTAGACATGAGAGTAAATGGTAACAATTATGATCTAAAATTAAGATATTATCATTTGACAATAAATGACAATTCCAAAAATGATAATCACAATAATAATCATGATAATGTACAACAATAATGATAGGAATAAGACACTGTGAGATGGGTCAATTCTGCTGACCACGAAGAAGCCTGGATCGAGCAACTGAGGTATAACTTTTCTTTAAGACAGGGAAATGAAAACAAACTTTCCTAAGAAAAATGAGGGTAATTTAGGAATTACTTTGCAGAGGGATGGAGGGAACGGGTGGGTTGTAATTTGGTGATCCATTTATAAAAACTTATAAATATGAAACATGATGGTCAAACCTAGTATAATATATTAACACACATTTAACTTTTTGGTTTCCTTATAATCACCAATGTTGCTCAACTTTTATAGCTTAACTTATTTATCCTTTTAAGCAGTCCAATCTACAACCTGATCAATCTATTTTGTTTTGCAGTCTGACCGACCTGCCACATACTACCCGGAGTGTCAAACATAACGATTCGTTCACTGACCTTTTTTCTTCTTTATGGAATTAACAAACTCTTACCCTCCAGTTATCAAAGACATTTCATTTTCATCTGCTCTCCTTGGGTGAAACAAGGAATTTTGAACAACCTTAGATAGTAGAAATAAAAGAAAGCCTTCCTAGGCCTCAAAAATCTATGCAATAAAGATATCACGCTGTACTATGTCCCGCAATTCCTCTCAACTAAAGGACAAAAAATTAACAAAGTGTGACATTGGCCTCTTCTGAACACATCTTAGCACTTAAAATTTACTCAACACGGGAGATATTTCACATGGAAAACATGACAATGTTTTTTCAACTGTTGTATTTAGAAGATAAAAACCTACATGAAATGAATTTGTGCCCTTTTTTCCTCTGGCAATTGATATTCAATGGAGCGCCATATGCTCTTTCACGCTGCATGGGTACTTCAAGTATGGCAGGAAGCAAAAGCAAAGCCTTTCCCATAACTTAAAATTACATACATTAAAATACCATTAGTAAAAACAAGAATACAGCTAAATAAATATATTCAATTTTGCTTTATTAAAGATATCAATATAGTGATTTCACATATTTATTGGAAACGCCCGCTCATACAAAATGCAGTGCAAATATCACGTACGTGACCCAGACTATATATTCCTTGCAGTAAGCCTCAAAGAAGTTACAATAAGAGACGGTCTAAGCAATCGATGTAAGGTATTATAGACAACATGAGCCATCTTACATTGAAGTATACACTGTATCAAGTAAATATCTTTGTAATTACGCGGAACCTAGGATTCCACACTTAAAATATTCTTGCTTTGCTTAAAATCATGTCAATTGTTGTCCACTCTTTAATTGAAAATTAAAAGCCATTAGATTGGGAAATTTGGGATTCAGTTTTTTATTACCTTCAGTCTGTCAAAATAGGACAAAGAGTTACTAAATTGCTTCTTGGTGTGGTGAAAAGAAAAGAAAAACATACAAAATACCACATAAATTTATCAAGCCATTTTAAAGGAGATCAAAGGAGAGGGCGGAGGGGGAAAAGGGGAGGAGGGAGAAAGGGGGAGGAGGATTGATGAGCAAAATGACCTGGTGTCAGCCTAACGATTTTTCCAAGAAGTGGGGTTAACCATATTAGAGCTTCAGCCATACTACCTAAATCTCTTGGACTTTTTTGTATTCATATTTCCAATTTCTAATTTTTCCTTTGTTGGTATATTGCGACATATCATCATTAACAAGCAATTTTGCTTTAATATAACATGTAAGGTTGTTTCTGGAAGCATGAAGGCATAGGGTCCCACTACAGACATATAAAAGTAATAAATATCCACTATATCAAGTCAATTACAACCAACCATTTCCACATCCCAACAGTATATCACGACAAGTTTTTACTCATGAAATGGTTTTCTTACAATTATTGTTCCTTCGGCTTTTATATTTACCAAATCAATGACAATTAAATACTAGCACATGTGACATGCACCATATCATAGGCCTACAATACAGAATGCTCATATGTACTGTATGTAAGAGATTTTAGTTTGAGGGGCAAGAGATGATTGTATTATTATTATTTGGGAGGGGAAGGAAAGGGGGGTAAAATCTGACAATCTTTTTAAAGGATTAGTTCAGGGGCTAAGCAAGTCTATCTTATATGAAAGTGGACTTAAAAAAAACAGTAGTGAAAAAAGCACTCAAAAATCTTATTCCGTTGAGGAGGTATCTAAAAAGGAAGTATTTCAAGTTTGGTATCATTTGTGTAGAAACGACTGAAATCAAGACTAGTTGTAATGTCATAACCTCAAATTCCTAAAAGTCTTCATGTATGTCACAATATTTTGTACTGTGATTTTGCAGTTGGGATATGTCAAAAAAGTAGTAGAATTGATCTAGTAGGGGTATGTACCTGAAGAAAGTTTAGAGGAAAATAATTTAAATAGTGAGAAAATGAAACAAACTTTCTTTAAAATACATAAACAATTGTTCAGAATGTGAGGATAAAGATGCCAACTTCCCACAGTAGACTTATTACACCAGTCATCTTTACACAAATAGACAAGAGCTTTAAACTTGAATATCTTCTTAACGGAATACGATTTTTGAAAGCTTTCTTCACCATTTTGTTTCTTTTGAAGTCCTCTTTCATATAAAATGGACATGCTTGACCACTGAACTAATCCTTTAATTATACATATAGTTCAATACAAAAAACAATGATTACAAAATTTAAGGGAAAGAGGGAGGGGAGGGGCAAGTGCACTCCTTTGCCCTCTTGTGAGCCACCCATTTATTGTACCTATTTTCTTCCATGTGCATACAAGAAAATTCATGCAGTGATTACCTCCCCAACTAAATAGAATGAAGGTTATGTTTTTGCCTGTTTGTTTGTTTGCCATCAAGATATATCAAGAACTAATGACTGGATTTGGATCAAATTTAGTGTGTAGTTTTGTTACTGCTTAAGAAAGAAGTAATTAGAATTTGGGACATGATGGAAGAGGGGAAGGGTGCAAATGAAGGGGTGGGGACATCTTAAGGTGAGTTTTGTCTTTCATTAGAATATCTCAAGAACAGATAATTGGATTTGGATTAAATTTGATGAGCGGTGTTATTATTGCTAACGAAACAAGTGATTTAAGTTTGGGAAGTATTGATACGAGGGAAGGACAAAAAACGAGGTGAGGATGTTTAGGGTAAGGTCTGTCAAAACATAGGTAAAACTTTCCAAACTGGAATGTGATGAACAATGAATTCATACCATGAAAAGAAATCTAACAATCAATTTTCTGAACTCAAGGATACTTAAATCAAGTGGTCTCTGGAATCAAAACAAGAACAGCTGGAAGGACAGTATGCTCGATTATTCAAAGCTAGTATAGAGAATGGGCTTATAGAGGGAAGTATATACAGAAATATAGTAGCACAGGCAGATTATTTCAAATTACTTGAGCTTTGACAGATGCACTTACATTTTCATTTGCTTTGTTAATTTTCACAACATTTTACTACAAGCTTCAAAATATATTTATAGTTTTCCCAGATATTTTAAGACAAACTAGAACTGTTGAAAAAAGTATGCTCGACAATTCAAAGCTAGTATACAGAATGGGGTTATAGAGGGAAGTATATACAGAAATAGAGTAGCACGGGCAGATGAATTCAAATTACTTGAGCTTTAAAAGATGCACCTAAATTTTCATTTGCACTACAAGCTTCAAAATATCTTTGAGTTTTCCCAGATATTCTAAAACAAAAAAGGCTCAAGTTTACCTCACCCAGTAACATATAGACAAAAAACATGTAAAACCTAGCAGTCTGACAAGCCCTGACTTGCCACGGTCAATAAAAGAATGCCATTCAACCCTCTTTCCAACCTGTACCCTCCCCCAGCCCCTACACATTCCCAGAACTACATCCTGGATTGCAATACAACTTCCAATTTAAAAATAATATATGTGTGTCAATCAAAGTCAAGCAGCATGAAAAATGTACAATAACATTGAAGAAAAATTATGCGAAGCAATATTGCTTAACACATGACAAACTAGACATTGGAAATGATACAAATCTTCTCACCGCTAATAATGCATATTCCAGACTGTCCCACATTCCATCCCAACCTGACCCAAATGTCATCCCACGTCTATACTCCATACAATCACACCTGAAAGCCAGATACTGTGTGTCATTCCACCACTTGCATAACCCACATGCCATCACAACTGAAATACAGATGACATCCCTCAACATGCCATTCCCCAACCCATCCTCTTTCACATGCCAACCCATCCTGTTCCACATGCCAACCCATCCTGTTCCACATGCCACACAATCACACTTGAAAACCAGATACTGTATATCATTCCACCACTTGCATGACCCACATGCCATCACAACTGAAATACAGATGACATCCCTCAATATGCCATTCCCCAACCCATCCTGTTTCACATGACAACCCATCCTGTTCCACATGCCAACCCACCCTGTTCTACATATCAATAAACCCTGTCTAACATGCTAATACATCCTGACCAACTTCCCACTGCACCCTGCCCTACATACAATTCCACCCTGTCCCACATGACCTCATCCTAATTTTTTTAGCTACTTTATCATCATGTCATCTTCTAACCCACTATCTGCCTATTATTTATATTTCCCAAATCCCTAATTTAACATTCTTTTAAACCGAGGATACTTTTATTTGTTTCTTTATTCATGGCAAGACAAACATTTTAATTGCTATTCATGTAAGGAATGTCAATATCATAACAAAACTAGAAATGTGAAGTTAGTAAGTCATAAGCCATATACTTTTGATCTCAGGTCTAACATATTGCAGCAAATGCACACTATACTTCACCATTAAGTATGAACAATGCTCTTTACATATACTGTATGATCATTTGTTAAAGCAAAATCATCATACCCACTTTAATTCAAGAGATACCACATATACAAATATATTCATTGCTATGCAAATAGGCTAATTATTATGCACACACAATCCCCCAACCATGCTCAACTAAACAGTACCAATGCCCTCTACCACTGAACCAAATTGCAAGTTATTATCTCAGGTTAAATATTTTGTATGCAAGTCTATTGTTATGCAAATAACCTACTTAATATGTACACTACACCTCACCATTGAGTGAAGACAATGGTCTTCACATATATGATCATTTGTGCAAACAAAATCCACACTCCCACTTCAATTTAAGAGATATCATACACACAAATATTTTCATTGTTATGCAAATAAGCTAATGAGTATGCACACACAACCGCAAATCATGCTTATTTGAACAGTACCCATGTCCTCTACTCCTGTAACAAGTACCAAGTTATTATTTAAGGTTAAATATTTTATGCAAATGTCTATTGTTATGTAAATAATCTAATCAATATGCACATTACACCTCATCATTAGGTGTAGACAATAGTCTTCACATATATGATTATTTGTGTGAACAAAATCCCCACTCCCACTTTAGTTTAAGAGATATCATAGATACAAACATTTTAATTGTTCCCTTCACCCACCCCCCCCCCCTCCATTTCCCCCTCCATCATGCTTATTTGAACAGTACAAAAGTCCTCTACTCCTGTGCCAAGTTACATGAATGTTTACATTCATATCTTAGTTATGCGGTCATTTTATTCTTTTTGTGCGAGTCTATTGTTATGCAAATAACCTTATTAATATGCACACTTCACCTTCCCAGTAAGTGTAGACAATGCTCTTCACATATATGATCATTTGTGCAAACAAAATATCCACATTCACTTTAATCTAAGAGATATCATAGATACAAATATTTTCATTGTTATGCAAATAAGCTAATTAGTGTGCACAATCATGCTCATTTAAACAGTACCCATGTCCTCTACCCCTATGCCAAGTTACATAAATTTACGCCATTCATAACTCATGAAAACTTTAATAACCAAAAACTTTAACCAAAACTTTACAAAAACTTTAACCGGACTTGTTCCTCTAATGCTCCAGCTAAAAATGAAACAATTGGTTCCTGCCATGAATAGAAAATGATGGAATGTGAATTTTGAATAAAAGGAATTGAAACAATGAAGGCTTCCCCTGAATAAAACTAAAAACAATGGTATGGCCTTGGAACAAATCCAGTCAGAAGATAATGTTCAAGTGTTCAGTAGATAATGTTCAAGTGTTCAGATTGCAAATGTTTATTACAAATTAAAACTTGGGGGTGAATTTTGGTGGGCCTAGGATTTCTGAGGTAGATTATTTTGGGTATGGGGGGATCAAATAAACTCTCAAATTATTCTAGGCATGTTAGAAATGCAATGGGGGCAGAGGTATGCGCTCTACAGAGTGCTAATATTCTAGTCTTTCAACTGATTTTCTATAAATTTTCTATAAAAATGGGGCTAATTTTCAAAAAATTTTTTATAATATTCATCAGATGCATATAAGCCTTTTTCCTTTTCTACTAGCAAAATGTTTTGTTAAATTGTCAACATTTGGTGTAGATTGAAAAGATTAGTCACTAACATAGCATGGTACAACCGTGACAGCAAAATCAATTAGCCTGGAGGAGGGATCTAACAAATATGACAAATGGGTATAATATATTTGAAATTAGAAGCACCATTGCTTCTGTCCAGTTGTCAGTACAACACTATAATTAGTCCAAAAGCATGATTTTTTACAAACAGGACCCTTGAGTAGTTTTGGTGAAGAAAATTTTAATCTTATGACATTACAGAAAATAAATTTCTTAAACCATATTTGGTTGTTGTCAATACAATACAATCTGACCACTTTGAAAACAGCTTGAAGCAACCACTTGCGCAATGTCGTGTTCACATAGGGCCGTAGGAGCATATGGGGCCAGAGGGGCCAATAACTGTTGTTTTTGCTCTCTAGCAAAATTTAGCCAATTAGCCTCCAAACAATTTAAAGACCGCTTATTTTGACACAATTTGAGAGAGAGAAAATTATGCCATCAGAACTTTTACTATATCCCTGCTCTACAGTGATAATCAAAACTCAAGCAGCATTGCTAAATACTGACATCTTTATTTCCCTTACAAAACATGAGCTTGCATATAAAGCTTGAACAAAACAACAATTTTTCCAGATTTTCAGGGAAGAAGAATTAAATATCTATCTACTGCATGATAAGGTACACACTTTTAAGAGAGTCTGTAGAATAATGATCTAATATAATAAAAAGACAATGGGGAAAAAAGTCAGAAGTCACAAATTGATCTGCATATCTTACACTGTCACTTAAACTACACAATCCTTCTTTCAAATATAAACAATGACTGAAAATATGTGTATTTGGTCAATTGCAAATTGTTTCATCATTTAATTTTATCTGCTTCCTACAATTTTTCCCTTTTTCAATGGTACAATAAAAATGAAACCTCATGAAATCATTTTTATATCAGCAATTTTGAATACAAATGAGGAACCTGCTTCAACCAGAAATAAATATTTACATCCCTGAATGATTTATTTCCATTGGACATCTTTTCACAAACCACTAAAAGCCATGTGATTGCTTAGTGACTAATTCTGTATGTTACTTGTACACAAAGAAAATATATACCATCCTGTGCTGGGAGTGAGATTTGATTTTTAGCTTGCAGAAAAAATACCGCTGGTTGTCAAAAATTACTTAGCAGAACAGGCACTGTTCCATTTAAATCAATTATCTTCATTACCACTGCTTCACATTGTGAGAGTCTGTGGATCAAAAGCAGAAGACTTTGGGTTTGAGACGACATCATTAACGAGCAACCTTCATGTACGTTGATTGCTTACATTGTAAATACCATTTAATTGGGTAAATTACATCTGATGTTTTCTTTACTAGCTTAACACAACACATGGCAGTTGAGGGACATTTACCCCATTTAAGAATTTCAGAACTATACAATTAGTGTTTACATTAAGTATTTAAAGATTTGTATGTTAAATTGCAGTCTGACAAATGGCTGGCAGCATATCCACATGCACTTAAAACAAGCTGCTATTATGAACAATTTTTATATCAGAAGTTTTTCAAATATATTTCTTTACTGAAACAAATTTCACTCTTACAGAAACATTTACATGTGAGAATAGAGATTACAGAAATAAGATTATATGGAGTGTTTGAAAACTGCATAGGACCCTCCATTTACAAATTTTACATGTGAGAATAGAGATTACAGAAATAAGATTATATGGAGTGTTTGAAAACTGCATAGAACCCTGATTACCCCTGGCACTCATAAAATCCCTGATCTCAGGAATCCAATATAACCCTGTTTACCCCTGGCACTCATAAAATCCCTGATCTCAGGAATCCAATACAACCCTGGTTACCCCTGGCACTCATAACATCCCTGGCACTTATAAAATCCCTAATTTCGGGAATCCAATACAACCCTGGTTACCCCTGGCACTCATTAAATCCCTGATCTCAGGAATCCAATAGAACCCTGGTTACCCCTGGCACTCATAGAATCCCTGATCTCAAGAATCCAATACAACCCTGATTATCCCTGGCACTCATAAAATCCCTGATCTCAGAAATCCAATTGAAACCTGGTTACCCCTGACACTCATAAAATCCCTGATCTCAGGAATCCAATAGAGCCCTGGTTACCCCTGGCACTCATCAAATCCCTGATGTCAGGAATCCAATATAACCCTGGTTACCCCTGGCACTCATCAAATCCCCGATCTCAGGAATCCAATAGAACCTTGGTTACCCCTGGCACTCATCAAATCCCTAATGTCAGGAATCCAATAGAACCCTGGTTTAATACCACTGGCACTCATAAAAACCCTGATCTCAGGAATACAAATTGTGCAACTGCAAAACGAATGTTGTGATGTGCAAGCACTAACCTAAGCTTTAAGTAAGGAAGTCATTTTTATTTCTTAGACGTGTAGCTACTTTTATTTCTGGGGAAGCCCAGCATATATATGAGGGGGCTTTCACGAAACAGTGATGGCTGAGACCATTAAGTAATGGCTGATCATTAAGTGATGGGTGGTCATTTAGTAATGTTAAGTAATATGGACATACAGTAGACATTCACTACTTAAATTAGGTACCATTTTAAATGATGGAAACACGTACTAGATAACCATGTTACAACCTTGTGTGCCACAACAATGAAGCTGTGATTAGGTGTAATATTTGCAATAAGTACAATCAATATTGAGTCAGGCACTGACAGTATTTATGTTTGCAAAAAATTAACTGTGTTCAGGGCCATAATTTCTGCATGGGCCAGGGGGGAACATGTGCCCTCCACTTTTTGGCATTTGTAGGAAAATCAATTGTGTAGCCCATGGGAATTTTTGTGCTTGCAGAAATGTCTCCTACCCCCACCCCCCCCTCCCTTCCCACACAACCACATAAACCTTTCAAAATTTTGTTCATGCCCCCACCTTTGTGAATGAAATTACAATACTGACTGCATGTGTTTACAAGTTGAAGTAATGATATCACATATTATGTTTATTGTAAACATGACAGAGTTGTTACTGGAGTAAAAATGAGCAATTTACTCAACTAATACAACTTGTTTTCCTTTCTTTATATAAACAACATCACTACAAAGCTAGTCGTCTCTGTGTTCTCTTAAAATGTTCAACTATTTCATCATAGCTAATCCATCGAAGCAGTTCTCTTCCAAATGAGAGCAATAAAAGATTTGATAAAGTCTTGGTAAGCATACTTTTTGGGCCGTGTGTTTTAACACAATTCATTGAGAACATTCTTTCAACTGTAACACTAGTCATCAGTAAAGTAGCTTAATAACTATAAAGTTTATAAATACTTGGGAATACATCACAGTCTAAATCAGAAAGCACTGACAAACAGAAATTTGTCTACCGCATCTCTGTCTCACCGCTTTCTGATAAACTTCAAAAATACTGTAATCTCCTCATGCTTCACTTGTATACCTGCTTTATTGCACCCGCTTTGTATTTCATCCAATGACATAAAGTGTTCTGACCGAGGTCAACAGGCATTAGTGCACTTTATGAAATCAGTCTGCACCTTTCCAAAACGTTCCCTACATTCTGTAAGAAAAGCGTCCAAGGCAGCAACCAAAGCCTTTGCAGATTTGTTGTATCTGTTATGTTCCAGTCCCATTGAGTAGTTGTCTCCATCAGGGCCGTAATTCCAGTTTTTGTTTGTTTTTGTAATTGATATTTTTTTAATATTTAAAATAAATACAAAACCAGTACATTTTATCCCCCCCCCCCCCCATCAGTATATATTTAGCCCCCTCCTACCCCCCACCCGTATATGCCACTGCTTAGAAGTGTTCAATGAGTAAATATCATTTTGTAATTCAATTATCAATGCACACTGAAAAGCAGGGTCCCAGTTGCAGTTTGGAGCCTGTTGGATATTCAAATGTCTTGGTTTACATATTGAATTCGACATTGATCCATTTTTGACTAGCAATTAAGAGGGAAAAAAGTCAATGAAGAACAATTGCTTTAAAAAAAATATTAAAAAACTCAGCATTTTCAGTCTTGTTTTTCTTAATTGTACCAGGTTCTTTTCCATGTTTTCAATGAAAGTTGACAAAATGAAGTATTTGTCAATTGCAATAGTCATGAAAACCAACCAAATTGAATCCACACAACCAAAGTGAGCCACAAAAGTACATTTATCCACACAACCTTGTTATCCACAATCATGAATTAATGTTTGAACTTAAATGAGCACTGTATTCTGTTCCCTAGTTAAATTTGTAACAGCTGTATTTGTTGAATTATCTATTATGTAAATTCTAAAAAAATGTGGTATGCAGTTTCAAAATTGCACCTAAAAATGATACGATTCCTTTTAAATCTCAGCATTTTTTATTTGTTTTCAAAAAAAGTCCATTCGGAACAAAAAGAAATCAAGAAAGTCATTAGGGAGGTTGTTATGACAATTTGCAATGCCTACAATTAACCCGACACATTAATGATTCAACAATACGTACAAAGACCCAACAAGAGAGTCATCAGATTGCACATGTTGAATCTTGAGTAATTTCCTCGGTTTTTGTGACAACCGGCTACTTACGGCAGCACCATGCTTATATGCAGCACTGTAAGACATGTTTGCTAGAAAGCTTGTAACTTAATTGAAATATCTAAAATATGATAGATGAAACAAGACTGGGCATATGATTAAGTTATCAATGACTGCTAAATGCATGAAACCATGGGAAGGTTACTCATTTTAAGACAAATAATATACCTTCATCTTCATGTCTTAAGTGTACAAAACTAGTGTGTAGTTATACTGCACAAGCATTCAAGTTAAAAATTTACAAAGAAATGCTTGTATCATGACATAATATTATTTCATTTAAACCTTCTTATCTTTTTTTGTACACATACATAGAAAGGATATTGTGATAAAATGTCCAGTAACTGTATTAGTTCCATGATAGAATGGTTTATATTAGAATAATGGTATAAAACATGGCCATATTTTACTCTAGAGGATTTAAAGTCAACCAAACAGAACTGTGAAGAGATTATATCTTGTTTCGTTCATGAGATATTTTTAAAGATCTCACAATTTTTGTTAAGGAAACTTTTTTTTCTTTTTTTTTTTTCAAAATCTTTTGTACCTTAGGAATTAGGATAATACTGGATACAGGTTGCAAAACCTCAAGTTCCAGCTCTGTGTTGAACCAATTAATATAGGTCAGCTTTATGGTCAAACCTTAGAAGCTCTGAGCTCCAGAAATTGTCCAGACGGTTTTTAAAGCTATTGATGCTTGGTGCTGTAATGACAGTGTTGCTTAAGGAGTTCCAATAGCTAACTCACCCCATGGCTAAAGAAATTATGATGCAATTATGTGTTGGCTCTAGACAAAAAGAGCTTGAGTTGATGTCCGCATGTAGCAGTGACAAGTGTGCAGATTGAGAATGGAGGACACTCTAGGATCATGGTAACCATTTAATATCTTAAAGACTTCAATCATGTCTCCTCTAAGTCTTCTGAAGGAAAGAATAGGTAGCTTGAGTCTCTGCAAATGATCTTGGTATAAGAGATTCTTTAATACAGGAACTAACTTAGTTGCATGTCCTGAACATTCTCTATTGCAACTACGTGCCTCTTTTTGAAAGCATGACAGATAGTATTAGCAAACTCAAGGTGTGGTCTCACAAGTGATTTGAAAGGATGATCAGATTATCTTCATCAATATAAGTGAATGTGCATTGGATTAGGCTAAGAATGCTGTTGGCATTCTTGACTTTGGATTTGAAGTAGAGCTGTGACCGTTTAGCGTGTACTGCTTCTGCGCTGCAAAATCTTGTAAACGTTTACTAAATACTTCATTGCAGTAATCGTTTTCATACATTATAGGCCTAGTGTCTTGCCGTTGAAAATCAATATTCATTATTCAAATCACACACACATTCGGCTGACAAAATTCCAATCAATGATTTTTTACAAACTGTAAACCCGATTAGCATAATCTTTTTTAAATGTGCGAATCACAAATGCGCAGTAATCACCAATGAATGGGGATAATATGCACTTTGATTTCGCCGAAAACTGAGTAATCTAACTTGTAAAAATGCACCGCGAATGTGCAGCAGTAAACAGCGAAACTAACAATAGGCCCAACGTTAGGCCATAAGGCTTTAAATCCCACGCAATCAAGGCCCGTTTCATCGACCAAAAAACACTTGAATCGTGACAATCAGTACATTTACATGTAAATATTACCTGATGAGTCAAATAAATTTTGCCAGAAAGAAAAAATATTGCATAATATATAAACAGAAAAAAGTTTTAACAAAGCTGAAATTCTGCATGCTTCACAAAGAAGGCGGCCATTTTTTCGAGAAGACTACTATTTCAGAACTTCCTGGTGGTGGTGGCGTAGTTTTGAAATGTTTGTGGCGAGGTATATCATAGGCCTCAGTATGCAAGATTTTCACAGAGCTTTGAAAGCCGTGGCGAATAGGACAAACAAGTTCTGTGATGTTGAGTTTAAATGACATTGAAAGGAAGTTATCTGTTCTATCTAAACTGAATTTCCATGCATATTTTCCATAAAAATGATGATTTGTACTGTAGAAGTAAACTTTTTACGATTTGGAAAGCAAAACTCCGCGTCTATTTGAGCAATGCAGTCAGTACTTTTGCCATACTAGTTGCGCGAGTTTTTTACTTCGCCTCGTAGTTTTGGAGCAATTTTGGTGTATTTCCGAAAATTACGGTACTAAACTCGTGTACACGATACACGCTCGCTTTTTTTGGCGTGTACACGTTTACTAAAATCCCTAAACGTTCACAGCTCTAATTTGAAGTGACCATCAAAAGAAAGCTGAGAGTCAAGCAATACACCTAGATCTTTAGCATTGGTAACATGAGATAAGAACTGAATTGAATTACTACTACCATCCACTTTGTGATAGGGAAACTGGTAACTTGTGATAGAGAGAACCTGGCACTTCTTAGGGTGGAACCTCAACAGCCAAAGATCAGACCAATTTTAAAGTAAGAACAGAGATCATTCTGTATAGTCCATATTAGTATAAATAAGCCTGAATATTTTGGTGTCATCTGCAAATAGGAAAACATTGGATCCCACATTGAGTGGCAGGTCATTTATATATATGACAAAGAGTACTGGTCCTAAAATGCTACCCTGGGGGATGCCACTAGTTATGTCTTTCAAGAAGAGAAGCACCCATTGACACTCACTCTTTGCACATGGTTGGAGAGAAAGGACTTCAACCAGCCAAATAAGGGTCACAAAACCATATCCATGGAGTTTTGTCAGTAGTTGCTTATTAGGGACTGTGTCAAAAGCTTTCTTGAAATCCATTAGGATGATATCAACTGGTACCTTGCTGTCGGCAGCTGCTGACCAAGAATCCAAAGCATTCAGAAGTTGGAGAGTGGTTAAACAGCTTTCATAAAAACCAAATTGTTTGTCGCAGATCAGATTTTTATGTAAAGATAATCCAGTATACAGTATACTAATGGAGGATACTTCAAAAAAAAAAAAAATTAAACTATACTAGTGAGACTCACACTTCTATAATTGTCTGTTTGTTGTGGGTTACCCTTTTTGTAAGATGGCAGAATTGTTGGCTAGTTTCCACATGTCAGGAACTTCCATTGAATGAAGTGACTTCTTAAATATAATGCTGATTGGCTTGGCTAGGACATGAGCTAAGTCTGTAAGAACACGCGGGTGAAGATTATCAGGACCTTGTGATTTGCTAGCACCCAAAGTAAGAAGTTATTAGGTACTTCGTCCTCTGTCACTCAAAAATCTGCTAGGTTGAGGCATGCATGGTACGGCTTCAAAAAGTTGGAGCGGCTGTGTTCTTCTTTACAAAAACACTGGAAAAGAAGTCAGTCAATATGTTGGTCTTGTACTGCAGTCATCATCCGCAAGGGTAGTATCATGTTTTTACATACTGCCAATTTTTTTTAGAATGGTCTTTATCTGCAGTGAAAGGTCTCTTTCAAGGTCATGGTTTTTCCCTGTTAAAGCTTGCACTTTGTTTTAAAGTTTACAGTTTGTACGCTAAGATCTAAACAATATTCCAATAAATCACACTTACAAAATATTAAGGAATATAGCTGTTGTCATTTCTCTAGAGCGGTTTCAGTCAATTTATACAATTCAGACAGCAATCTAATCAAATATTTCCTTAAGTGAGTAAGATTTTGAAATACTATCTTGACCATTTTTTACTTTTAATGTCCAGTTCTTTCATATAATATGATAATTCTTTTAAACGGTATTGAATATCCAAGGAGCTCATCCCAGATTTGAATTGAAAGAAAACTTACCTTTACTCAGACATCTGGAAGTTTAAAAACCTCTGGCTTAAAATTCCATCTATTTGAACTACAATTAAACTAAATCCCTTGAAACCCCCCAAACCCTTTATCAATACTGCCATATACCACTGCATCATTAGCATATAATGAATTCACAGTGCTATAGAGCTGTTTCTCTCTCAATCAATATACCCCTGTGCAAAAAAGACCACAGAATTGAAAAGAAACATTATCAAGCTTTCAATGCATGGATCCGCATTATTAAATATGTAAATACCACTGCATCAATTTAGCTTGCAGGATATTTATTTCAAGTGTTGTATCATTAATTACAGTATTTACAGACAGACCCTTGGTACATACAGAGAGAGATAAATTCAATTTGTGTGAAATGGTGTCACTGGTTAACCAAGGAATTGCCATTTTCACACAATTATACCGCCTTCTGACAGGTGAGCCAAATGGCGTGCTAACAATTCAAATCGGTGGATGATGCGGTTGATGATGTTTCCAGCGCCGTTGATGGAAAAGAAAGATAAAAGCTAGACTTGAAGAAAATTCAATTGATGATTTATCTAGGTGAAGCTAAAAAGTTCAAAGCTGCAACTACAGACAAGAATTTGTAGCCGTTTGCGTGATCAGGATGAAATAGTCTGTTTAAAACGGGTTGCAATTCCACATACGTGCAAATTTGCACTTAAGTGGTAATATCTTGCGCTTGACAGATGATAACATATCATAAAGAATGAACATAAAAGTTCATGTATATTTGTCATCACAGACTCAAAGCTGCAATCAGGGGTGTCTCACTTTTGATTGGGGACTTAACCTTCCTAAAAATATAACAAAAATCTTGTTCACCTCTCTATCTGAAGGGTCCAAAATTGGCATTTTTTTATTAAAAAAAATAAATATTTTATCCTACATTGCAGATTTTGGTCCAAACTTGGAAGATTTTTGGACTAAATTGTAACTTTTGTTACAATTTTTTGTTGAGGTTTTTTGGTCCAAAATTGAAAATGTTTTTGTCCAAAATAGAAGAATTTTGGTGCGAACTACAAAGTTTGGGTCCAAAATTAATAATAATTTAGTTGATATGAATAAAAAAAGTCAACATCTGTTTTCTATGATTCATTTGACATTTCAGTTATTTATTTTATGGCTGGGGGGGAGGGGGGGGGGAGGGGGAGGCTACAGCACTTTCTTTGGGGCTTCTTTCCAGTCTCAATAACCCCCAGGGCTTAAACACATCACTGGAAGCAATATAACTACCGTACATACAGTAGCTAGCAAAGGTGAAAGTTCATTTTGAATATTGATGTTGGCCTTTTCATCAACATTGTGTACAAAAGGGGTATTAGGGATCCAATAATACACACTTTTTGCCAAGCTATGTTGCTCCTTTATTCATAGGAAACACTTAAAACTTATACAAAAGCAAGCATAAAAAGCGAAGAGGTAAATACTATTCACATTCAAGCAACAAATACAGTTTGTCACAAACATATCCTGTTCGACTTTTTTTGACAATAAAAATATAGTTTACCCATTTGCGTGTCAATTTGCTATTGATAATAGTCACAGAGTGGAAATATGCTTTTACAATGTAACATACATGTGACAATGGACATATGCATGCAATAGAAAATTACAACTTAATCCACAACACATTATGTGTGGTGTAAAAGATTCGCAAGAATGAGAAAACAAATCATATACCATAGAATATAAACTAGTGGCGTTGATTGAATTTTGTTTTCTAATAATAAATAGTCATACTTCAACAGGGATAATTGGCTACATTAACAACCTATTAATGAAAGAGATACTAAGATCCTTTAGCTTGATAGTTTCATATATTCTACTTATAAGTATACTACTAAAATTTGTCCTAACAAACAGATCATATTCACATGGAAAATCTTTTATTTTCTCACCTCCTTGCCTCAAGCCCTCAACTCTGACCTATATTCTACAAGCTTTCCTTACCTTATTTTCAATTCAACTCTTACTGGTACCCCACCACTTACTTCCATGTATCTTTCCCTTAAGTCTGCAACTCTACTTGTTGTCTGTGCACCCGCCCTTCTCATTTTCTAATTACTGCACAAGTATTCCTCGCATGAACTATCTTTATCTGCTCAATCAACATTCTGTGCCTTTGTCATTAATGTACACTAATTAAGATTCATTAAGAATTAAATGTCATTTTCCCTTGCAATCAATTTTCCCTCCACATCCCCTTAACCTTAGTGCTACTTACATAATAAAACCAAGACACCCAAATGTTACAGACTTAATCCTGCTTCTACAGTGTCCAGGTGATACTAGGTCCTCATACCTTAGTAGATGTCTCTTTCTCAACTCTACATGGTCTGAATCAAATGAAAACTCTTTTAGCTAATATTATTTTGCCACTTAAATCAAAACCTGACTTTAAATCACCTGTTGAGCTTATCTATCTATGACACACTAAACGTCTTAAGCAGCATTATCAAGTGTGCAACAAACAAAAAAATGAAGAGGAAAATATAAAACAGCACTACTTACAGGAAAATATGTCAAACAGTCTAAATCTTTGGGGGTTTATATCCCTGTAATATCCACACCAAAACACAATACAATAATAACATGCGTGTCACGGAATATAACCTTATTTTGAGTGCAAACATGAACTGCAATGATGGCAATGACAATCTTAATTTTCCATTTAGTATATTGGATATCGAAGATCACGACAATCTCCTCCAGATCTACGAATCCCTTTTCACTCTCTGAAGAAAAACATTTTAGAGGAGCAAGTGATAATTCCTAGCTGGCAAACGAAGTCTCTCGGCACAAATCAATACTTGATAGATAAAAGACGCGCTCGCATCGTACTCGATCCAAGAAGATGTTCATAGTTCATCAGATCCCTGATACAGTATGTGATGAGTTGCTACACACACACAAACGGCACAATGTATTCAAACCAGTTGATGGGGTTCTGAATATAACTTGAACTGCAATTTGTCAGGAGTTACATTCTATTACAGCACTAATGAACAAGTAAGACTTCATTTAAAATCAATCACCTTCAGTATGTCATCAGGTAAATAGTAACTCACTGCATGTGGATAATCACTAACTTAAATGCAGCCTGCTTTCTATTTATAAATTGAATGATCTAAATTAGTTAATTACCTAAGCTTCACGTATTGACATCATGAATGGAATAGACAACAGCTGGCTGTTTTGTATTTCGATGCTTAACATTGAAATCCCAGGAAAGTTGGTCTAGTTTTTATGTTCAGCTTCTGACATGGGAGGGACACCAACAAGCTTAATTAGAAAGCAAATTAGTAGTAATTATACAAATTGAGCCACAGGAAGTACAATGGGGCTTGGATCTCATCCTTTGATTTGGCACTATAAATGAAGCTTTGATAATATTAATGTGTGTTATACGAAGAGTTCAGCTGTAGCTCATATTACCGAGGGGGAAAATGCAGTACATCAGAACAAGGAGTTAAAACACAAATTCAGAAAGGGGAAATAATCTATGATCAAAATGCTTTTTTTTTTAAATTCAAATTGGTTACAATCAAAATATAATCTTCTCTTGAATAATTCTTAACTTGAATACCTCCTTAAACAGAATAAGATATTTAGGTAGTTTATTCACCACTTTTTTTTTTTTTTTTTGAAGTACGTCCACTTCGATAAAAGATATAGATTTGCTTGACCACTGAGCTTTTAATAAAAGGGGATGCTTGAAATGATTACTCACAGTAATCAGTACAGCTTGAATTTTCATCTCTACATACAAGGGTGTAGCCTGTGATCAACCTCCTCCACCCTCCATCCCCCTCCCCGGATTTCACAAAAGGATTTTACTTTTTTGCTCTTCAATAAAATTTAGCCTCCAAACACTTTAAAGACCACTTAGTTTGAAACAACTTTAGAGGGAAACAAATTATGGCATGAGAACTTTTTCATCCTACATCCCCCTCCCCCTTCCCCCCCATCCCCTCTTTCCCTCCGGTACCCCAACTCCCATCCATAAGGCTGGCTACACCTCTGCTCTACAATGATGATCAAAACTCAAGCAACACTGCTAAATACTAACATCTTCATTCCCTTCCAATGAGATTGCATAAAAGGCTTGAAGAAGCTCACTGTAAGCCCATAAAAAGTCACATTGAGCTTCAGCTAGAGATAACTCTTTTTAGCCCAGAGTGAGCTTTTAATTTTAGTTTAGTTTATTCTGCACATATTCTTGGACCTATCCTAAAAAAATCAGCTTGTTACCAGCTATTTTCAGGTTTGTGCCTTTTTTGATCTTATGCTCTTGGACTGCAGTTTGCTGCAAAAATTTAGCTCTATTTTCTTTTATGAACTAACCATCTATGCCTTCAAGTCCACAATTTGTACATATTATTCAAGAATGAGCTTCAAACAAAATCAGCATTTACGTTTGATTTTTCACCAAAAAAAAATAATTAAATGATTGACATATTGTAAATGTTTCAACTCTCTTTTATTCATTGGATAAATTTTCAAAGTAAACTCAAAAATACAACCTCCAATTACTAAGATACAACAAATCTCCAAGATCCTTCAATACGTAACAAATGAAGAGATCAGGCTTGCTCTGATTCATACCTATGAACTTTAAAATCCAAATCTTCAGAACTTTTAACAATCCATAAATTTCCTTCCAAAATATAAACTTTCCTTCTTTTTTCTAATCACAGCCTAAATTTAGTCCTAGCATTGTTCAAATCAGACAATGTTTACAGTAAATTTTTGGTGTGATATAAAACAGATGGCATTGCAGATTGTATTGTAATGATGACTTATATGAAAGCTTTAAAGTAACAGGCTCATTAATCCAAAGCAAATTGCTTTCAAAGAGTGCTTTTATATATCACCCCACAGGTCAATTGTAAACAACATACAGCTTAATGAACATACAGAAAGATGAAAAATGAGAAATAAAATGGAAGTTAATGACACGATTGATAGTCTGTCAGAAATTTCCTTAATTCATGAGGTTCTAATAGAGGTCCATATGAAGGGTGGGAAGATGACATTTTATCTGCATGTTTTTGTTGTTATTGTTTTTCTGGATAATTTTGACATTAAAAAGACATTTTCAGAAAATCAAATATGATTTTAAATCATTTTGAAGATTTCAAAATTCCCTATGATGGGTGGGGAAATGACATTTCATCTGCATGTTTTTTTTTTTGATGTATAATTTTGACATTAAAAAGACATTTTCAGAAAATCAAAATATGGTTTTCACTTTTTTAAATGTTTCAAAATTGTGTTTAATTCTCTGTCCAGATGGACCACAACAGAAAACAAAACATGTGTCATGTAAATGTAACTAAATTAGCATAACCTGCCCACAAAAATAATGTTATATATGGTGTGACATGCTTATCTTCACAAAATGTTAATTGAATACATCCATGCACATTATATCCTTCATAAGTCAACCAAGACAGAATATAAAAATTTGCTATGAATCTGCCAAAGAGAATCATTAGACACTTGACTCCACAGTAAGCTAGCCCCACTAAGGAGGGTGTCACAGGCATGAAAAATGTTTCTGAATTTAATGGTATTCATTCAATTCAAAAACAAACAATTTCTTCCTTTTCTAATGAGGTTTAAATCTTGTTAATATAGTTACAATAATCATTTTTTCCCAAAACATTTCCAAGCAGACAGTAATTTCACCTCAGATGAGTTTCTTATGGCTATTGATCCAGAAGATCTAATGACTCTTTCCCATCTTTTTATCCTGTTTAGAATATTATATGATTTTGCATCCCCATTCTTCTTTTTTTAGGAGAATTTTTTTATTTGATATTTTAGTAAATTTGGTCTATATCATGCAGTTGCATTTAAACATGCTGGGCCTCTAACCTTGTACAATATGACTAAATCATTTCCATGGCAACATTTTCAGTTGTGGAGATATCGACTGTTTCTTGGTGACTTTGAATCACATTTGGATATATACATCAACAACCTTGCTGTCCACATGAATAAGGCATTCCTGTCCTGTTCTCGATCCATTTCCATATTGTATTAGGCAACATAAAATTACCATTTTCCGCATCTTTGTTGTTCTGTAGCAATAAAAGGACAGACTTGAAAAACCCACGCAAAAATGGATCATTAATTACGAGCAACTTATCATTTTGAGCAATAGATGCAAGAAAGAGGTAAGAATTTAGTCACAGGCAAGAGTGACAGGGTGTAATCTAGCACAAGATGCATACAGAATTCTCATAAGCAATGTTAACCAGACTTTGGCTTTATCTAAAGGAATATTCCCATAGATTTTCCTTTTTTTATATATGATAGAGACAACTTATAGAAACAAAGTGGTGAAAAAACTATGTTAATATCTTATTCTGTTTAAAAGCTATGACAATTTAAAGAGTAGAAAAATGTTCTTAAATACACTTTGTGCAGTATATGTCCTTCAGCTTTGTGATGTCATCAAGGCAAATCCAGCACGCGTCTTTTTTTTCTGCAGTCAAGAATTGCCATTACAGATTTTTTCAGCCAATCATATACAAGAATGACAACGACGTATTTAAATATAAATATTTATATACAACATTAGGATGTTCAACGTTGCATATTCATATATATTGGCAGACACCATCTGAACTGCTGTATATATATATGCTACGATTAATGTATAGTTTTTTTTTTTTTAAAGTAAATTTCGCAACTGTCAAAATATTTGAGTAAAAATGACTAAGATTTAAAACTTCAAACTAGCCATTTCTAGTACTTTTGGCTGTCATTAAGTCATGTTTGTGCAAATTGCAAAGGCATATCCAGAAACTAGGATGCATGTTGCACGCTTCCCCGGTGTAAACTTGAAACTTTTTGTCCAAAAAGGAAAATAATATGGGACTTGGGAATTTATGGCCTAATAAAACAAACAATGAAACTCACTACGACTACGCACTCCACCTTAAAAAAGGGAGCTTTCAATTTGCAGTGTATTCTATAGTTACTCCCATACTCCATAGTGCAAACACTGCTGTAACTTGAATGCAAGGGAAAGTTGCTTATCTACTACTTTATTATTTATGTCTTAATTTTCATACAAGGAACGAGTGTTAGAACTTCACTCAGAACACCACTTACCGAAATATTGTTAACTACTTCCTCGATATTCAAAGGAGGATTCGCTTCGGAGTACATTTTAAATTGTGCCATATCTGTAGTGTCAGGTTTTTTCCATTGTTTTCCGGCAAAGTAATGTTATTCACTCGCGGTCATGGAATTACTAAGTCCCGAATTATTTTGGGAGACAATATGTCATAAGTTGTATATGAATATTTATATTTGATTACGTCATCGTCATTCTTGCTGACAAAATCTGTAATGGCAATTCTGGTCTGCAGAAAAAAAAGCTGCATCCAGCACAGTTCTTATGTATTCCTTATAAATTTAATCACACTTTTTTTTTACATTATCGAACAGTATTTTTGGTTTATTTAAGAGAGATAGGTTGGAATATATAATTTACAAGAAAACATTTTGTTTTTCTTCATGTACATTACATTTTCAAAGAGAAAAAAAAAAATCCAAATCATTTTTAAAGAAATACAAAAGATGTTTTGTAGAAATTGTCTCTATGACATCACAGATATTGCCAATCAGTCACTTTTGTCCAAATTAAAAAATACTTTAAAATTTTGTAACTTCTAAACGGAATAAGACATTAGCATAGTTTTTCACCACTTTGTTTCTAATTTTTTTTTTTATATCATATATGAAAAAATGAAAATCCATGGGAATATTCCTTTAACTTGATATAATATACTGTGTCAGATTCAAAGTGAAGTGACAAACAAATGTAAAATACAAAAACTGACACATGTAAATCAAATTGCATGATAATATATCCTGATATGTCTGCACATTAAGTACGGGCATTAAGTTACTTACCCATCAAAATGGGGAGGATCTGTGAAAATGTATGATTTATGTAGAGGAACATACATGCACCCTGCAGAACAATTAATGTAATACAGTCTCTTCATTTTTATATATACATTCAGTGAGGCCATGCTGGGTTTTGTTTACTTTATAAAATGTGTTTTGGTTATTTGCGTCTTCAACTTTCTATCTGTAAATGAAAGATAACCGCACCCGTATTACAGGATTAAGTTTCACTGCACTGCACATGCATATACAGGAGAGGGTCAATGCCAAATTTGATCAGTTGTGAACATGGAGGTGGGCGGGGACTGGGGCAGGGGTAAAAATAACAGGTTTCGATATGTACGAATTGGACAGCCTCTACAATGTGCTGAAGTATGAAATAAAAACCATCCTCGCATCCTTGAAAAAAGTCATTTCAGCCTTTTTATTAAACACTTATGAGATGTATTAACTGTTCACCTTTCTTAAAAAGGCTTTGCCTGTCTTAGACCCCACCAATGGCTTGATTTGACACATCAAACTTCGTTCAATAAACAAATGAAATATATGCGTCTTATGAATTGAGTATAGTAGAGAAAAGTTTCACATAAATCTCATAGATATCATATATATGCTCATTCAAAGTAAACAGTGATCTTTGATCACGTTTTTAGAGAAAATACAACTACAAAATATCACATATCTTTAGGTCACTATAGTTCATGCACAGGCTTCATAGTAGCCTGTATTGCATTGTGAGCACTATGAATTTGATGGGATGGTTGGTTGTATCTGAGGTTTGACAGCACCTCAAAGGCTGCACTGATCAAACTGAGCCAGACAGGTCACATTTTATCAACATAACCAAATAATTTAAATAAAGAATATCAGAAGTGAATATTGTGGGAAAATATCATTTGTAAATCTTGTCTGACACCCCTTACAAATGCATTCTTATGTAAAAAAAGCATCAAATTCCAAGTAGAAATGTTTTGAATTTGTGGAAATAACTTTATTTATAAGAGTTATAGCTGATGCAAGTTGCAAGACTTTATGTTTATTTGCAACATTTATACAGATCTTCCACTGAAGGCCTGTCACATTAACTTTCCATAGTGGGGTGTGTTTACTTAAGTTTAGCACCTTTTAAACATATTTTTGTTCCTTTGCTGTCATGTAGAGGGAGGGGGCGCCTATTTCACCCCCTGCCACTACTGAATTTGAATCCTTCAAAGCGTTAAAGGATTAGTTCAGTGGTCAAGCTAGTTTACCTATATAAAAGAGGACTTTTGAAGAAACAAAATGGTGAAACAAAAACCCCTTTAAAAATCTATAATTCTGTTTAGGAGATATTCAAGTTTAAAATTGTCTTATCTTTGTAGAAATGATTGGTGTAGTAAGTCTACTATGGAAGATTGGTGCCCTTATCCTCACATTCTTAACTATTGTTAATGTATTTTAAGGAAAATATATATATATTTTTTTCCTGTTTTAATTATATTAACTCAAACTTTCTTCAGGTGGAAAATTATAATCATCCTTACAAGATTCTGTTTTACTACTTTCCTTACATATCCCATGGTTTATAAGCCACAAAATCGGAAGTACAAAATATGATAGAATAAATACAGATTTTGAGGAATCTGAAGCACTGACATCACAACTAGTCTGATTTCAAATAATACCAAACTTTAAACTTAGATATCTCCTTTATAACAGAATAAGATTTTTTATTGCTTTCTGCACTATTTTGTTTCTTTTGAAGTCCTCTTTCATATAAGATGCTTGACCCCTAAACTAATCCTTTAATTGGGGGTTATTGTCAATTAGTTATAAAAATTCAGAGTTATACGATGTTTCCAATGTGGCAGGATTTACATACTGAAGAACTATGACAATGTTTGCTTGTTTTCAATTTTGTCTAAAAATACAAAAAGCTGTAAAAGTCATTCTCCATTGATCGATTGTGGTGGATTCAGTTTTTATGATTTTTGAAAGGAGCTGCACATGTAACAGGTGTTTGACATGCGCATACCGACATACCTATCCCCTATACACATTAGCATGTAATATGGTTAACATATACGGTACATAAACAAAATAATTCAGATAAAAATGTGTTGCTCAGTACAAACATACACTATGAGTAAGTAATTAAATGCCATATTAATTGTAAATGTTATCATCTTGTAAACAAAAGGTGTTATTTCTATGACTTGTAAGACACTGTTGTTTACGAAGCTAATAATCATTATTTGTACACAAACCAAATTTGTGTACAAATATTTGTATTAAATATACCAAAAGATAAAAGACCAACATAATGTTATTTTTATTATAAGAGTTTTTCCACAAATATACTTAATCCAACAGCCACAATACACAATATGGTAGTAGTAAATAGAGTTGAATATTGATTGTTGTTTGTTTGACTGTAGGAATTATTTGGTTGGAATTATGCAAGAAAAGTGCTTACCTAATCTACAGACCCCAGAACAACATGTTATCACTTAATGGCTGATACTCATCCTATTCATAAATTTATTCAATCAGTTTAAAAGAAATAACTAAGCATACAGTCAAACATACCTTACATTTCGCAAAACTTAATGGCATGCATGATATACATAGTAAGCGATTTACCAAGGAGGTACCACTTTAGAGGATTTACACTAAATGTTCAGTGCATAAACAAAATAAGCTTAAACTTTTGTATATCAGAGTACTTACATGTATGTACTTTGTACACAATTAATGGAGGAATTTGACAAATAAAAATGAAACTAAAATAAAGTTAGAGTAGTTAAACGGCAATGTTTATACGGCTCCTCATCTTTATCGTGAATCTGAGGAGTCCCAACTTATATTCTCAAATCCCCATTACACATCTTCTGAATTATTTCCTCTATTTGCTGGAATTGTTGGAATGTAAATACAATCATACAGTGCCTACAGCAATGGCTTACATGTGCGTTTCATTTCTCAGTCTTACTCATTGCCACTCTCTATATCAGCACTTGCTTCTGTTTGATCTTCCCAATTCAGGGAATAAAGGAATATTTCCCCTCAAGGTATGAACTAAAGTTGCATCATTAAGCTTGTTGACCTGTAACACTTTAATGACTCACATCTTTAGAAGATGTGATTCAACAGTAAAATCTACTAGAAATTATTTTAAAAATTATCTAAAAAGTTCACCCATTTATGAATCCTGTAAAATGAGTCATAATTAAACAAATTTTGAAATAGACTTCCTAATAATTAGACCACCAGCAAAAAACTCAAATTTGAGCATATTTTGATACACTTTTGGTTCTGTAAAAGGGATGTACCTTGGGATGAAACAGAAGAATAGATAAGATCTGCCCAGCAAAGTTACTAGAAATAAGATTGCGAGGGCACATGTGACATCATGTCCATTATGTATATATACAGTACATGTCAAATCAAATTTTGCTGGTCATTTTTAACATTTTTTGAAATAAAATTGCAAAAAAGTATTATTTCAGTGACTTTTATATGTCTGATAGTGACAAGAAATCAATAACACTTAGATCCTATCAAATATATAGATTTCTGACATGGAGTTATGATGGGGTTGCCATTTTATAACACCCTCATGGTATAATCCCTGATGCTAGAGATGAAGTTGAAGGTAAATGCCTGATTTGTGAATACCCTGAATATACTGAATTAAAATTTGTCATTTTATAATGAGCCAAGAGAATGAATATATTAAGTCACTAAGTATTCAAGCACGCAAAATTACCTGTGAAGATTTACAATGTGGATTCTCCACATTGCAAGTAGCCACTGAAAGATTAATGATGCATAAAAGAATATGATTTATGACACTAGTTAAAAGGGGGAAATTGAGTTCAAGCAAATCTAAAGGTGTGCAACTACTTTTAAAAGTCTTCAAATCAACATGTATTAGACAATTAGAACCATCTACCTAAATTGATGTGCACCTGAGTAAAAATACACAGCTCTCATGAAGAAATGTAAGTATCAAATACTTGGTCTGTCTAACAATATGCAGAAAACACCAACCTTTCACACCAGTACTGATTGCAACATGAATCCACTTCAAAATCTGTTTCTGGATTCAACCTAACGGACTATACTAAACACAGTTAACTGCATTGCTGCTACTATTCAATATATAAACAAACATTGAATCAAATCATTCTGTTAACATATTTGAACAATTCATTCAATTTTTGTTTCCTTGCCTACAGCCATGCTTTTTGTCAAAAGACTAGGCAGGCATGAAGTATGCCAGTTAAGGCTTAATCAATTTTATTTATGACAGATGAGCCTGCCAACAAATTGACCCAGAATTTCTTTATCCATCAGTAACCAGAACCAAAAGGCCAGGTTCTGATGTTTTTTTATAATGCTGATTGATGTTGTATTAACTGTTTTGTCATTGCATATCATGAATTATTTGAGATATCATGTTTAGAAGCTCTTTCAGCAAAATCATATTAAGCCCCACCCACTATAAAATTCAATGTTTAAAAAAAATATAAAATGAACACGTACAAACTAGCTAAAAACATAATTCTATAAAATATGAAAAACAGACATGTGATTGTGAGCATTTCAAGATTTTAACATGCATGACATCACCACCAAAAACAATAGGGCACTTCTACAGACCATGGGCTATGTATGTACCACACATGACATGAATCCAGTTTGTACTTTTAAGGTATCAAGGTCTTCTTTTTAGCAAAACCATATTAAGCCCCGCCTACTACGCATATAAATAAATTTCAACAATTTTGTCAATGAACACATACACATTAGCTAATAACATAATTATACTGAATATGAAACAAAACAGACAAGTGATTGTCAAAATAAGAGCACTTCAAGATTTGTTATATTAAGTTCCACCTACTCATTAATATGCACGACTTCACCACAAGAAACAATAGGGCACTTCTACGGAACATGGGCTATCTGTGTACCAAATATGACATGAATCCAGTTTACCATTTTTGAGATACCATGCTTACAAGCTCTTTTCAACAAAATTATGTTAAGCCCCGCCCACTTTATTTTATGAAATAATGAAATTCAACATTTTTGTACCATATTAATGAAATTCAACATTTTTGTACCATATTAATGAAATTCAACATTTTTGAACCATGTACATGTAAACACTAGCTAACAGCATAATTACACCCAAAATGAAACAAGGCAGACTTAGTAGTAAAAATATGAACATTTTAAGATATTTACATTAAGCCCAGCCCACCAATTAATATGCATGACATCACCAACCAAAAACAATAGGGCACATCTATGGACCAATTTGGTTATTGTGTACCACATATGACATGAATCTTGTGTATCGTGCTTGAGATATCACACTACACTTGCAGTCCAAGACATTGAAACTGAGTTATAAAGGAGGGAAAAGGGTCATACCTTTTGTCCCGGATTGTACGTAACAGCTATACTAGGGGCGTGATACAAACCAATAAATACATAAAAACATGCACATTTGGATACAGACCTATGCACGCAAGAAATGCATGTATCCCCTCTTTAGAAAAACACTTGTAGCTACAAGCTAATGGGAGTTTCATTGATTTGATCCAACATGGTTCCCTTGAACTTCCATCTCTTACGTATATCTCCACACATCAATAAAGCTGACCTAATATAGCCTTTACATATGGCATAGAAACCCATTTCACTATACATGCATTTATTAGAAATGAACTGAAGACGTATGATCTATGAACAGGTAGCAAAGACTTGGGCTTAATTGGGAGGAAAAAATATATGCTATAAACCATGAAAATGGCAAAAAGTTACATTCAAATCAGTTAATAATTGACTATCTTATAGTGTGTAGAATTTTAAATCCTTATGTGTGACATCACAACAGGAAAAGCTATGAACTTTCTCAGGTAAACTTATTGTTTATCAGTCCTTCACCAACGCTAATTGATGGAGGCTGTTAAATATGACAAAGAAACATCTTCATCATACTTTATCAAAATTAAACAGCAGAAAATAGTTTGATGATTTTTCATGTGACTGAAATTTAGGACAGAAATTAAACAAATTTACTTTTAAATTTGGAGCTCTTTAATACATCACATAATACTTCACATTTCGATTGGAATTTTGAATTATTTGAAACAAAATATTCTGTTTAGTATTCAAAGCTCTTTCTGGTGCACAAACATGAATCTCTATACCTGTCCATAAAAACCTTCACACATGTAAAAACTCACTACCAGTCCTAAAACATTGATTTTTTATTCAGAGTTTAAACCATCATAATGGACACTATGTTTAAAACTCAGTTCAAATTATTTGATTGGTTGAAATTTCAACCAGTGTTGGCGTTTATTTCATGGTATGTATTAAATATTAGAAATTTGAAGTTAGTAAGTCTCGCCTGCCATATATTTTGTATTTTTCCCATTTTAAAATTAGTAACAACATATTTTTTTACAAGTAATATACAGTAGATTAGAAGAAAGTGTTAAGACTTTTAGGGCCATGGTTGGCAATTTAAGTATCAACCCAAGTAATTAATAATGCAAACACAACCCCGAACCATACACATTCTGACTTGGCTAAACCTGTTCTACAAAACTCTATTGTTATGCAAATAACAATATTAATATGAAAACAACACTTTATCTAATTTACCTTAGTATAATCTGACCACTTCCTCACTCCTTGAAGAGATATATATCTAAACAAATATTTAAATTGTTATGCAAAATGCTAATTCAAATACACAAAGAACTCCTAAAACTCATCTATAAGGTCCAATGCTTTCCATACCTGCAGCAGTAAGATTTGTGAATATACATGTAGAGCATTCCTAATTTAGTGATGAGCAGAGAGGTCTAACATTCTGAATGGAATCTATTATGCAAATAGCCTGCTTAATATGCACACATCACCTTACCATTCAGCCATTGTCTTCACATATATCATTTGTGTAAATAACACCACCACATTTACCCTAATTTGATAAATTACGGAAAACTGTTTATTTTCATTGTTATGCAAATAGGCTAATAATTAGTATGTATGCACAAACAACCCCCCCCCCCCCTCTCCAAAAAAAAAATCATGCTCATTTATTCGTCTACCCTGTATCAGGATACGTGAATGTACACCATTCACAATTTAAGTTAATCACACTAAAGTCTATTGCTTAATGCAAATAATTTAATTAATATCCACATCTCACTATTAAGTGTGAATTACAATGCTCTTCACATAAATGATAATTTCTGTTAGCAAAATTACCAAACCCACCTTAATTTCAGAGATATCATAGATAAAAATATGTCCATTGTTATGTAAATAAGCTAATTAGTATGTATACACATCCCCACAATCATACTCATCATCCCATGTCCCAACATGACATCTCATCCTATCCCTTGTCCCACATGTCATCCCACCCTATGACCCACATGGCATCTATCCCAATGTCCCACATGGCATCCCTCTGTGTCCCACATGGCTTCCCACCTGATGGCCCACCTTATGTGCCACATTGATCCCACCATGTTCCACATGGTATTCCTGCCCATGTCCCAATGACATCCCACTTTATGTCCCACGTGGCATCACATCCCATGTCCCCATGGCCTCCTACCCTATGGCACACATGGCGTCCCAACTAATGTCACTCTTTACTCGTGACATCCCCACCGCATGTCCCACATAACCTCCCATCCCATCCCATGTCCCACATAACCTCCCATCCCATCCCATGTCCCACATAACCTCCCATCCCATCCCATGTCCCACATAGCATCCCACCCCATGTCCCAAATGACATCCCACACAATCCCATGTCCCATATGGCATTCCATCTTATGTCCCACATGGCATTCCACCCTACACCATATGTCTCACATGGCATCCCACCCTGTCCCACATGGCATCCCTAAATATGTCCCACATGGCATCCCATCCTATGTTCCACATTATATCGAACCATATGTCCCACACTGCATCCCACCCTATGTCCCACATCCCATAAGCTCCATAAGCAGTCCCATCCTAGCTATCAGTCCCTGCATACTAAGTATGAAAGTCTGTCAGTTCATATAAAATCTTATGCAAATGAACTGTTGAATAAGAAAATAAAGGCAGAGTCAAATAATCATGCCTGATATAGTCTTGGTGCACATGGTATACATTCTACCTATAGCCTGCATGGCCCCCATCCATATCCCACATAGCCCCCATCCATGTCCCACATGACATCCCTACCTATGTCCATATGCCGTTACACTTTCTGACTAAACATACTAAGTATAAACTTCTTGTCAGTTCATATACTGTAGCAACTTTATGCAAATGAATACAATAATAAAGGCGGAGTTTAATAATCATGCCTGAACAGCTGTGATGGAAAAATATTTAAAAGAATTTTAGGGGTTTTAGATATTCAGTGTTATGACAGACACTTTGGTATCTCTAAAGAATATTGGAAAATTATATCATCTTGCAGTTATCTTCTAAGAAAATATCAAATGTTTTGTAGACTTTTTAAGGAAATTAGCCTTCAATCTGTCTTAAGTGTCTCTAAAAACTAACATTTTGTAAGGAAATTCCAGTCTTCCATGAGGATAAATAAAGAACTTTAACTTTTTCTAAGGAACTCTGAAGAAACTTTAACAGTTTCTGAGAAATTCTCAAAAAACTTTACTATTTCTGAGAATCTCAGGAAAACTGGATGGCCGGATGGAATTGCCATTACATAGGTTCGCATTATGCTTCGCATGCTCACCAAAACAGTTTCTCGTAAGATTATAATGTTATGCACACAGGTGTTCCTAGCATTACAGTAACCTATATACTTTATACATATATAAAAAAGGTAGGTCACTTTCTAACGCGATTTTCGAACCGTATATAAAAATTTCTTTTTGACCACTCCCGAATCTTAATTACATTTTTTTACTCTACTAACATTTGCTGGAGACTCCCTCCTTTGTTTATAAGCCACAGTATTTAACTTTCTACCCCATTACCGTCACGACAGTGTTAATGCCCAACAATTTTTCTGCAAATTAAAGAAAGGTTGCAATGATGTCATGAAGAAGCAGCACTTCAATTGGTTTGCAGCATATTGTTGGACTTTACACTGTCATGACTGTAATGTCGGTAGAAAATCCAGCGTTGTACATCTCATCAAAAAAAAACAAAATATTCTGGCTTATAAACGAAGAAGGGAGTCTCTAGCAAATGTGAGTTAAGAGTCAAAAAATGTAATTAAGATCGCGAGTGGTCAAAAAAGGGAATTTTCTTATACGGTTCGAAAGTCGCGTTAGAAAGTGACCTAGCTTTTTTTGAATTTATGTTTTAGTATATAAGTTGCCATAACGCTAGGAACACCTGTGGTTATGCACTGCAACTGTGCATGAAACTTCCACACACAACAACGGCGCCACTGTCTGACTGTGCCAGCAAAAGGGGATCTTGTATAACACCAGAAGTATTGTAAATGTTCTTATCCCACAATTTTACTCAAGACGAGCCTCCCTCTTAAAACCTCACATGTACCTCATCCAAGGTCTTAATTTGCTATAACTTATAAATTTCATGGATGTATTATCATGACATTTTCAGAGGCTATTGAGCTAAATTTGTATCCAGCACAGATGGACAGACAGACAAACATGATGACAATAGGATTGTAAAACTAATATAGAACTTAAGTTTTAAAAAAAAAAAAAAAAATAAGTGATAACGAATCTGCCCCCTGAACTTTCCTTCAGTTTAATCAAATAGAACTGTGTCTATCATCGGGGAAATGGCCTCCTAGGGGTGGGAGGGGGAAAATTTCATACTTAAAGTGATAAAAATGCGCAGCCAGGCTCAAAATTAGTACAAGTCCGCTAGTCCAGAGCAAAGTTGATGCCACATACGACTAGCACAATTTCAATCATTCAAGCCCGTCGGGCTAGTCCTATAATCAGAATTATTCCATATTTTTTTAAAGTCAGACAGAAGATGCGAAGGGCTTGTGGGAAGAACAGGCTTGTGAAATGTTAGGTGATTAAGCCTGATGGGCTATGCTAATTTTGAGCCCTGTGTGTAGCCCAATAACCAGAAACTATATATGCAGTATGACAGATATTTTGATACCTGCAGTACTATTATATAAAAGAAATCAATTTTGATACCGGCAGTATCGAGTATTCAACAAAAAAATTGTAAAAATGGACCAGCAGTACAAAATTATCAGAGTAAAATAACATTTTGTGGTACCTGCAATACGAAAATGATGCAAAAAAGGCACCTGCTTGGGTGGCACATATATAACCTCATATATGTGAGTGCCCCCCCCCCTCTCTCCCTTCTCTATATCCTCCCGATGATGGCCTATAGCTTGTGTGGAAATTCAGATACTAACGATGAGAACATACTTTTACCAAGGGGTTGGTATTATTTCATGCACAGCAGCAATCAGTGTAGATCAAGGGCATAAGTTAAATATCTTCTGGTTGTGTGTAATTTGATATAGTCAAATGTACATTAATGAGCAATATAAAATTAAGCAATTTGCAATAGCAAACATGTGAAATAATCCTGATGTGTAGTGTGTTTGATGGGTAACAACAATTTGCACCCAAATGATTTATTCTTATTTTTAACCAGGATTTACAACCAGACAGACAAACATCCTATTGTACTTTAAATAAGCAAAAAAAGATTTGTTTTCTCCTAGAAAATATGAAAGAAAGCAACAAAAAAAGCATCAAGTCCACCTCAAAAAAGATTTATGGAAATACATTAAATGTACTACAAACAACCAATGAATACTAATACTAGAAAAATTGAAAGGAACCTTGTTGTAAGAAAACTTCATCTGCAGAATATGCTGCACTTGAAGTTAATATAGAAGAAAGAAGAGCAAAGATCAGCATCTACTCAACTAAAAATGTAATTTCCATGTTGGAAGCATCATAAATGCTAACACCTGTCACTAACGATTGGTGCATCATAAATGCTAACACCTGTCACTAACGATTGGTGCGCCCTTCATCTAGAACCCTGAGTCTCTAATTGAATGTGCTTTGATGTTCCATTCGTAAATGTCATTTATTCGTAAAAACGAACTTCAAAGAATATTTAATAAAGACAAAATGGATGTGATGGTGTAAGCGAATGAAGATCATTCAACTTTCTGCATTTTAAAAGAAAGCATATCTAAAAACAAATACTGACATTAATTTCTTTACTTGTAAAAGGAAAAGGGGCTGCCATTTGTTTATGCATAATTGTTTTAATCAGATATGGAATCCTTCTCCCGAGTGACAATTATTTGAGGATTATTAATTCTGCTGGTAGTAGTTTTACTGGGACCCGTACAATTAACTGATATGAGGCTGATTACTTCACAACTCTCCTGAAGTACTTGAAAGACCATGGCAATGACTAAACAGGAGCTGATAAATATATAGAAATATGACTTCTTTAAATTGCATTGTGTGCATGGTTACTTATGGCATGTATGTTTTTCTACACAAAGTCTTTAAAAGAAGTTTATCTTGACAAAGTCTCAGTTGTTACCTTTAAGTTCTAGGAGCAGCACGATCCAGCAAATACAGAACAAATAATAGCTACTGTATTTCCTTTTTCTTACACCCTTTTTATCAACCTTCAAATATCTGATAAGTTTGAGCTGAACAAATAAGAGAAAATAATGTATGCACTGAGTATACCATAAACGTATGTGCAAAGGTTTATGATTACTTACATCTCCACTTTCTCGAATAAATTATTCATGAAACCTAAATGAAAGCACTACAGATATTTATTAGGGTGGAATAGCTAGCCTATGCCGAAAGATTTAAAAAGGAGACAAAAAGTCTGATACACTCATTATTTCATATTATAATGGATACAAATCTTAACCAACTGCCAAACACAGCAAGTCAAAATCTTATTTCTATCTCAAGTTATTCATGTTTGAAATCAACACATGGGGCTGCCATTTTGTTCAGTTCTGTATTAAAATATTGTGCATGATGACATAATTTCCTCAATAGGGACATAATGATTATAATGTATTTCTTTATAAATGTGATAGAAGTTTGTATTTCAAATGATGTGACCCAAAGTTTTAACATCATGTTTTGATAAATTCATGTGTTCAAAAAAATTCCCTTGACCCTTACTAAAGAAAAACAATTTTAAGCTAGAAAACTTGGAGGTAGATTATAAAGAAATACAAAGCATTCCAACATCCTGCTACATCATGAAATCAAATTCTGCATGTTTTGAAATCAAAAAATGGCAGCATGGAACTTAGTACATTTGTTATTTTTAATTCTATTATATAAAATAAGTTGTATTAATAAAGTTTTTAATAACTACAATAAATGAAAATGATCAATTGCAGAATCTGAGATTGCTTTAAGATATTCAATAGATCAAAAGCAAATTGAAACTTAGTTTAATTATGCATTCAATAAAAGCACAAAGAAAGATCTGTAATTCAGTGCATTAAAGACCTGCAATATACTTCAGTCCAAAACTTAGGGCACCTTTTTTTCCCCAATTCATGAGGGGTTCAAAAAGCAGATCTCATCTTTAATACTCATTTTGTTAAAAAAATTCAATATTCCTTATGGAAATGATTACAGTAGATTCATATTAACAATTCTCAGTAATATCACATCCAAGAAAAGTGTTTTTTATTATTCTTGAGACTCCAGAATAACACTCTCACATTTCAGCCAAGTGCTCCCTTCGAAAAGCCAACCACGAAGAGGATTAGAAATGTGAGTTGCTTCCCTAAATCAATAAATAACTCAAATCAGCTATCACTGTTTCATAAAGTCGCTTCCCTTCTTAAAAATGACTATTGTGACGTTATATTCACATTTTGAAACTTGAATACATTTTAGTCAAGAGATGATTTTTTTTTCTCAGAACGATGTAAATTTAATTCTGCCAATGATTACAAAAAATTCATTTATAGCTGAAAAATTGATGAAACAGCTTGTACTGCACAAAAGGTAATTGTCAATGAAACAAATCAACATGAAACAAAAAAGATTTCCATGGAACTTGTGAATTTGAAAATGTAAATTTAAACCAAAAGTTTAACAAAACAATAAAACATTAAAGATTTTGCCGAAAGAATAATTAATCTAGGAGATGGTCAGTCCAATAAATTGACAGCCTCCGGCAATGGTTGACTTCCACGCTCTTAATAAAAAATGTTTTATGCTGACTCTAACATGGAGGTTAAATGGCATTTCTGAGTTTTCAAAAAGGGTAAATGAATAAGATGTTACGCTAAAAGCAGAATTTAATTATAATTATTACGTTGGATGCCTCAATTTCATTTATTACGTTGGATGCCTCAATTTCAATTTGGATTATAAGGAATTATTCAGTTTTCAATCAATTGGCATTTCCGAGTTTTCAAAAAGGGTAAATAAAGAAATGTTACATTAAAAGCCAAATTTATTACCTTGGATACCTCACTTGTCAATTTTGATTTTAGGAATTACTCAGTTTTTAATCAAAATGATCAAAATTAAATATCATGGATGGTGAAGGCTAACTAGAATTCAAGCAGGTTCAATGTAGTTTACCGAAAACAATTTGATAGCCTTTTCATTAAAATCACTTTAAATTTCAGTAATTCACATGAATCTTTTCTTTCAAACATTAATATGTCACAGATATTTTCTTTTCTTTTCATCCACTAAATATTTTTAAATACAAAATTGGTGTTTGAACTTTTTCAATTCCTGACTGAACAGCTGTCTCAGAATTAATGATTTACCCAAGCATGGTGAAATACTCAATATCATTAAACCTGGAAGCAAAATAATGAGGTAATAATATGCATTCTATATCAAATCTTGGTCAAAATTCCCAAGAGAAATTAGAGCTTTTTGTATTCCATAACTATTTGATGCTGCAATCATTTTCAGCAACATGGTTGGTGACATTCAGAGTATGTTTGATGGCCTAAGTAATCCATCATGGATAAAAGCTCTGACAAATGTCACTGATCAACCATCAAGTGACGTACATACCAACGATCAATTTCACTAAAATAATCTTCCCAGCTCTTTTGATGGTAGCGTTATCGCATGCGATGTTTACCACATGAAGCTTATAATCACAGACGTTGAGTGGGATTATCTTATAATTTGTTCCAAATATATCCAGACCATGCTAAAAGGTTGGCAAAGTGTCATATAACAGTGAAGAAATAAGTCCTTATTATCGTCATCCTGCTCAAAAGATTTTGCCAGCAAACGATATCATAGTAATGGTTGAATTTGACAAATTCTACTCTATAAAGTGAAATTGTTTGTTAAACAGCAAGTATCATCTACTCTGATGGTACTTCAGGTATGTTGTTTACATCTGTACCTTCCCAAATGTTCAGTAACTTTCTCTGCTTCAATTAATTTGTTTCCCAACAAGTGGTATTTCTAATCCATTGAAATTTGACAGGATATTTACAACAACTTGTCATAAATATTAACAAACATCCATTTTTGATTTAATGCTCAGACTTACTGTTCTGATAACCATGCACATAAGCACAATATTTAGTGGTGAAGTCGATGTTTCCAGGTTGGTACTGCTTGAGGGGATTTTAAATCAAATCTTACAAAACCAAGAGTGCAAAAAGAATGAAAACAACTGTAAGAAAGATATTAAAAAGGTGAAATGCAGTACAAATTTGAAACAAACAGCTTTTAGGGTGAATGAACACAGAACAGCAAGAACGAAAGGTGATAGTATATTTGTGGGTTTCCCTAGCAGGTGGTACGTTTTATGTGTGACCAATCCGTAGACGACTGATAACGATCTCATCTTACTCTTCGCCAAGTAATGGTATTTTCCCTACTTGAGAATGGCTTTCATAGCTTGCTCTAAGGTTCTGCGATTCTTGTTAGGAATATAAATCACTCCTTTTCAGCATGTCGCTATCACCAATACATCCAACAGCAGATTATCCTTAGCGCTTTGCCGTTTCTGCACAGAATATGCTTTTTTATTGCCTGACTAGGCCTCCGCTCCTAAGATGTAATATGGATTAAGAAACCTAATGATGTGCTAGACTTGACAATTAACACTTTCAGGATATTCTGCTTTGATGGGGAAGTTTGTAACTAAGGAAACTATAATAAACATGTTCATAGATTTATTCAGGATTCAAATAATCTCCTGTATAGATGCCATTCATCTACAATTTGATGCTCCGTATTGCAATTAATAAATTTAAGACCAAATGACTGTCAAAAGACACTACAATTAAAAAACTTGAAAACCCACATAGATTCTAGGTTAAGGTCATTGATTATAAGCTTTCTAAAATTCCTCTTTTTACTGTACCTTATATCTAACAAGATAGCTCTATTTTACTGGAACATATAGCAAATTTTGTCCCCAGTATCTTTCATCATTTTACAAGATGGACAGGTCTGACATTGTCTGTCAAATAAACTTAACATTTAAGGGCAAACCGTTCTAATCTACAGTAATTGTGCCACACTAATAAACATGATCAAAATTAGAAAGAGTTTTGATCAACTAATTGTGAGAAAAATTCCTAACTTCTGCAACTAATCTTGTTTGTTTGTTTAATGAGGTCTTAACGGCACCGCGACTACAAGGGTCAAATTATGCCTGAGAGGTCAGATCATTTTAGAGGTAAGAAGGAATAAAACAGGCGGAGAATGAGAGAAATTCCAGAACAAAAGTCAGAAAGCTGTGATCGAGAGAGGAGGTGCATGGGTGAAACAAAAACAAAGTAAAGAGGGGGTGGAAGAGGGGAATTAAATATGGTTGTAGAGGGAAGCATGATGAAGGAAGGAGATAGTCTATCTGGAGGATTGTCTATCCGGAGGATTTTTCTGGAAGAACTCAGCAATTGAGTTGTGGGTGCGAAGAAAGCTCTGGGAAGGTTGTACAGGGGCAAGCAAGGAGAACGTGATGGATAGTGAGGATGCAGTGGCAATTGTTACAGAGGGGTTGAGGGGAACCAATAAGGAGGTGGGAGTGAGGTGGGTGTGACCAATTCTAAGACGGGTAATATAAACGTTGTCGATACGAGAGAGGTTGTTGATGGTGGATTTGATGGGGATTGTGGGCTGGATGACATGGAGTTTGTTATTAATTTGAGAGTTACATGAGGTTTGCCAGCGGTCATAGACAAGGGAAGCGATAAGCGGTTTGATGTCAGAGAGGATTTTGGAAAAAGGGGTAGGGAGGAAGTTAAGGGCAAGCTTAGCGGCTGCATCAGCCCTGTCATTGCCAGGGATGCCAACATGGCTGGGTATCCAGAAGAAAAGAAGCCTTTTCCAGCAGAGGGTGGGAGAAAAGAGTTTCCGGAGGAGGACTAATCTTGAGTGGATAGGTAAAACCTAAAACTGCATGTGGATGTTGTCAAATTTCTCAAACATAAGATATTTGCTCATTACAACAAATTTCCTCTTGTTATTTCTTTTTATTCCCATGAAATCTTAATTTGTCAAACTTTTCAAAAATAAAGACTTAACTTCTTTCTTCTGTGCTATGCTAGTCTTAACCCCACATTAAGTGTTTTAATTCATTGTCACATCATATCAAACTAGTTCTGAAAGCAATTGTATTTATAGTGGCAGAAAGCTACAAATGTAAAAAAATATCATAATTGTCCCTTACAGAAAAATCTAGCTCAAGCTTACAATCTTTAGCATGCGCAAGCTTACTGCAAGCTTGTGACAAGCCAATATTTTAAGCTTTCGTTAGTTAACTGCGACCATGCCGCAAGCCATACTGAACCATGCGGCAAGCCATACTGAACCATGTGGCAAGCAATACTGAACCATGCGGCAAGCCATACTGAACCATGCCGCAAGCCATACTGAACCAAGGGGCAAGCTTGTTGCAAGCTAGTATTTGGAATAACAAGCTTGCTAGCAAGAAGAACGTGATGGACTGCGAGGGTGCAATGGCAATTGTTGCAGAGGGGTAGGGAAGCCAACAAGGAGGTGGGAGTGAGTGAGATGAGTGTGACCTATTCTAAGACGGGCAATATGAACGTTGTCGGCACGAGAGAGGTTGTTGATGGTGGATTTGGAATGGAGGGTTGGATGATGTGGAGTTTGTTATCAATTTGAAAGTCCCATGAGGTTTGCCGGAGACCACGAACAAGGGAAGCGATAAGTAGTTTGATGTCAGAAAGGGTTTGGGGAAATGGGGTAAGGGGAGCTTGAGGGCAAGCTTAGCGGCTGCATCAGCCCTGTCATTGCCAGGGATGCCAACATGGCTGGGTATCCAGAAGAAAAAAATACTTTTCCTGCAGAGGGTGGGCGAAAGGAGTTTCCGGAGGAGGAGGTGGGATGTGGAGTTATACCATTTAAGATTGAGCAAAGAAGGACAGCCTTGGAGTCAGAGAAGATGGCAAAGTGGCTGAGCGGAGAGTACTCAATAAAGTTGAGGGCAAGGAGAATGGCCTTTGTCTCAGCTGAAAAAATGGAAGAGTAGTTGGAAAGCCTGCTACAGAGGGTGATGTCTTGGATGACGGCAGCAGCAGCCATCTTGTTGCCTTCCTTGAAGCCATCAGTATAGATGGAGGTGTAGTTTCAGAGTTGGTCTTTGATTTGGTTGTGTAGATTGATGAAGAGGTTAGGGTGGGCTTTGGTTTTGTGATGAGTGAAGAGGCCCAGATAGATAGAAGGGAAGGGGGTGGCCCAAGGAAGAAAAGTGGGCCAGGAGAAGGTGCCAAGAGTGACAGGGTTGATGCCGAAATGGAGGAAGTCCATTTAATGCATAAGCTTAAGGGAGGTGATAGGGTTTTAGTCCTATCAAAGAGGGTGGAGAAATTGGGGTACCTAAGGAAGTTGTAAACAGAGTTCTAGTGTTGGTGAGGACTCTAAAAGCATTAGAGAGGCTAAGTTTTGAACACCTTAGTAGAAAAGGGGGTTTGTTGGCTTCCACATGCAGGCTGGTTTTTGGATGGTGTTGATGTGGTTGAGGTAAGAGTTGTGAGCGACACAGTAGACAATATTGCCATAGTCAAGCTTGGCATGAATGGTGAGCCTAAAGATTTTGAGGAGAGCATGGCGGTTCACACCCAAAGTAGTGTTGGAGAGGAGGGAGAGGAAGCAGAGAATGTTGAGGGAGCTGTTGCATTTCTGTTTCAGGTTGGTGATGTGTTGCTTGTAGGAGAGCTTGGGGTCTAGAGTTAAACCCAGGATCTTAGTGTGTTCAACTTTAGGGATGCAATTGCCACTGAGCACGAGGTTTGGGTTGGGAAAGAGATTGTTGAAATGACAGAAGTGCATGCAGACTGTCTTGTCTTTGGAGAATTTAAAACCTTATTGTTGCAACAGTCTTGCAGCTGGTTGAGGCTGAGTTGGATCCTATTTTCAACAAGAGGAAAGCTAGGAGAGGAGAGTAGAAGATGGTGGGGCCAAGGTTGTCCGCGATGTCGTAATGCTCAGGTTGGAGAGAGTGGGAGAGAGGATGCTGCCCTGGGGGACGCCCTCTTCTTGGGGTGGGGGTTGGAGAGGGTGTGGCCAATACAAACTTGGAAGTGCCTGGGTGAGAGGAAGTTTTGAATAAAGATAAAGAGGTGGCCTCTGAAGCCGAAAAAGATAGCAATGAGGTGTTTCTTTTTTGCAAAGGATTCCCGGATAGCGGTGTCGAGCGTAATTAACTGGTCTAGGGTATTGTGACGTTTCCGGAAGCCGCTTTGGTGAAGGAAGAGGATTCTGTTGGTCTCAAGGAACCAGTTTAGTCTCTGCTTTAATGATCCTTTCCATAATTTTACAGAGACAGCAGGTGAGAACGATGGGGTGATAGCTGGAGGGGTCGGTACTGTCCTTCCCTAGTTTAGGGACAGGGGTAACAATAGCTGTCCTCCAGATAGAGGGAAAGGAGTGCGAGGACCAAATGTGATTGAGGATGGTGAGTAGGGTAGTGGTGGCCTTGTTGGGGAGGTGTTTCAGAAACTAGAAGGGGTGTTATCTGAACCCTTGGAGGTGCAGCCAGAGTCGTGGATGGCTTGGTTTAATTCAGAAAGGGTGAAAAGGGGTGTTGTAGCTCTCAGAGGGAAAGGTAATACTCCAGGCTTCATCAGAGCCTTTTTTTTTTTTCGTTTTGAAAGCATTTGGGTGGTTGGCCAAGGACGAAATGTTGCTGAAAAGAGGCGGTGAGGTGGTTAACAATGTCCTTTTTCGCGGTGAGAAGGTTACCATTCCAGGAGAGATGGGAGACTTGCCCACCCTGCCGTGGAAGCTGTTAAGCATTCTCCAAATCTTCTTAGTGAGGGTGTTGGTGATGAGAAAGAGATGAAGTTGTTCCAAGTATTAGTTTTACTGTCCTTCATAGTGCAACTGGCCTTGGCACGGCTGATGCAAAAGAGGTTGAGGTTGTGGGTGGTCGGGTTAGTTTTGAAGTTCCTCCTTTTTCTGTTCTTGATGGCGGTTTTGCAGTCATCAGAGAACCAGGGGTTGGGGAATGGCTAGGGGGTTTGGGAAATAGAGCAGGTTGTAATGTTGATAAGGATCTTACTGAAGTTTGACATGGGATCCTCACCCTAGAGGAGGTAGGGGGAGAGGTGCGAGTCACAGAGGGTTTCGAAAAGGGCCAGTCAGCTTTCTCGAGGTTTCAATTGAGGGTGTGGTCAGTGGGGGTTTGTTTGGAGTGCATAAAAAGAGAGTAATGGTTACTACCACAGAGATCAGCAGTGACCTTCCAGCTAAAATCAAGGAGGAGATTGGGGGAACAGACAGACAGGTCAATACAGGTGAGGGAGCCTATGGCAGGGTGGAGTTAGGTCAGGGAGTTAGTGTTGAGCAAGGAGAGGCTGTGCTGTCGAAGAGTGTTTTCGATGAGCTTGCCTTTGGGAGTAGTGGTATTGGAGCCCCACAGGGGGTAGTGGGCATTGAAGTCACCAAGAAGGATGAAGGGGGAGGGGAGCTGAGAGATGAGGTTGTTAAGGCTGGTTGGCTGAATGTTGGCATTGGAGGGAAAATAGATATTGCAAAGAGTGAAGGTTTTATGTAGGAGATAGACATACAGATGGCCTGAAGGTTGGTGTTCACATGAACAGAGCTGTGTGGGATATTGTGCATAACGAGAATGAAACGCCCCCACAGGCCCTGTCAGCATCCACTTGATGTTCGTGATAGCAAGCAAAGTTGTTGAGGGAATAATGGTCACTGGTTTTCAAGAAGGTTTCTTGTAAACAGAAGACGATCGGGTTAAAGGTGGTGGCCAGTAGGTCAATTTCTTCAGTATTGGCCTTAAGGCTCCTTATGTTCCATTGTATAATGTTGTGAATGTTATTGTAATTGTTTATGTTGCACACCATAAGGAGGCAGGGGGTTATCTGGAGAAAGATCTGTTGGGTCTGAGTTGGCTCATTTTTTCTTTGGATCTGTCCCTGTTTCTTTGGGAGCAGTTTTTTTTTAAAGTTGGACGAGAAGTATGTTTGGTGGGTTTGAACAATCCATGTTCTCTTCCATGTCATATGTGTGGGTTTGGATGGTGGGCTGTTTGTTGATTGGTTGTTTGTTGGTTTCATGATTGTTAGCCAGTTTGGCTTGAGTTTGATGGCATTAGAGGTGTTGGGGTAGGGAGGGGACAGCAGGAGTCTTAGAGGAAGGAAGGTTGGGGAGAAAAGTGGTGGTGGTGGAGGTGGTTTGGGTAATGGGTGTGGTTGGGTTGTTGGCAATGGTGATGGGCGCAGGACTGGGTAAGAAGAGCCAGGTGAGGTCGGTTTGGGTATGTGAGTCAGTTTTAGTTGTGTTTGGGGGGGGGGGGGGGTGGCGGTATTGGTGTTAGAGGAGACTGCGCTCAAGTAGGAATGTTTAGTGTGGAGGGAAGCAAGAAATTGCTTCCTGGCCTCCGGGTATTGATGTTGGCATTAAGGGTTTTTAGTTTGGTTATTTGCTTTTCCTGAAGGCAGGTGGGACAGTCTTTTGAGGAGAGATAGTTAGCTGGGTGAATACCGTTGCAATTGGTACAGAACGGGGTGCTGGTGCAGGAGGTGCTGTCATGGTCCAGGGCTCCAGTTTCCACAGCGCGCTTGGCTATGGCAGGAGTTTTTACCATGGCCATACCTCTGGCATTTATGACAACGGAGGGGTTAGGAATATAACGGGTGACTGGGATTCTCAGGTAGCCAGCAGTGATGTGGGAGGTGAGAGTTGGTGAGGAAAAAGTCAGAAGATATTTGTAGGTGTTTTGGCACCGTCTCTCTTATGGACGAGACGACAGGCTTCAGTAACGTGTTGATTGGTAAGTTCCTCTACCAGGTCTTCATCGGTCAGGCAGGCAAGGTCTCTAGTTTGGACCACACCTTTGCTAGAGTTTAGGGAACAGTGGGAGGTGACTGTAATGTCAATACCGGTATTGGCTAGGGTGGTGGCTTGATTGTCCCTGGTACAGTGCACCAGGAGATCGCCAGATCTGAGGGTAAAGACCTTGGGGAGGGTACCGACAAGGCCTTGGAGCGCTTTGTGAATGAGAAAAGGCGAAATACTTTTAAAACTTTCTGGTTTATTGGTGGCCTATATTATTAGAATTTTGGGGACTGGAGCTAAAGAATGGTCAATGGAGGTAGCAGGTGGGTCACGGGGAGGGGAGGGAGGGTCAAGGACAAGGCAAAAGCGTTTAGTCATGAAAGGGAAAAAAACAAAACAAGGGTCAAGTGACCCGAGGCAACTAGATAAAAAATCGCGGAACTACTAAAGGAGAACCGCTGTACAGGCGTGAAAGTCTGGTCAGAACGGGAGGAAAGAAAAACAAAAGAACGATCTCACCGAAAGCAGATGCCATCCACAGAGAGAGAATCCCAGAAAATGAAGATACAAAACAAAATTTAGGTGGAAAAGTGCAAGGTAAAGTGAATAGGAATGAAAAGTTGGAGAGAATAGAATAGAAGTAATGTTGCCCTCAACACAGTAGTTTCTGTAAGAGTTTAGTTGACACAATTGGACTAATAATCATTATAACCAAACAACTAATAATCATGACAACAAATAGCACATACTTACACATACATACCCAATGTTACAAACAATAAGCACTAGATTTAAACTATATGGTTATCACTAAAGACATCTGGGTCAAAACTCCCTGGGGATCTATAGAGGCTGTCACTGACAGGATAAAGCCATAATTAACTTTTAAGTGAAGTTGGAATTTGAGTATTTTGTAGACTAATTGCTCAAATTCTGATTGCATTTTAGCCCAAGGGTTGTGCAAGAAGAAAGTTAATTTTGTGAGATGGCTAGTGAGATGGTTGTTAGTGAGGTTAAATCAGTAACAATTAGCAACACCTTTGAGGTAAATGTCATGTCAACAAGTAAGGTGTGGGTGGTTTTCATATAACAAGATGAAACGTAGATGAATAACTAAGGTAAAAAGAACAATGATAAAGCTGGCAATTTGATTGTGAGAGCATCATCCTGGGCTGCTAAAAGATTATTTCTTCAAGAATATTGTAGCAAATAGGTATGAGTTATAAATTTCCAAAAGGACAGGAATTCCCCAATATTCCTAAGGGCAAGAAGAAATTTGTTTTTCTGTTGATGCAAAATTTGCTGATTTTTATTACATCTTAGCAGAGAAATTGGCAACCTACTGCATAGCTACAAGCAAATTACACCTGTTTTGCCTGGATGCACCCATTACATTTACTTATAAAAGGGGTTTTTTAGAGCTAGGAAGGGAGAGGCAGACAATTTACACAACTATTTCTATGACCACAAAATTGTAATATCATCATGCACCATAAATGTATATTTCAAACAGAAAACTAATATGCATATCTTAAACTTTTTATATAGTTATTTGTTTTGATTAACATAAGTATCCTGATGGATTTATCACTAGCTACTAAAAAAAGTTAACAATTTATCAAGTTGAATTAGTTTTGTATGAAAGTACTACATGTTAGCTAATTTCTAAATGCCTTTTGCTTGGGAGAGTCAACTTTCTGTGCCCAACTCTGTAGGGAAATTCCACATTGCCTTTATTAGTTCAGGAGATTCCTCCTTTTTGAGAAATATGATCCTTGAATACGAGAAAATACTACGAATCATGTGCTTTCACCTTGTCATATTACCCACAAAACTTAGATTTTGCCAATCGTGTAGAAAATTAATTACTGCTTAGGAAAGTCAAATGTTGAATATTCAGATTCCGATTATGTAAGACTCCAAAAAAGCCAGACCCCCGATAATGATTCACCAATCCTGATTTTTTTTTTATAAACAGGGATAACAGATTCGACCTGCGTAATGACCTCTAGGTATAGATGTGTAACTGTAACTTCTTCTTTGTTTGATCGTCACGTTTACAGCACTATCCCAGCTGTGTGCGGAATACGTCAACCAAAAACGAGTAATCTGTGAATCCGCGCTGAAGTTTTTTTGGTTTAATTTCAAATTATTTTATTCCTGTTCAAATTGTTTTGTATTTTTGTTTTGTATTTTCATAGCTTGGAGAGGTAAAAAGAGCAGAAAACATTATATTGCTATATTGCCTTACCGAATTATCATTACAGCAAAATTAACATCTCACAGATTTGGGAATGCATTTATAAAATTGTGAGCCTGCAGCTGCATGCTGGACGTGATGTGATGGACACATACCTGACAAGACCAACAGCTACACTCGCACTGTACTGCACTACTACCACAAATACCTGACAAGACCAACAGCTACACTTGCACTGTACTGCACTAGTACCACACATATATGCCATAACATGATAACAGATTCCTGCTTGTTGTACAAAACGTACATTGTACGTGAATATACAATTATATGCAAACTTGCTGTTTAGAAGCTAATAATAATGTAAAATGTCTGGCCAAGCTGCAGGAAAGATTATGATTAGCAGATGTTCCTCCATTTTGAAGGAAGATGAATCTACCTCAAAAAGGAGGAATCTCTCAGGCTGTTTATTGCTAGCCATTCTACCAGCTGCAACATGGCAAGGTTGTTGACCAGTAACCCCTGAATCAGTGAGTCAGCAAATATTGATTTCCGCTTGTTGTTTTTACTGTGTCTAATTTGGAATGAAATGAAAACAGCTGCCCAACCAAATCAAAAACATCATCAAACGAGGATGGATAGCCAAATCTTTTAATTTTGTTACACAAATTTAACAAACAACTTATTTTTCTGGAGTTCTTCGGAAATGAAATATTTTTCTGGCGACATCAGAAAAATGAACCAAATGGGAATCTTTGACCACCTTTACTTGGAAAGCACCAACAGTTTTTACATTTCCTTGATGTTTGTTTGTTTGTTTGATGAGGTCTTAACGGCACCACGACAACGAAGGTCAAATTGTGGCTGAGAGGTCAGATCATTTTAGAGGTAGTAAGGAAAGAGACCAGGGGAAGAATGAGAGAAATTCGAGAACAAAAGCCAGAAAGCTGTGATCGAGAGAGGAGGTGCATGGGTGAAACTAAAAACAAAGTAGAGAGGGGGTGGAAGAGGAGAATTAAATATGGTTGTAGAGGGATGCATGCTGAAGGAAGGAGACTATTTTATCTGGAGGATTTGTTTGGAAGAACTCAGCAATTGAGTTGTGGGGAGCGAGAAGCTCTGGGAAGGTTGTACAGGGGGCAAGCAAGGAGAACGTGTTGGATTGTGAGGATGCAGTGGCAATTGTTACAGAGGGGTTGGGGGAACCAATAAGGAGGTGGGAGTGAGTGAGGTGGGTGTGACCAATTCTAAGACGGGTAATGTGAACGTTGTCGATCACGAGAAAGGTTGTTGATGGTGGATTTGATCGGGATTGTGGGCTGGATAACATGGAGTTTGTTATCAATTTGGAAGTTCCATAAGGTTTGCCAACGGTCACGAACAAGAGAAGCGATAAGCGGTTTGATGTCAGAGAGGGTTTTGGGAAAAGGGAAGGGAGGAGGTTAAGGGCAAGCTTAGCGGCTGTATCAGCCCTGTCATTGCCAGGGATGCCAACATGGCTGGGTATCCAGAAGAAAAGAACACTTTTCCTGCAGAGGGTGGGAGAAAGAGTTTCCGGAGGAGGAGGTGGCAGGTGAGGTTATCCCATTTAAGATTGAGTAATGAAGTAAGAACAGCCTTTGAGTCAGAGAAAATGGCAAAGTGACTAAGAAGAAGAGTACTCAATAAAGTTGAGGGCGAGGAGAATGGCCTTAGCCTCGGCTGAAAAGATGGATGAGTGGTCAGGAAGTCTGCTACTGAGGGTGATGTCTTGGATGATGGCAGCAGCAGCTGTCTTGTTGCCTTCCTTGGAGCCATCAGTATAGATGGAGGTGTAATTTGAGAGTTGGTCTTTGATTTGGTTGTGAGATTGATGAAGAGATTAGGGTGAGTTTGAGTTTTGTTATAAGTGGAGAGGTCTAGGTGGATAGAAGGAAGGGGTGGCCCAAGGCGGAAAAGTGGGCCAGGAATAGGTGCCGAGAGTGGCGGGGTTGATGCCAAGTTGAACGAGGTCTGATTTAATGCGTAAGCTGAAGGGGGGCGATAGGGTTTTAGTCCTATCAAAGAGGGAGGAGAGATTGGGGTACCTAATGAGGTTGTAAACAGGGTTCTGGGTGTTGGTGAGGACTCTAAAAGCATAGGAGTAAATTCTGGAGATACTTCAATATTCTTCTAATTGCACGGGTTACCTAGTAAGGGCGGGGGGGGGGGGGACAATTAGCCTAAAAAGTTTTGTGGGATGACACACCCTTGTCATATGAAAGTAAACTGATTGAACTGTATCCATCCCTGTCCCAATATACATAAACAGTACAAAGATTATGCAATAACCTTTCAGTGGATCACCAGTACATATAATATAACAAGATGACAGGCTAAGAAGGGTGAGTCACCCCATAAGAAGCCCAAACTAAATACCACCACCACCACAAAAAAAACAAAAAAATTAAAGACCCAGAGTTAGTAAAGAACTGATCAATGTTGACTTTGAAATTGTGAACAGAATTGGAGCTAACCACCCACTCAGGCAAACCAATCCATTCATTAACAACTCTTTGCGAAAAGCTAAAATGCTGAATATCTATCTGTGAGAACTCTTTGGTCAACTTCAAACTGTTACCATGTGACACATGAGGATTAGCTGAAACATGCAAGAGATTACAGGAAGTCAGAGCATCACTACCAGATAGGAATTAGAAAAAAACCTGAACCATATTGCCACGTATTCTTCTCAACTCAAGCGTATTCAAACCAAGAATTCGCAACCTAGATTCATAAGAGAGATTCCTTACTTTGGGAATAAGTCTATTGGCTCTTCGCTGAACCTGCTCCAAAATGAACTTATCTTTCTCATAAAAGGGACTCAAAGCCTGAATAGCATACTCAAGGTGAAACCTGACTTAGTGCTTATACAAATTAATAACAACCTCTCTACCATGAAAACTAAACATTATTTGTAATCTAAACCAAGCATCCTATTTGCCATTGCAGCTGCTAAAGCACACTGTTTAGAACACTTCAGATTGCTAGTAATGACAACACCTAGATCCCTTTCTTGATCAACACAACCAAGATTTGAACCATTCATGCAGTAATCAAAAGCCAAATTTGTCTGACCAAAATAAATAACTTTGTATTTATCAACATTGAATGACATCTGCCATGTTTGGGACCAAGAAACTAACTTATCCAGATCAGTTTGCAACAGTAAAGAATCCCTAGCATCATCAGCAATCCTGTACAGCTTAGTGTCATCAGCAAATTTACAAATCCTGGAGCCAAGGGAAACATCAATATAATTAATGAAGATTAAGAAAAGAAGCGGACCCAACACAGCACCCTGAGGAACACTACTTGTAATCTTCTTCCATGGAGATACTTGACCATTAACAACAACTCAACATTTTCTTTTAATCACGGATTGATTCACTTCTTAATAATTACTGTAAAAACCGCTTCGCAACTGATAATCACTTTATAAAAACCTATATTATTGAAGAACAGTTGATCCTCTCGAATTTCATTCAGCCTAAAGCGAAGGCCGATTTTTGTCGACTCTTATTTAGTTTTTTTCCTTGGCCTAGCCTAGTCATTTTTTCTTATATATCTTTCTATTTGGTGTTATTCTTATGTTCCACCCTGGAAATTGTTGGTATGGTGTTTATTCATAGTTACCATTTGTAGTTTTCCTAGGGTGGGGTGGCTCTGAAACGACTCCTTTGTGTTCACATCTTACTTGTGTGTCCCCTGGCTGTTGTCAGGTTTGTTTATTCATGTGGCATTTGGCTCCCCTTGTCCGTGCTCGTTCCTCGTTCATTTGTGCGCTTGTATGATTATTATTTTGACTTTGTAGCACGGCCTGCAGCTGTGGAACCCAGTCAGTAAACTATGACAATTTCATCATCATCATCAACCTTTTCTTATGATCTTCACGTGGAACTTTCCTTGAAAATCAGGGTGAACTTCAGGGCTTAAAAAAACAGGGTGAACTTCAGGGCTTAAAAAAACAGGGTGAACTTCAGGGAATAAAAAAATCAGAGTAAACTTCAGAGGGAAAAAAAAATCAGAGTGAACTTCAGGGATAAAAAAAATCAGGGTGAACTTCAGGGATTAAAAAAATCAGAGTAAACTTCAGGGATTAAAAAAATCAGGGTGAACTTCAGGGATTCAAAAAATCAGGGTGAACTTTAGGGATTAAAAAATCAGAGTAAACTTCAAGGATTAAAAAAAACAGGGTGAACTTCAGGGATTAAAAAAATCAGAGTGAACTTCAAGGACTAAAAAAAAAATCAGGGTGAACTTCAGGGATTAAAAAAATCAGGGTGAACTTTAGGGATTAAAAAAATCAGGGTGAACTTCAGGGATTAAAAAAATCAGGGTGAACTTTAGGAATTATAAAAACATCTCCAGAAGATCCTCTATAGGAGGCATATGTTGTGGGGATAAGAGGGAATTAATGCAATTTTTTGCCAATTTTTGCTTTTAGATTTCTTCATCAAAAGCAGTCTGGAAATGTTAACTTAATCCTGTAATTGACTGCAAATGACTCTAAAAATATTGTTTATAACAGGGATTTACAGAAAAACTCATTTCAAGCTAATTAAGTTCCATCCTCCTATGCAGGGTAGTACACTGTTCACCTGCCTACATGTTCAGTATATAGTTAATATTTAATTTTAAGTTTTCTGTTTGCTTTTGATAAGCTATTACAATTTTTTTGTAAGCATTTAAAAATCTTTGGCCTCTCTGCTTGACAAAGCACATGCAAAAAGCAAGATTTTTACATGTATACAAAGCAGATACAGATACAAAACAAGAGGAATACTTCAGCACATTTCAGACTAAACCACCCTTGTGCCTCTTTTAAACAACATTTGATCATGCATTTCACATCATGACTGGACAAATGTATGACTCATTCCTCATGAATGTACATAAAGTTTAATATTATCTCCAAAATTCATTTTTATGAAGAAATTATTTGAGAAGGGATACACATAAATAACAATGCTAACAAGCTGTCCTCATGGAAATTACTCCAAGGCGCCTGAAGATACTAACTTTCAAATCAGCCGCCACTCAGTCTGCAAATGACTATACTAAAGTATAAAATCAATAGCAAGACAAACTAATGTTGGAATTCAGAAATGTGATATTTCAATGGCTGCAACTGCAGTACAGTCAAAGTCTGAAAGCCATTTTCATTTAGATTCCCATGACTATTGTCTGCTACCTAAACAATAAGGAACAAAAACATTTCACATAAATTCCAAGCTCGCGAACAACAAAAATTGAGTTTCATCATTCTTGAGACCTATGTAAAAAATACTAGCAAAAATACTGAGAAACATTATGCAAAACCATTTCTTGCTTATGTATAATGTGCATGTACAGCAATATACTCCCTGATTTGATCCGCAATATGCAAACGCATTTCATGAGTCACTGTGCATAAGTCAATAGGAGGAAGGAAGATGTTTTCAACAGTTGGTTGCTCAGCACATGATATTTGCTTGTACAAGCAATTTAAACTCAAGATGATGATGCACATTCTCTAAGTTATCAGAGAGAATTGATGCATTCTCTGATTATCAGCATATTCTTGGCATTTAATTCTCTTTTTGAAGAAGCAGCAGGGATGTGCAAACATAGACACAATAATCAATTGTAACCCAATGTTCAAACAACATGTCGACAGGGAATGTTTGTTCAAATTGCTTAAACATTTACCATTTTATAGGTTTTTTTTATGTATTTATTAGCACCCAAATTGGTGATCATGCATTCCCCTTTTTATTTTCCTATGTAAACCCATTGTTTTTAATCATCTGCCAAAGTTATGTAAAGGAGAGCCTTCAAATCCTAAGAAAGTCTTCACCACACTCCAATCAACATCCAGTTGTATATAACATTCTCAATGACTTTTAATATTTTTTAACGAATTTCATAAAGATTTCAAGTCTAATTTCCATTTATACCTGACAAAATTTGCACATCTTAAAAAATCTTTAACTTTTAATCAAACACAGCTCATAACAGAAGCTTATTTTTAAAATTTTGGATTTGTTCTACTCAGTGTTGTAAATGTTAAGATTAAAACATTGCTATCTAAAGCTGTTCATGAAGAATAGAAACAATGTTACAGCTGTTCATGAAGAATAGAAACGTTGTTATAGCTGTTCATGAAGAATAGAAACAATGTTACAGCTCTTCATGAAGAATAGAAACATTGTTATAGCTGTTCATGAAGAATAGAAACATTGCTATGGCTGTTCATGAAGAATAGAAACAATGTTACAGCTGTTCATGAAGAATAAAAACAATGTTACAGCTGTTCATGAAGAATAGAAACATTGTTATGGCTGTTCATGAAGAATAGAAACATTGTTATAGCTGTTCATGAAGAAGAAACATTGTTATAGCTGTTCATGAGGAATAAAAATGTTGTTATAGCTGTTCATAAAGAATAGAAACATTGTTATAGCTGTTTATGAAGAATAGAAACATTGTTATGGCTGTTCATGAAGAATAGAAACATTTTTATGGCTGTTCATGAAGAATAGAAACATTTTTATGGCTGTTCATGAAGAATATAAACATGGTTATGGCTGTTCATGAAGAATATAAACATTAAAAGAATATAAACATTATGGCTGTTCATGAAGAATATAAACATTGCTATGGCTGTTCAGAAGGATAGAAACATTGTTATAGCTGTTCATGAAGAATAGAAACATTGCTATAGCTGTTCATGAAGAATAGAAACATTGTTATAGCTGTTCATGAAGAATAGAAACATTGTTATAGCTGTTCATGAACCTTAGTAATACCATATTTCAAATTGCAAACAGATAACCCATGATCTTAAGTCTTTCTTCATAACTTTTTATTTCAGTAGAAGTTTCATCATTAAAATTTCAAGTTATATACCAAAATTTTATAAACAAAATAACTAAATATTAAGACGACAAAAAAAAAAACAATACCAGAGATATAATCACTCTCTTCCAGAGATATTATCACTCTCTTCCAGAGAAATGAACTCTTTCATAATTTTGCACTAAAAAAACTAATATGCTTTCTTCCAGAGTGATACATTCTAACCATTTTGTGAAAAAGATGCTTTGAAATTAGCAGCCACCCTACTTTATCTGCTAACTGAAATGGATCTATCTTATGTAGATGAATCATACATCAAACTTAAAAGTTAATTATTTCACAAAGAAAAATTGTTTATTAAATTTTAATCAATTAACCAATATATCAACTTTTCATAAAAAATTAAGGTCTATGGATAAAAAGCTTGACTTAATTTGCAAAGGCATATCCCACATCATCATAGACTATATAACATGGTAAAATCTAGTATGGCGTCACAAATTTGGCAAAATGTGTTTTGGTTAAAAATAAAATTTTAGTCAAAGAATAAAATAAATAATGAAACATTACCATCTAAGAAACGTATAGTAAACTTACTTCATTAAAGTCTATATAGAAATTGACCACTGTACTAGGAATTTCCCAACATGAAAAGAAAATCACTAAGGTTGACGTAAAGTGAACCGAAGCTGAAAAGTATCTCTTACTCTGTCGTTGTATACCTTGACTCATTTCTTGCTACTTGTGGCCGCTATTTGTACATCAGGATAACGATCAGATAATTGATTTTTCCTGGCTCAGCATGAATTTTCATCAAAGATGGTGAATGATGAAACATAGAAAACAACAAGTTTACACCTCCAGCAAAGAAGATGATTGATTTTACAATCGCATTCTAACCCAAAAACAAGACTACCTCGCCTAAAGAATAATTAAAACACAACTTCAAAAAAAAAGTATTTTTGATTATAGTTTTGAGGAAAACAATTCAATCAACAGATATGATCTGTCATCTGTTGCTCTTAATAGAATCAACAGATATGATCTGTCATGTTGCTCTTAATAGAATCAACAGATATGATCTGGCATCTGTTGTTCTTAATAGAATCAACAGATATGATCTGTCATCTGTAGCTCTTAATAAAATCAACAGATATGATCTGTCATCTGTTGCTCTTAATAGAATCAACAGTTATGATCTGTCATCTGTTGCTCTTAATAGAATCAACAGATATGATCTGTCATCTGTTGTTCTTAATAGAGTCAACAGATATGACCTGTCATCTGTTGTTCTTAATAGAATCAGCAGATATGATCTGTCATCTGTTGCTCTTAATAGAATAAATAGATATGATCTGTCATCTGTTGTTCTTAATAGAATCAACAGATATGATCTGTCATCTGCTGCTCTTAATAGAATCAACAGATATGATCTGTCATCTGTTGTTCTTAATAGAATCAACAGATATGACCTGTCATCTGATGCTCTTAATAGAATCAACAGATATGATCTGTCATCATATGCTCTTAATAAAATCAACAGATATGATCTGTCATCTGTTGCTCTTAATAGAATCAACAGATATGACCTGTCATCTGATGCTCTTAATAGAATCAACAGATATGATCTGTCATCATATGCTCTTAATAAAATCAACAGATATGATCTGTCATCTGTTGCTCTTAATAGAATCAACAGATATGATCTGTCATCTGTTGCTCTTAATAGAATCAACAGATATGATCTGTCATCTGTTGTTCTTAATAGAATCAACAGATATGATCTGTCATCTGATGCTCTTAATAGAATCAACAGATATGATCTGTCATCTGTTGCTCTCAATGGAATCAACAGATATGATCTGTCATCTGTTGTTCTTAATAGAATCAACAGATATGACCTGTCATCTGATGCTCTTAATAAAATCAACAAATATGATCTGTCATCTGTTGCTCTTAATAGAATCAAAGTTATGATCTGTCATCTGTTGCTCTTAATGGAGTCAACAAATATGACCTGTCATCTGTTGCTCTTAATGGAGTCAACAAATATGACCTGTCATCTGATGTTCTTAATAGAATCAACAGATATGATCTGTCATCTGTTGCTCTTAATAGAATCAACAGATATGACCTGTCATCTGTTGCTCTTAATGGAGTCAACAAATATGACCTGTCATCTGATGTTCTTAATAGAATCAACAGATATGATCTGTCATCTGTTGCTCTTAATAGAATCAACAGATATGATCTGTCATCTGTTTCTCTTAATAGAATCAACAGATATGATCTGTCATCTGTTGCTTCTAATAGAATCAACAGATATGATCTGTCATCTGTTGCCCTTAATGGAATCAACATATATGACCTGTCATCTGTTGCTCTTAATGGAATCAACAAATATGATCTGTCATCTGATGCTCTTAATAAAATCAACAGATATGATCTGTCATCTGTTGCTCTTAATAGAATCAACAGATATGATCTGTCATCTGTTTCTCTTAATAGAATCAACAAATATGATCTGTCATCTGTTGCTTCTAATAGAATCAACAGATATGATCTGTCATCTGTTGCTCTTAATGGAATCAACATATATGATCTGTCATCTGTTGCTCTTAATGGAATCAACAGATATGATCTGTCATCTGTTGTTCTTAATAGAATCAAATATATGATCTGTCATCTGTTGCTCTTAATAGAATATATTTAAAAATCACACATTTGTAAAATATATAAAAACAGTGAAAAGGCAAGTCATAAATTATAGTTTTACTGGGAATGAATCATGCATGAAAGGCTGTATTTGTAAGAACTCATCAATTGACATACATTTACTTGGCAAAATGTTATTTTATTTTTATGATTGTATTATTTTAAGGCTTTTCCCAATTTCAGAAGAAATACATTCACTACAAAATGAAATAAACTTTAACAAAAATTAAAACAAGCCTTTGACTGTTTAATAAATGGCTTGTTACTTTCTTTGGACAAATTTAATCTCATTTTAATTCTAATTGCAATCATATTTTCAGAAATAAGGCTATTTAAATCATTTGAAAGAAGAAATTAAAGAGTAATTTAAACAAATACAATATATTGCAAGACTGCCGTGAGAAATACCTGGAACCACCCTCTAAATTACAGGGTGAAAACTAGAAATGCCCAGATAACCACTGTATTTCAAGGGCATCAATTTTCTTGTTGCTGATGCTTAGTAAATGATGAGCATCAATGTATATTGTTCTTTTCGTCACTTATTTAGAAAATATGCTATCCTTTTCAAACCTGTCATGGCATTTCATAGTAAAGTCTTCTTCATAAGCAACTGATAAGAGATGCTTTGGCTCTGACTAATCTTTTCTCTTTTGATGTGTTTTTTTTTTCTTCAATAATATCATGAAGTTGAGCAAAGCCTTACCAAGGCAGCATATGCATGCAAATACATCAGACAGGTTAAGCCATACTTCAAATAGAATTAGGGGCTCAGCACTAAATGCTACTGTGATGGCTCAGCACTTACAGAGGAAGCTGTTAATCAGACAATTCTTATATTGTAGCACTTAATTCATGAAGTTGTAACAAGAAAATAACAATAACGAAAGAGGCACCAGAGCAGGGGTTCAAAGAGACCATATGAGCCCCAACTTTTCAGAAAGTTCAGATTCCTGGGAATTCATTGTTAGTGTATCAGCCATGCATGTATCATCCCAGTGTATGTATATCATAACTTCATCATCATGTGTATCATCAGTGTATATGCATCACCATTGAACAGTACAGGTCATGTGTCATCAATCATCATGAGTGAAGGTTTTTAAACATGTATCATCACTATATGTATATCATGTAAGCCTATTTTGATCTCTTCTCTTGACAGGCCATACTTCTTTGCTTTACTGAGCAATTCATAAGTATCTTTAACAAGTTTGTGAATCACTATCAGTATCTCATGCAATGACACATGATTGTGGACCCAGGTGATTGTCATTAATTAATCCACACTAAAACATTGCAAAAACAATTCTTTAAACACAATTCGAGACTGATTTATCTGATTTTATCTTAAGACTGCATGGGCAAAAAAAACAATGGAGCTCTTTGTAAATATAGAGGGCAAGTCATCCACTAATGCAATCTTTAATTGCAAGAAATTCCAAGTTCACAACCAGGAATGTACTTAAAAGAAATAGCTGGCTGATATTCTTACATACAGAAAACAAAACAATACTTGACAGACAGTTCTATCCATGATGTAACTCAAACTCAGCCATTCCATTGATGCCTATATACCATTATCTTATAAAAAAAATTCTTCACATATACATTATTGGTGGGCAACATCACTTTTACCAATATTGTGGTACTGGACCGTGGGCCAACCTACATATTTTACACAAGGGCTTGAAGAACAAAATAGGACGTTAATTTAGGTTCTTCACCAACTGTTATATGATTTGAAGGGTAAACTTTTTTCGTGGGTACTTTCATCCAATTTTTTGTCATAATTTTCTTATCAAAAAAAAAAAAAAAAATGGAGGAATTAGGGATTTGCTGCTTATCAATGCCATTTTTGCTATCAATTGGAAAATATACAGGAAAGCTTTTTTACCCACAACTAGAGCTATTTTATCACTTATAAGCAGACAAAACAGGTCAACGAATATCAAAAATTCACCCGAAAGACGCTTTCACTAATGGATCTAGTCTGCCTAATGGTTCAATGCATACAATTGTAGACAATGCTATTATCAACATTACTTACGAGAAGTTAAATATGGTTTTGGATTAAATTTGTAATTTGATAAATGTTCGCATTTTGACTAGTTCCAACAACAGGGTTTAGAACTTTAAGATGTTAAGAATCCTTTGTATGAAATTGCTTTAAAAGAAAACCTAAGTTTCCTATAGATATAATAGAAAGAAAAAGTGTTACCTGTTTATCCAAGATCTCTTAATGAACCCCAAGATTTCTGACAGAAAATACACTTTCAAAGAATATATTGCATCCAAGACTTGAAAAAAAAAAGTTCTAACAAATTCCAAACAATTGAAGGTATTAATTTGACTTTCTTTCATTTAATTCACTGATTCCTGATTTGCTGCTAACAACAATTCAAAAACAAAATAAAACTCCATGTAAATCATTGCTCATAAAGAATTTCAGCGGCTCTAGAGTCAAAAAGCAACAAATACATTGATAAAACAAATTGATGTTGGCTTCTATTGATTTCGCCCTTTTCACTGTTTTGCTCGGCGTTATTCTTTTCACAGAGGAAGAGATATTTAGGCACCTCTAACAGGTATAGGAAGAAAAAGCAATTTATGCTAGTAGAGGCCTGGTCAGAGGATAATAATAGCAATAAAAGCAGATAAAACAGACATGCCTTTGGAGAATTTGAAGTGGTCCTGCCATGAGGGTCGGAACTTACGTTAAATGTGTTAATTGGGTTAATCGATTTGCAAAAAAATAACTATTTCTGTACAAAACACAATCGATTGCGAGAAAATCGCAAAAGAAAATGCTTTTTTCGTCACCTTGACAAAAAACCCAGAATAAGGCTCAATACGCAATTACATCATTTTGGGAACGCCTGTATGTAAACAATGCATCAATGCCACCCACGTATAATGTGTGTTTGCCATTGAAATCTCACAACTAGTATCGATAGCATCTCTGTTTGTTCTTCTAAAATATTACATTTTGCAAACAAAATGCTGCAGCGTTGTGTAGTTGGAGGATGCAGTAATAAAAATTCTCAAATAAAAAGTCGTTTATCAATGGCAAATGGTAACGAAACGAGACAATTCCAGACGTGTTTTGTGCACTTGACATGAACCGAATTTAGGGGCTTACCGGGTACAGTGTCATATTCAGCTCATGCTAGATTGTTACCCCTATTCTGTTCGATATAAACATTAGCTTGACCCATCCTCTCCGACATGAAATTTTTACTGTTTGAGTAATACAAATTTTAATGAAATAAACAGAAAATAAAATAAAATAAAATAAGACTCAGTGAGATTCAAACTCATAAACTCTCGTTTAAAAGACGAAGCCGTAACCGACTGGGCTACGTAATCAGTTGAAAATTTGTATAAATAATTTTAAATATTGTGTGAAATATGATCGAAGGAAGAAAAAATGTTGAAATAGAAGTAAATTGTAATTATTGTGTCCCTATGCAAAGCCGTTAAAAACTAAACTAACAACATTTTCACAATTTCTTCAAAAACTTTCAATTCAATAGCAAAAACGCAAACGGATTGCGTGAATGAACTATTCAGCTCACGTAGGCCTGTTGACTAAACATCAAGGAACAGAATTGAACATTGATAAATAAAATTTATATTTCCATTAGACGTAAAAAATGGTAGATGTTGTTGCAAACACTTCAATTTAATTATGTTTAACAAAATATTACTTGCGAAACAGTAAGAATTTCATGCCATCTATGCAAGCTTTGTACTGTAGGCCTGTGTAAGGATTGTAAGCCTGATCCTTCTTTCTCGTCTGCAAGCGCTTTAAATTCCGTTCATTATGAGAATGTTCTTACATTTATTTCCAAATCGTTTTTATCATAGCTTGAACTTGAAGACGACAAATTAAGATCTGAACAGCCCAAAAAAACTTTCGCAATACGACGCTATTTGTACGTGGTTAGTATGTGTGTGATGCATTGTTTATGATCAGCAGTTCCTGAAATGACGTAGCAAACTGTTATAATGTCACAAATCCCTTTCAACTTTTTTTCAGAACAAGCAATAAATGATCAATTTCAAAGTCCTTTTTCATTATGAAAATGGACTTATTTCTAGGCTTTCTTTACGGATTATTGAATTTAGAGATATGAAAAACCTAACATTTTAAATCTCATTTTGTTTTTGTTTTTTAGAAGGCATGGCAGGACCACTTTAAATATACACCATAGATTTCCTAGCAAAATCAACATGAATCTCTGATCGTGTCACATTTAAGACCTCCTAAATTGTCACAGAGAATGTGGCAAATTGACAATTCAATGTACAAAAATTGAATATTTCAAAACAGAAGCAGATTAGCAAGATCCATTACGGTGTTGAAAATGATGAATGGAGTGTAACAGATCTGTTCCAGTTAATTGTTTTAAGTGCTATATATTTACATAAAATGTGCATTTGGTGACAGAGAAAGTAAAATACGGAAGAGAATTTAAAATGAGCATTAATTTGATTTGATAAAATTATGACAAAGAGGAGATTTGAGTTACAGTACTATGTAAAGATAGAACTTAAAAACCGCAAAATAATAAAATCAAAGGATAAAAGCGTACTGTGCACAAATTATGGCCCAATTTAGACCTATGTAATGTTACACAAGAATGTAATACTTTGTGCACTGAAATTTTTTGTAATCATCGGAGCAGTTCCTCTTGATCTCCCTTTCATGAAGGTGAAGCCTTGTCTGGGGAGAAGTGCCTCTCAGACAGGTACCCCTCTGAGAAGGAGCTCTGCTTGGGGAGGTGCCCCTCTGGGAGGAGCCCTGCTTGGGGAGGTGCTACTCTGGAAAGGAGCCCTGCTTGGGGAGGTGCCACTCTGGGGAGGAGCCCTGCTTGGGGAGGTGCCACTCTGGGGAGGAGCCCTGCTTGGGGAGGTGCTCTCTGGGGAGGAGCCCTGCTTGGGGAGGTGCCATCCTGGGGAGGAGCCCTGCTTGGGAGGTGCTCCTCTGGGGAGGAGCCCTGCTTGGGGAGGTGCTTCTCTGGGGAGGAGCCCTGCTTGTGGAGGTGCTCCTCTTGAGTAAGGAGCTCCCTCTAAGGGATTATTGAGGCTCCTGGTGGACCTCTTTGTGCTGGTACAAAGTTCATCTCCAAAAGACATAAGGCGGAGATTTCTTAATATATGACTGATATTCAATTCAAAAAGCTGAATTTTCAGAATTAAGGATGTGCTTAAGAGTTATTAGAATAGGTCTAATTGCACACAAACCACTGACATATGCTTTCTTCTTATATAATTTGTCGCAACTACAAAAATTTGTTGTATTAATATCCAAAATACACTACAGTATTACAATCAATACTTACAAATACTTCCCAGCAGATAGTAACTTAACACTGTTGTTCTTAACATTTATTTCCCATCACCAAACACTTAATAGAAAGTCATGCATTGCTGCTGTCTTGACCTAGTTTATAAGCCAGTGGAACAGAAAACACCCCATAGGTATGAAAGATTTCAGAATTCAATTTGGGACAAACTGTATCCGCTCTAGTCTGCAGGCAGTTTCTAAATAAGTTCTCTGATTAACATCTTTGTGGGGTACTAAACTACAATTATTTGCTATATATGCAATTCTGCAAAAGTGTCACTTGAAGATGCATCTCACTTAGTTGTATGAGATGATGCTAATGTTATCTCTTAGGAGAAATTATTGCACAAGGCCTCATGGAAGAAAACTGATTTCTAGTGGAGTAGTTATTGAATGCAGAACCTCTAGCTGCTCTTCACTAATGAAGTCTCCCGCCAAGCCTAGGGCATCACGGTCTTCTCCGTTTTTAACTGTAAAGGATGCAACCTTAAAAATTTCTCTTTCATTTTCTGATAGGTGTCACCAAAAAAAAAACCTCCAACTGACCCTTCAAAAATTGATTTCTTGAAATCCAAACAGAATCACCAGACTTTGAATGTCAAAGAAAAACAAGTTTGCAGTGGAGATATCAAGATACTATTGGCAGAAAGATTGCCAACATTAAACTCTTTTCCAGTGAAACCAAAGCTAACAAATTAGCAAATTGCCAAATGTACTTCAATGGAGGAAATTTTCACAGAAGCAGGAATTATGGGGTTGTCAGTATATCCGTCAGACCTACCAAATTGCTGAGTTGCCCCATCAACCCTTTGGCTATATATAGTTACATATATAGTTACATAATCACAAGTAACATCTCTGGGGCTATAAACAAATCACTGCTAGGATGCTTGCTCCTACAAAGTTGGTTTGTTGATGTTTAACAGCATCGCAACAGTCAGAGTCAAATGTGCCAAGAGGGTGCTCCCTCAAACTTTGTTAAATTGGTTCCGAAATTTAAAATTAGATACATATTTTATCAATTTAACTTAATTGCATTAAAAAAAAATATTGACTTACATGGCAGGATTCGTGGTCTGTGAATAGGCCATCCATTGTTTATCTTGTCCTGTTGAACAAAAGAGAAAAAGAAAATTCATTAGAAATGGCTTTGCTTAAAAACAGGAACACTCCAACCAGCCCTGAAGCAGAGCAAGGATGGTTTAAATAAAAGTTATCTATTTCTTTATATTTCAAACCACAAACTGTGATCTGTTCAACACTCCATATGAGATGTTCAATAAACCATGTACTTGATTTCCACCCAACACAAAGAGTTTGTATTAAGGGGAGCAGCATCTTCCAAGAAGTATGAAAATGTCCTTTAAAGCAAAGTTAATTTTGTGAAATGATGCATATAATTTGTAGTTTCAAAATTGCAAAACAAGTTTTTAAGCAGTGTCTGTACTAATGTAGCAAAGATAACACCTATAAACTTCCCGACATAACTATTAAGTCAAAATTAGAAAAGAAAAAATTAGCAGACATAAAACTTATAAACATCCCGACATTACCATTAAGTGAAAAATATAAAAGAAAAAATTCATCAGTGAATTCATCTGTGCCAAATTTGGAATGTAAGTTCATTTTTTACTTTGGAAACCCATAAAAATTGATCCTTTTGATATATATAAAACCTCCTCATTTGGGTTATTAATTGGTGAGAGCAACTTAACCAGCTCTCTATTGGGCCCATAGTTTATCCTCAGTTTCCATGGCACTGGAGGATGACTCCCTCTGGACGGAATGCCAGTCCATTGCAGGTTAACTCCCCAGCAATGCTGGTACTAATTTTACAGCTGAGTGGACTGGAACAAGTAGAGTATAGTGTCTTGCTCAAGGACACAGCCCTCGCATACGAGCAAGACTCCTTAATGCAGCAGTCAAAAGGCATTTTCACAGACCCCCCTCAAGGCAAGTTCAAGATCAGTGCATCGAATTGAAAACTAATAATTTCTTACTATTTTTTGTATAAAGGACAATTCATTCTTGCTAGGGCATTGCATAAATAGCATTCCAACTTCCACTGGAAGCTAATCTGGGATGTCTACGTACCTGTATAAATGTGTGATAGTAACGTTTTTGTACCATGAACAGACAGTGATTCGTTACTAGTTAAGTTGACTGTATGTTACAGCTTGCAAATTTTGCCATCTTGCGAATCATTAGTGTAACTGTTAATACTTTATATTGCAATTCCAGACAGTACTTTTATTTATTTTCAAGGAAATTTTATTGCAAAGTAATAAAGATGGAACTCAAAATGTTTCCAATTTGTATTGACCTGAGGTGAATTTGAAGCATTTTGAAAGGTATTTCATACCATGTGAATTCTAGACTTGGGCCTAGTAGTGTTACTTTTAGAATAAAGTAACTAGGCCTAAGGTTAGAACTCTCATTGTCTTAGTATGTAATGAGTGTGATGATGCTTATGTATGAATTTGCTTGTGGAATCAAACAGCAACAGTGGGATTTCACTTTTAAGTCAGGGTTTTGAATGCTGCATGACTACAAAGAATGTGTGGTCTAACCTTCTATACAGCTATACATGACAATTTGTGCAGATACACAAAATTTCTTTCATTTGATATCTTAATACTCTACAAACGCAAAACTTGTGGTCTTTTTTACATCGCGTGACATGTTAAATAACAAATTATTTATGAATGATCAAGTGATGACTGACTTGGGGGCATGCCTAAATTGACTGGAATTTTATTACAATCAGTTATTTTACATAAAAGATTAAGAAAAGAAGACACAAAACAAGATTTGTTGATATTTATTCTTTAAAAAACCTTGCAAAGATGTGTTTTTCAATACTGTTTATCACTCCCATGATCCCGTCACACTTTATTTCATCTTGCAGTCATAAATTCCCATAGTGCAACCATGTATCATAAAAGAAGATAACAGGAATAACGAAATAGGGACATTAAGATACTACAAACATGTATGTTGACTGTTTACAAGTACAAGTATCATAAAAAAAAATAACCAAAAATCATATTTTCACTATGAATCTTCACCAAACACAATCGGCTGAGGTGAATCCCTCAATTGTTTTGTCATGATGGTGAATCTTGACCCTAGTCTTTTTTGGCCGAGGTGAAATATTGCTGGGTGGGTGAGTCTTGATCTAAAAAAATATTTTGAAAAGGTGAAAGCTTTGGGGGATATGTAAAGATACCGTTTGACTGCTGCATAACCACTGAGCCACTACACCTTTTTGTTACTGACAAGATCAAGATCAAATAATAAATCAAACAACACTTTGAACTGAAACTACAAGCAAAATTTAAAACATCAAGAAAAATTATATTTCTACTTTAATTTCTACAACAAAAATCAACGATATTTTCTATTCAACAATCAATCACATTAGTATAGTGACATCATCTAGATGACCCTGTCTGCACGCCCAGAACTGCACAAATTAAAAGATTATAAACCCAATTTTGTATGTAAATAGAGCTATAAGGTCGCAACTCCATTTAATTCAGGATAAGTTCTTTGAAAACTTCAGATTCATTTTCAAGGTGAAAAGCTGTATGTGAAGGAGACAGTTAGCTGTAAGCAGGCACTTTAAATGCTTAATATGCAAATGAAATCACACCTAAGTATTTTTCTAAACATGGCCTTCACAATCAGTCAAAAGCTCTAGATATTCTAGATTAGTCATGCCAGAAAACACAGATCTATAAAGAAGCACTCAGACAAAGGTGCGAGTTTTTGTTTGTTGGCAGTTTGTCAGCATTAATACAACTCCCTGATAGTAGTGATCTCATTCAGCTTGTGCAACAGTTGTTAGTATCATGGGGCATATGTGCATGCCGACTACATTAAAACATTTAAATGAATCATAAACTCAAGAAGTGGGAATTACTTACAACACAAGAACAATGGATTTCATATCGGGCAATCACAATATCTCCATTATCACATTTATATCATGATATGTTTTTTTTTTTCCCATGATATTAAAAATACCCTGACCATCATATCATGATATGTCGTTCTCACATGTAAACTGCATATTACAGCAAAAACTTATGAAGCAGAATATCATAAATATTTCAAATGAATGAGATTTTAACAGAATATTCGCAACAAATCTGATTCTGTAATATCATACTGTATATCACAATATGGATATCACAGCATGGATATCACAATATGAATATCGCAATATTTTGTCAACGATAATGGATATCTTATTAATGCATATCATGACAACCCTATTTACATTGGTGAAAGGTGAGCAAAGGTGATTCTGAGGAGTATTTGATTATTGGAGGGTCACTTTTTGGGGAAGAAGTTACTTTTTGGGGAAGTGCTCCTTTTAGATACTAGAATGTTCACCTCACCCAATTTCACCAGGTGCTTCCTGCATCTATCATCATTTGATCATGCTGCAAAATTTGAGCTCAGTTTCACAACAATTTCTACATGCATTTTGTGCTCCTATTTGTAGAAATTCACAAATCTGGTGAAGAATAGATTTTTTATTTATATATTTTCTCTCTCCCCAGCACCCTCTTTTGAATTTAGTTGACTCCTCATGTTTTACTCATTTTATTTATTTATTTATCACTCCACGAAATAACATACAATATAAATGGATAAGTTGCAACAATAAAACTTGAAGAAGATGAAGAAATGATTTTTTTATATATCTATCTATCTATCTATCTATCTATCTATCTATCTATCTATCTATCTATCTATCTATCTATATATATATATATATATATATATATATATATATATATATATATATATATATATATATATATATATATATATATATATATATATATATATATATATATATATATATATATATATATATATATATATATATATATATATATATATATATACATATATATACATATATATATATATATGTATATATGCATATTATATTATATATATATATATATATATACTAAACACATATATATACATATACACATATATATATACATATACACATATATATACATATACACACATATATATATATATATACATATACACATATATATACATATACACATAGATATATATACATATACATATATATACATACACACACATACATAAATATACACATACATATATACACATATGTACATATGAGCATAATCAGTATAAATGGAGTAAATGGTGAACTGGGGGAAATAATAAACTTTTGCTGCCAGTTCACCATCAAGAAATAAACAACAACAACAACAAAACATACAGCATAAGGCAATAAGCACTCGATCACAGGAGAAGGACAGAAATTGAGGGGCATAGGGATGTTTTAGAGTGAATTGCCAGTCATCAACATATTAGAGATCCAAGCAATCAGAGCTGATCTTTGTTTTGCCAGCTACTTGAAACATCAGGGATAATTTCACAGGTCAAGTGTACGAATCAATACCAAAAGTAGGTCATAACACTAAATTAAAGCTTCTATCGTGTTCAATTCTACCGTCTATATTGCAAAAGGAAGATTTCATTCATTCATAACAACACACATGATTCCCGGACATGATTGTTGACCGCTTATCAAATGACTGTTCATAGGAGCAGTATATGCGACTCCACTTCATTTGCAAAGAAGTCAAATCTAACCAATCAGTATGTTTTGCAGGCATTATTCTATACTGCTAATATTATAAGGAACGCAGCCCAAAGGTGTGGTGATGTTTGAGTACATTTGCTTGAATATTCACTATTGTGATTATGATATTGTGATCAATGGTCATCTGCATATAGAGGGATATTTATATGCTCTATGTTACACCTTATCATGATTTCAAAGCTCAAAGTATGTACTACTATCATGATAAGCAGTGGATATTTTAGCTCAAAGACAAGTTTGAATATCCTTGTCAGCGGAACTTTCCAATACACTTGTTTGCAAGAGAAGTTTTTCATTATTTAGGTAAAAATTATCAATATTTTGATGAGTCTCCAATTTGCAAGCAAATCAGTACCACTTTGCTTGTCATTCTCATTGAAGCTCATAAAAGCTCAATAAGCATATTTACTTGATGTCCTCCAGAGACTGCAGCTACACAATTCATAACAAAGTCTTTATCTCATGGCAGGAGAAACCATAGATTTTACCAGAACACACTGGGCACATGCAGAGCACCCTCAAGCTCTCACAAACTTCCAGGAACTGAGCTTTATTTTATTCAGGAGAGAGTTGTATATCACTCCTTTTATCACTGAAAATAACCTTTAGATTTAGGTCACATGAAATAGTGAGGTCCGATATTAAGAACAATAGCAGAGACAATGCCTTGGTACTCAGAGAGGTAGCACCGGAGTTGTTAGTGGTACGGCTATTGTCTTGATAGTGGTGCGGCGGTGTTCGAGGAGCAGAAAGTGAAGCCCCCTAAAGTCCTTGCATTTTCATAATCCCAGCGCAAAAGTGGTGTGGCGAGTGCCGCACCAGCTCCAACGAGTCTGTCAGTACTATGCCTGGATCATAACAAGAATACATTTCTCAGCATTGCTTCTTTGACAATAGATATGGACTGCTAAATTCTTAGTTTATCAGCCGCCTGACCCACCCAGCAGAAGTTTGATCATGACAATTACTGAAAAGATGGAGCAAGGAGGTACCACTTTAAGAGTGGTACCTCCTTGGATAAGCATACACATTTGTTACAGCAGCACAACAATGGGGTGGATAAACCCCACAAATGTGGGAGTCCAAGTAATGTCATTGTGGTATGTTTGTTTTGAGGCCCAAAAATTCTTCACAGGCCCCCATGATCAACTTGAATCTCTGATTTGTTGCGATTGTAGGTAGAGAAGGCAGAATCCCTCTGTAAGAACATATAATCCATTGATTACCATTCGACAGAATTCTAAAGCAATACATAAGGTTGTGAAAAACACTGTCTCTCCTACTTTGTGGAGCAAAAGTACGTCCCCATGTCCCCCCACTTTGTGAAGGAGGATTACAGCCCTGAACTTATCCACATCATCTTCAAAATGTTACTTTTTGTTTCACTGATTTTTACTTTTCCAAAGGAGTACCAGTATTTCTTACATCTAATCAATGGTACAACAATGTTGCACTTTTGTTAATCAAATCTAAAATACAAATTATTTATAATACATATGAGGGTTACTTTTCACACTTCAAGATTGTTCTAATCCTATGTTTTAAATCTTGAATTAATCATCTTCCTAGAACTATGTATGTGACATACTGAGCTACAAACTGCAAAAACAAACTTTATTGCTTCATGAAACTTACATAATTACCCTAAAACCATCACAAAATGACTGTTTGGGATTTTCATATTTTGTGTATTCAAGCAATAAAATTTTGTCCAATTTGTAAAAAAGCAATTATCAAAGTTTTCTTCATTCATTCCTTAATCTAATGCAAGAAATGCTCAATTTTATAGTTTCTGACATATGAAAATCTCGGACTACTCTATGACAAGCCATATTTCCATGACTACAGCTACTGTGATATCTCTCAGTGTGCAGAGATGCCCTCAATACACCAGATATCTTATAAATGAATTCAACATGTGGAGAAGTTTATAGAGGGAGTTATACAAAATGTCATATTTTAAACCAAAATATAAATTTGTAATACTATTATAATAATATTCTAATAAATTTCTAATAATATTTGTATTAAAAGAGAAAATCTTCCATTGATATTGTTGTCTATTTCATACTCAAATAGATTTTATGATATCATATGCAATAAAAGAGTGCAAGATAAAAATAGAGTTTTGGTAGACTTTTGGATATGAACATTATAAGATGTGCACATCCAAACACATTGTGTATACATCATAAGATGCACACATCCAAACACATTGTGTATACATCATAAGATGTACACATCCAAACACATTGTGTGTATATCATAAGATGTACACATCCAAACACATTGTGTATACATCATAAGATGTACACATCCAAACACATTGTGTATACATCATAAGATGTACACATCCAAACACATTGTGTGTATATCATAAGATGTACACATCCAAACACATTGTGTATACATCATAAGATGTACACATCCAAACACATTGTGTATACATCATAAGATGTACACATCCAAACACATTGTGTGTATATCATAAGATGTACACATCCAAACACATTGTGTATACATCATAAGATGTACACATCCAAACACATTGTGTATACATCATAAGATGTACACATCCAAACACATTGTGTGTATATCATAAGATGTACACATCCAAACACATTGTGTATACATCATAAGATGTACACATCCAAACACATTGTGTATACATCATAAGATGTACACATCCAAACACATTGTGTATACATCATAAGATGTACACATCCAAACACATTGTGAATACATCATAAGATGTACACATCCAAACACATTGTGTATACATCATAAGATGTACACATCCAAACACATTGTGTATACATCATAAGATGTACACATCCAAACACATTGTGTATACATCATAAGATGTACACATCCAAACACATTGTGTGTATATCATAAGATGTACACATCCAAACACATTGTGTGTACATCATAAGATGTACACATCCAAACACACTGTGTTATATGCCAACCAGGTATGGAATCAGTTTTTGAGAAAACACATTGATATGATTGCAAACGTACAATGTAGAGTAACAAAGTAAATTCCTGGATTAAGAGCCTATCTTATGAAAGAGATTAAGAAAATTGGATTAACCTACTGCAGTTAAAGACAAGTCTGTGGGGATATGATTGAAACCTTTAAGATACTACCTGGCAGGTATGATGGGGAAGCAACTAATTTTCTACCTTTAACATAAGACTCTCACTCGTGAGTACAGTCGTAACAGAAGACTAAAGTTAAATATCATAAAGAATAATTTGTCTTTTGGGGATTGGTGGACTTATGGAACAATTACCCATGTGATGTTATTGAATAACCAATTATTCAGGCCTTCGAGAAAGGCTAGATAAATTTTGGAACAATTAGCCAATGAGGTACAGTTATACTGAAAGCATCAAATCATCCAGACAACATCTTGTTGCAGAATTAGATGATTAAGAAGAAGAGCTGGTACAAGAGGAACTGAGGGCCTTCTACCAGAACAGGATCTGTAAGAACCTGTAAGATGAAGTTTATTAGGCAAGCTTATACAACTTTTACAACATTAGACCACTCTAAACAATTTTGGTTACTAATTATCAGACAAAAGGGTCTGAATTTAGCCAAATTTGTTTTAGTCTCTCAATTGTTTTTTCATCTTTTGGTAGACTTTTGGATGTGGACATCACAAGAACTTTTAAATGCAAGTTTATATAACTTAGGGCTTAACAGCACCATGACCACAAGGGTCAAGTTGTGCCTGAAAGGTTAGATCATTCTAGAGGTAGGAAGGAAAAAAACAGGAGGAGATTGAGAGAAATACAAGAAGTAAAAGCTGGGATTGAAGAAGAGGTGCATTGGTGAAACATCAAGACAGTAGAGAGGGGGAGGAGGGAGGACTAAATATGGTTGAAGAGGAAGCATGATAAAGGAAGGAGATAATATTATCCTGAGGGTTTTTCTCGAAGAACTCAGCAATTGAGTTGTGGGGAGCGAGGGAAGCTCTGGGAAGGTTGGACAGAGGGCAAGCAAGGAGAACGTGATGGACTGTGAGGGTGCAATGGCAATTGTTGCAGAGGGGTTGGGGGGGGAGCCAATAAGGAGGTGGGAGTGAGTGAGGTGGGTGTGACCTATTCTAAGATGGGTAACATAAATGTTGTTGACACGAGAAAGGTTGTTGATGGTGAGTTTGATCAGAATGATGGGCTGGATGACTTGGAGTTTGTTATCAATTCGGGAGGTCTATGAGGTTTGCCAGCGGTCACAAACAAGGCAAGCGATAAGTGGTTTGATGTCAAAAGGTTTTGGGAAATGGGGTAGCTTACAAGAGGAAAGCTAGGGAAGGAGTAGAAGATGGTGAAGTTATCCACGTAGAGGGCACGTTTGATGTGCCAAGGTTTTCCGTGATGTCGTTAATGCTCAGATTGAAGAGAGTGGGTGAGAGAATGCTACCCTGGGGGATGCCCTCTTCTTGGGGGTAGAGGTTGGAGAGGGTGTGGCCAATATGAACTTGGAAGTGCTGGGGTGAGAGGAAGTTTTGAATAAAGATGGGGAGGTGGCCTCTTGATGCCGATGGTGTAAACTTTGCAGATAATGCCGTATTTCCAAGTAGTGTCGAAAGCTTTCTCGAGGTCGAAAAAGATGGCAATGAGGTGTTTTTTTTGCAAAGGAGTCTCGGATAGCGGTGTCGAGCGTATTTAACTGGTCTAGGGTATTGAGACATTTCTGGAAGCCACTTTGGTGAGGGGAGAGGATTCTGTTGGTCTCAAGGAACCAGTTTAGTTTCTGGTCAATGATCCTTTCCATAATCTTACAGAGACAGCAGGTGAGGGCGATGGGGCAGAAGCTGGAGGGGTCGGTACTGTCCTTCTTCGGATTAGGGCAGGGGTGACAATAGCTGACCTCCAGATAGGGGAGAAAGGAGTGTGAGGACCAAATGTGGAAGAGGATGGTGAGTGGGGTAGTAGTGGCTTTGTTGGGGAGGTGTTTCAGGAACTGGTAGGGGATGTTATATGGGCCCTTAAAGGTGCAGCCAGCATCGTAGATGGCTTGGTTTAATTTCAAAAGGGTGAGAGGGGTGTTGTAGCTCTTGGAGTTGGCGGAGGGAAAGGTGATACAATCCATGTTCTTTTCGGTGTCATATGTGTGGGTTTGGATGATGGGCTGTTTGTTGATTGGTTGTTTGTTGGTTTGTTGGTTTGATGATTGTAAGGCAGGTTGGCTTGAGTTTGATGGCATTAGAGGTGTTGGGGTAGGGGACAGCGGGAGTCTTAGAGGAGGAAGGAAGGTTGGGGAGAGAAGTGGTGGTGGTGATGGAGGTGGTTTGGGTAATGGGTGTGGTTGGGTTGTTGGCAATGGTGATGGGCTTAGGACTGGGTAAGAAGAGCCAGGTGAGGTCAGTTTGGGTATGTGAGTCAGTTTTAGTAGTGTTAGGGGGCACGGTATTTGTGTTAGAGGAGACTGTACTCGAGTAGAAAGACTTAGTGTGGAGGAAAGCGAAAAATTGCTTCCTGGCCTCCTGGTAAGTGATGTTGGGATTAAGGGTTTTTAGTTTGGTTATTTGCTTTTCCTGAAGCCAGGTGGGGCAGTCTTTTGAGGAGAGATAGTTAGCTGGGTAAGTACCGTCGCAATTGGTGCAGAGTGGAGTGCTGGTGCAGGAGGTGCTGTCATGGTCCAGGGCTCCACAGTTTCCACAGCGCTTGGCTATGGCAGGAGTTTTAACCATGGCCATACCTCTGGCACTTATGATAACGAAGGGGGTTAGGAATTTAAGGGGTGACTGGGATTCTCAGGTAGCCAGCAGTGATGTGGGAGGGGAGAGTTGGTGTGGAAGAAGTCAGGAAGATGGTATTGGTGGGTGTTTCGGCACCATCTCTCTTGAGGACGAGACGACCGTCTTCAGTAACATGTTGATTGGCAAATTCCTCTACGAGGTCTTCATTGGTCAGGTAGGCAAGGTCTCTAGTTCTGACCACACCTTTGCTAGAGTTAAGGGAATGGTGGGGGCTAACTGTAACGTCAATACCAGTATTGGCTAGGGGTTTGGTGATGAGGAGGGTGGTAGCTTGAGTGTCCCTGGTGCAGTGCACCAGATATCTCAGATCTGAGGTAGAGACCTTGAGGAGGGTACTGACAAGACCTTAGAGCACTTTGTGAATGAGAAAAGGGGAAACTCTTTTAAAACTTTCTGGATTATTGGTGGCCTGTATTATTAGAATTTTGGGGACTGGGGCTAAAGAATGGTCAATGGAGGTAGCAGGTAGGTCATGGGGAGGGGAGGAAAGGTCAAGGTCAAGGCAGAAGTGTTTCGTCATGATGAAAAAAAAAAAAACCGAGAGACCGAGACAACAAGAAGAAAAAAAATCGCGGAACTACTATAGGAGAACAGCTGTACAGGTAACAATAAGGCGCGAAAGTCTGGTCAGAACGGGAGTTTGCTGAATTATCTATCTACTAGTGTATGATTACATGAGCTTGGGTGGGGCAGGCTTAGCCCAGGAAGGGCTGAAAATTTATTCCAATTACATGGGTCTGTTCAGCGGCAGGCTGGCCCAGGGCTATAAGCCGTGCTGGAAGTGTTCACGTGACAGATATAATGGAAACATGTAATATAAAGATTTACACATGGCATTTTTGAAAACAAACATGGCCAACAATATGTCAAATCTGAAAGTTTCCCAATCAATAAGTTGCGTTGTATGAATTTTCATTTGTTTGGCATTCTATAATGCTGTACAAAATTCTCCAGCAATGACAGAACATGATGCTTGCCGCATCTTACTACAACCCAACATCTGAACGTAGACGATCAATGGAGAATTGGTACAACGAAGAGAACACCTAGGCCAAAGGAATTCTGTGTGGAACCTGGAAGATCGGATCATTGCTTTAAATGATGGTGCAATGCGCATCCAACACCTGATGTGGTGTAAACCTCCGGGTAGTTAACATGATGGTAGCACAGAACTAATGAGGTATTACACCTCCAGCACAAAATGAGACCCTACCCTCCCTCCCCCAGGCTAGAGAAAAGGCTAATACAAATATTTTTGCATGGGATAGGAAGCTGATAAGTTGAAAATGGTAGAGAAGGGATAGGTCTTGACTATTCATATCATTAATTGACAAGATCTGTGGAAACTAATTACCATGGACCCATACCCAAATTTGAGTTATTTGGTGAGGGTGTATAACACCTCTTCACTTCAGCCTAAAAAAAGGGCTAAAACCTCAGGTCAACCTCTATTGAATATACTGTACCATCTTCCGAAAGATAATAGATGTACTTTTCAGAAAACATCGCAAAAGTTTACAGAAACTTCCCCTTTCTGGCACAAAAAAATGGACCCAAAACTTGACTGTTTCATCATAGGTTGCAATAGGGCAAATAATTTAGTTCTGTGCTATCTAATACCGTTATGAAGTCATATAAGCAAGCGTCCTGCTTATGATGCATAGGCCTGGCCAGTTTTACTTTTTGTGCAAGATCAATGAGTTTATGAATGAAAATTTAGAATAATACAAATACACAATGTGGTTTTGTGATATATCATCTTCAAAATACATAAAAATTATTTTGGTCTAAAAATTAATTATTTTTGGTTAAGAATTTAATCTCAGCCATGCCCCATTTAAGTGTTGCGATTACATTACCCCAGGCTGGGTGGGTCACCTGTTAATCATTTTTACACCCAGGCTGGAATTTCTATCCCCTGGTTTGAGATTGGGCAATCTAGATGGGAAGGGTGGGGGGAAAGCTGAAACATTAAGCCCAGGTGTTATGCTTTAGCCCGGGGGTATGCTTCAGCCCGTTGGGTCTAATGTGTTGGAATTTGTTTTATAATGCAGTTTTTTATTCAGCCGGGCTGTAATTTCATCCTGGGAAAAGACACCTGTCAATCAAAACCAGGCTGAAATTTCACCCCGGCTCATGTAATCATACCCTAACAAATAAAATTTTACAAGCAACAGTTAACAGTGTCTATAATAAGCATATTAAGAAATTACTAGCAAGCTCTGTTTGGCAATTCCTTGCACCTTACTTTTTCATTTTTGCTATGTTCTAAAAATAGTTGCCTTTTAGGTCAAACTTACAGATAAACAAATGAATTAAAAAACAATAATTATCAGACTAATTGTATGAAACTCATAGTTTTAAAACAATATTTAGTATTCAAATATGTTTGCTTGTAGCCACAGGCATAAGTGATAAATACATGCTGGTACAGATCTAGAAACGATTACAAAACAACAGTTTTATACAAAACAACTTGTTTGAAAACTTATTTTTGTTTAATTCTGTTGTGAAATGTACATATAAATGATACAATTCTGATATAACAGTTTTCCAAATTAATAAAAAAAAATATAAAAAAAACTATTATCTTTTTAAGTTCTTAGAAAAATTTGGTATGTATGAATAGCAGTACATCTCAATTATTTTTAAATAATTCTTTATATTTCTACACATGAAGTTTTCCACCAAAAATATTTGGAAATATATTAGTGTAAAAGCACCTGATCCCATCTTCTGTAACATTCTAAAATTCTTTGCAGGGAACCTACTGATGGTGATCAGCATAATTCAGCTCTTCTCTTTTTTACATGCTGCCATCATCATAAAAAAGGTGCACACTTTTAAAATAGAGTGAGCTATTTCAAATTCTTCGGCAAACAGACAATATCAAATTGATTAGATGCGTAGGTAGAAAGAAGTACAATGATACTCATAAACTCATAAGTTTGTCATGTCTGACATTAATAGGTGTAGATAATATCTATTGTAGAAGAGTGACTTGAAATCTTGTAATTATGTCCTAACTGTACATTAATTTAACTTTATTACTGTTTTTAAAATACTAAAACAAACTTCCTTGTAGATCTTAGTAACTTACTAACATATGCAATCATTGTAAAAATTATTGTTTGTTTGCTTGATGAAGGCTTAACAGCACCATGACAACAAGTTTTAATTTTGACCAAGAGGTTTGATCATTACAGAGGAAGGAAAAAAGATAATAGGAGAAGTCTGATAGAAGGATGGGGGCTAATAGTGAGGAAGCTGGGGCCGAATAAGGAAGCTGGGGCCGAAAGAGGAAATGCAGGGGTGTAAAGGGAAAAGGTGAAAGTAGGTAGGGGGATAGGGGTGGCGGAGGACTAAATATGGTTGTAAAGGGAGGTATGGTGAAGGAAGGAGATAAAAAAAATTCCGAGGAGTTATTCTGGAAGAGCTCGACTAGGAGTTGTGATGGGAAGGAAGCTCTGGGAGGTTGTACAGGGGGCAGGCAAGGAGGATATGGTAGACGTTGAGGGGGCAATGGTAATTATTGCAGAGGGGTGGGAAAGGAACCAGCAAGGAGGTGGGAGTGGGTGGGTGGGTGTGGCCTATTCTAAGGCGAGTAATGTGGATGTTGTCAATGCAGGAGAAATTGTGGATGGGTTTGGTTGGAATGGTGGGCTGGATGTTGTGGAGCTTTGTTTTCAATTTGGGAGTCCCATGAGGTTTTCTGCAGCGATCACAAACAATGGAAGCGATAAGCAGTTTGATGTCAGAATGGGCTTTGGGGAAGGGGGTAGGGGAGGTTAAGAGCAAACTTAGCAACAGAATCAGCTCTGTCATTGCCGGGGATGCCAATATGACTGTGTATCCAGAAGAAAATGATACTTTTCCTGCAGAGGGGGTAAAAAGAGTTTGCGGACGAGGTGGAGTTATCCACTTTAGGTTGAGTAAAGAAGTAAGGACAGACTTGAAGTCTGAAAAGATGGCAAAGTGTCTGAGCTAGGAGTATTCATTATAGTTGAGGGCAAGTGGGATGGCCTTGGCTGAGAAGATGGACAAGTAGTTGGGAAGCCTGCTACTGAAGGTGATGTCTTGGATGATGGCAGCAGCAGCTATCTTGTCACCTTCCTTTGAGCCATCAGTATGGATGGAGGTGTAGTTGGAGAGTTTGTCTTTAGTTTGGTTGTGGAGGTTGATGAAGAGGTTAGGTAAGTTTGGGCTTTGTGATTAGTGGAGATGTCCAGGTGGATGGAAGGGGACGGGGTGGCCCAGGAGGAAAAGTAGGCAGGAAAGGTGCCAAGCATGACAGGGTTGATGTTGAGGTCGGGTTTGATGTGTAAGCTGAAGGGAGGGATATGGTTTTAGTCCTATCCAAGAGAATGGAGAAATTGGGATACCTAATGAGGTTGTAGACAGGGTTTGGGATGTTGGTGAGGGCTCTAAAAGCATAGGAAAGGCTCAACTTTCTGCACCCTTAGCAGAAAGGGAGGTTCGTTGGCAACGTGAAGGCTGGTGATGAGGGAGGTACCAGCCAAAGCCTGAGGCCTATGCTTCATTTTTGTAAATGTTAAGAAAATATTTCAATAGAATACAATGTGAGGCTGTGATTTCACTAAAAGTCTGATGCCTCTTATTCCCTTTTCCCTTTTCTAACTGTTACTAAAGAATCATTCAGGATTATCTGAAAAAGGACTTTAAAAGGAACAAAATGGTGAAGAAAGCATTCAAATAACTTATTTCATTAAGGAGATATTCAAGTTTAAAGCTTTGTCTTGTCTGTGTCAAATGACTGGCATAGTGAGTCTTCTATGGAAGGTTGGCGCCTAATCCACATTCTTAACAATCGTTAATGTATTTAAAGAAATTTTTTCAACTTTTTTACTGTTTCAATTATTTTGATTACCCTTACTAGATTCTGCTTTACTACTTTCCTGACATATCCAATGGTTTTGAGCCACAAAATCGCTAAGTCAGATAACATCTGACTGTAGTATACGCTATAGCCACTAAATGGCTGCTATACACGGTCAGAAAATGTATATACCTTATAACATTAAAACTGCTGCATTAGCTTATCATAGAAGCTTAGATGAAATTCAACTACGCGCTAGAAAAACTAGGCCTTTCCGCAACCCCAGTCCATGGCGATCGCAGGTCAACTTTTGAACAATGCCTTTTATCCTCATGGATCACTTTTCATGTAATACAAGATAAATAGATATATGCATGTTCACTTACGTTTTGTTTGCGAGTTTAATATAAAGAAAACTGTGAAAAGTTGCATTTTGTATAAGAGCCTTCGCTACTAACTTAGTTTCAAACAGCGCCTTGGATGGATGTATCTAATTAGTTGAAAAGTTGTCGAACAATAGAGTGACGGTGAAGTCAATGTGCGTATAGCATTAAATTGAAGACTGCATGCATTTACTGATGAACATTTTTAAAATAGCAGAGCCAGCGCACTTGGGTGATATGTGCACTAATTGTGTACACGTTTCCTAAAGTAAGGGTTTTGCGAAGTAATCCGAATGTCAATTCTTCCGTAATTTAGTTGTTTTTTATGTAAAAAATGTTCATCATTTTATTTAAAACTTATGTTTAAAGGATACTAATGAAATGAAAAGATGCTAATGGAATCAAAATCATACTATTACTAGCTTGCAAGTACTTTTGTCAGTTTTGAGAAGGGTTTTATTTCATGATTATGTTATTTGATTTTGTCTGAGTGGTTTTCAACGTTATAAGTGTATTATGCATGGTCTCACTCAGTGTGCGTGTATTGCCTTGAAAGTAGTGCCTACTGAGTGAGGTGTTTATCTTGCTACAAAATCGCAGGAGAAAATATATAGAATACATACAGACTTTGAAGGAATCTGGGGCTGTGAGGTCACAAATAGTCTGATTTCAGTCGTTTCTACACAAATGATACCAAAGTTTGAACTTAATTATCTCCTAATCCGAAAAAGATTTTTGAATGCTTTCTTCACCATGTTGTTTCTTTTTAAATCTTCTTTCATATAAGATAAGACTTGCAAAACTACAGGTCCTTTACGTTTAGTGCTCAGACAAGATGTCACAAATTTGAAAATAGTACAATAAAAGTAAAAGTAGAAGAGTGCCATCACACCTTGTTCAATAATTGTAAATATATCATAACTAAAATCAATCTAATTTCTTGCTTATTGAAATTACTTTTTCAAAATTCGTTCCAGAGGTAAATCACAGTACCTTCACTTGACTCTTTAAGATATTGTGTTAACGTGGAGAAATGTTTGTTTGATGAGGGCTTAACGGCACCACAACAACAAGGGTCAAATTGTGCCTTAGAAGTTAGATCATTCTAGAAGTAGGAAGAAAAGAAAACAGGGGGAGAATGAGAGAAATACAAGAACAAAGTCAAAAGCTGAGATCGAGAGGGGAGGTGCAAGAGTGAAAAAACAAAGTAAAAAGAGGGGGGTTAAAGAAGAGGACTAAATATGGTTGTAGAGGGAAGTATATACACTTTAATCCAATGTTTCTGATTAATTCAATTATTCCACAATCACCGACATCGCCGCAGACATGACATTACTAGCAAGTATCAGATTTATTGGTGACCGGTCAAGCAATTATTTTGAAACGAGATTCCCTCTTTAAGTAGGTCTGTAATAGGCAATGGTTGTGAAAGTTATTAGATATATTATGACATGAAGATATATTATCAGTGGAATACAAATACATTTGTGGAATGCAAGGCAGTGATTTCAAGTCTGATGCCTGTCATTTCTTTACAATCCATATAGAACTTCAAACTTATAATACAAAATGAACAAAATATTTTCAAAAAAAAGTTTTTTCACCTCGTTTTTAAATAGTTCTCTATGATTGATTCAGCATGATCAAACGCTTCACTACGCTTTTCATATATGTTAATGCAGCTTGCAACAAATTTCCAGATGGGGGAAATAAAAAGTAATGAAACATACATAGGGACCATGCACTATTTGTGAAATTGATATTGAATACAGAAACACTTGCTTAAATTAATTTTATTGATATCATTCAACAGATAGATGTGCTTTTAAAGAAAACTGTTAAGAAAAGACAAAATAACTCAATTATGTATTCATAAGAAGCAGAAATATTCATCTTGAGAAAATGTCAAGGAATTTTGAAAGTAGCTACTTTAAAGCTATTTTACCGAGCAAGTTGGATTCAATAAGAGCTGTTGTACTTTTGATAAACGGATGTCACTAGAAAGGAGAACATCTTGCTTAGATTATATTTTGTTGAAAAAAACTCTTTCCTTGCACAAAAAGAGATGATATCACTTTTCAGGAAACTCAAAACCACCAAAGAATATACTGTATGGTATTGATATAATGTTTAAGACTTTAGTATATTACTGACCCAGACAAACACATGAAGTAAAGATCTTGGAAGAAAATAGGCCATAGCCAATGAAAATAGGCTATAACCCATGAAAATAAGCTATAACTGACAAAAATAGGCTATAGTCCATGAAAATAGGCATAAGCTATAGCTCATAAAAATAGGCTATAGCCCAGGAAAATAGGCTATAGCCCAGGAAAATAGGCTATAGCCCATGAAAATAGGCTATAACCCAGGAAAACAGGCTATAACTCAGGAAAATAGGCTATAGGCTATGAAAATAGGCTATCACCCATAAAAATAGGCTATAGCCCATGAAAATAGGCTATAAGCCATGAAAATAGGCTATAGCCCATGAAAATAGGCTATAACCCATAAAAACAAACTATAACCCATGAAAATAGGTTATAGCCATGACAATAGAATAACCCATGGAAATAGGCTATCGCCCATGAAAATAGGCTATAACCCATGAAAATAGGCTATAACCCAGAAAAATAGGCTATATCCCAGGAAATCAGGCTATAGCCCATACAAAAAGGCTATAGCCCACAAAAATTGGAAAAAATTTCATCAAAATCGGTTACAAATTGACCGCTTTACAGCATTTTGAATATTAATGCTTATTATAAGAAATCATGCAAAATTTATTAAAAATTTGTGACATCAAGACCAGGGAAAACCAATGAATTCCCTTATATTAGCTTATTGTATTTCAATCCTTCATCAACATTATTTGAATGGGAGAGGTTGAATATGATGAAGAGGTTTACATCTCCATCACATCTCCCAATCAATATTTAGCAGAAGTCTGGTGATTTTTGGTAACTAAAATTTAGGACAGAAATATAGAGAATTGCTTTTGACATAATTTAAAGACTATGCTGTTCAGAATTTAAAGCTCTTTCAGCTAAATATAAAATCTTTACCTGCCCATATACCTTTAATATCCGCAGTGCACATATATTTAAAACATGTGTGATGTGGAAAGAAAAAAGGTCCGAAAACTTTCATGAAAAAGATTGACTAAAACTTAACAAAATATAATCATTCAACCACACTACTATAATAGATGACAAAAATACACACAAAATGAGGAAAGATTTATTACATAAATGTAGGATAATTCTATTGTAAGAATTCTGCACCTTTCTCAACAGGTTTAAACAGTCAAATTTCAAGCACAAACTATCCGCCTTCATTTAATACGTTAAGAAGTATTTTTATGAGCATCATCAAATGAATTTAAAATCAGTTGCATTGTGAACCAATTTGGCTCAGTCTTAATGTAAAATCACCTGTTTCTTCTCATTCCCACAGGAACACAATTCCCAAGAAAAAATAAGATCTATGCAGAAGATAGCTTACCAATCAAATTCTATCTTCAGGCTCAAAATTAAATTTTCAAACATGACTTTAATCACCATTGCAAATAAGTGGTTGAAGTGGTTAGTTCGATTAGTACCTGGTAAACCATGACACACTCACTCTACTGCGGAACTGTAATGCAATATTTTAGGCAGGAACTTGCTATGTAGAATAATCACTCAATTGGGTTGTAAAACATTTGATTCTCGGCTTGAGATCAATCAAGTATAAGGATCCAAAGTGAGAAGATTTTCTCCACGTAATGACCTGGCCCAGATTTCAACGAGGAATTTTTCTATCGCATTACTACATACAGCTATGGGAATATATCAACTAATCATGTTAACAGAAGACTTGACTTTGTTTTTGTTCTTACCTGTGAGCAAAACCAGTTGATTTTTAAAATGTCATAATGCAATGTAATTGATTGATTGATCAAATAAATTCATGGGTAAATATGTTATCTTGAATTCACAGATTGTATTTCAAAACTTGAGAGCTAAGACTTATTGATTATAAGTACCCATCATACCCAAGATGTACATTTTGCATTCTCACCTAATGAATCAATGTGCAAATGTGGTGAATGGTGATCAAGCCACTAGAACAATAATATCATCTCTCCAATGGTGATCAAGCCACTAGAACAATAAATATCAACTCTTCAATGGTGATCAAGCCACTAGAACAAAAAATATCATCTCTTCAAGTGTGATCAAGCCACTAGAACAATAAATATCATCTCTTCAATGGTGATCAAGCCACTAGAACAATAAATATCAACTCTTCAAAGGTATTTAAGCAACTAGAACAATAAATATCAACTCTTCAAGGGTGATCAAGCTACTAGAACAATAAATATCATCTCTTCAATGGTGATCAAGCCACTAGAACAATAAATATCAACTCTTCAAAGGTATTTAAGCAACTAGAACAATAAATATCAACTCTTCAATGGTGATCAAGCCACTAGAACAATAAATATCAACTCTTCAAGGGTGATCAAGCCACTAGAACAATAAATATCAACTCTTCAAGGGTGATCAAGCCACTAGAACAATAAATATCAACTCTTTAATGGTGATCAAGCCACTAGAACACTAAATATCAACTCTTTAATGGTGATCAAGCCACTAGAACAATAAATATCAACTCTTCAGGGGTGATCAAGCCACTAGAACAATAAATATCAACTCTTCAATGGTGATCAGGCCACTAGAACAATAAATATCAACTCTTCAGGGGTGATCAAGCCACTAGAACAATAAATATCAACTCTTCAGGGGTGATCAAGCCACTAGAACAATAAATATCAACTCTTCAGGGGTGATCAAGCCACTAGAACAATAAATATCATCTCTTCAATGGTGATCAAGCCACTAGAACAATAAATATCAACTCTTCAGGGGTGATCAAGCCACTAGAACAATAAATATCAACTCTTCAATGGTGATCAAGCCACTAGAACAATAAATATCAACTCTTCAGGGGTGATCAAGCCACTAGAACAATAAATATCAACTCTTCAAGGGTGATCAAGCCACTAGAACAATAAATATCAACTCTTCAAGGGTGATCAAGCCACTAGAACAATAAATATCAACTCTTCAAGGGTGATCAAGCCACTAGAACAATAAATATCAACTCTTCAAGGGTGATCAAGCCACTAGAACAATAAAGATCAACTCTTCAGGGGTGATCAAGCCACTAGAACAATAAATATCAACTCTTCAAGGGTGATCAAGCCACTAGAACAATAAATATCAACTCTTTAATGGTGATCAAGCCACTAGAACAATAAATATCAACTCTTCAGGGGTGATCAAGCCACTAGAACAATAAATATCAACTCTTCAAGGGTGATCAAGCCACTAGAACAATAAATATCAACTCTTTAATGGTGATCAAGCCACTAGAACAATAAATATCAACTCTTCAGGGGTGATCAAGCCACTAGAACAATAAATATCATCTCTTCAATGGTGATCAAGCCACTAGAACAATAAATATCAACTCTTCAGGGGTGATCAAGCCACTAGAACAATAAATATCAACTCTTCAATGGTGATCAAGCCACTAGAACAATAAATATCAACTCTTCAGGGGTGATCAAGCCACTAGAACAATAAATATCATCTCTTCAATGGTGATCAAGCCACTAGAACAATAAATATCAACTCTTCAAAGGTATTTAAGCAACTAGAACAATAAAGATCAACTCTTCAATGGTGATCAAGCCACTAGAACAATAAATATCAACTCTTCAAGGGTGATCAAGCCACTAGAACAATAAATATCAACTCTTCAAGGGTGATCAAGCCACTAGAACAATAAATATCAACTCTTCAAGGGTGATCAAGCCACTAGAACAATAAATATCAACTCTTCAAGGGTGATCAAGCCACTAGAACAATAAATATCAACTCTTCAAGGGTGATCAAGCCACTAGAACAATAAAGATCAACTCTTCAGGGGTGATCAAGCCACTAGAACAATAAATATCAACTCTTCAAGGGTGATCAAGCCACTAGAACAATAAATATCAACTCTTTAATGGTGATCAAGCCACTAGAACAATAAATATCAACTCTTCAGGGGTGATCAAGCCACTAGAACAATAAATATCAACTCTTCAGGGGTGATCAAGCCACTAGAACAATAAATATCAACTCTTTAATGGTGACAAGCCACTAGAACAATAAATATCAACTCTTCAGGGGTGATCAAGCCACTAGAACAATAAATATCAACTCTTCAATGGTGATCAAGCCACTAGAACAATAAATATCAACTCTTTAATGGTGATCAAGCCACTAGAACAATAAATATCAACTCTTCAATCAAGCCACTAGAACAATAAATATCAACTCTTCAATGGTGATCAAGCCACTAGAACAATAAATATCAACTCTTCAATGGTGATCAAGCCACTAGAACAATAAATATCAACTCTTCAATGGTGATCAAGCCACTAGAACAATAAATATCAACTCTTTAATGGTGATCAAGCCACTAGAACAATAAATATCAACTCTTCAGGGGTGATCAAGCCACTAGAACAATAAATATCAACTCTTCAATGGTGATCAAGCCACTAGAACAATAAATATCAACTCTTCAATGGTGATCAAGCCACTAGAACAATAAATATCAACTCTTCAATGGTGATCAAGCCACTAGAACAATAACATAAATATCAACTCTTCAATGGTGATCAAGCCACTAGAACAATAAATATCAACTCTTTAATGGTGATCAAGCCACTAGAACAATAAATATCAACTCTTCAGGGTGATCAAGCCACTAGAACAATAAATATCAACTCTTCAATGGTGATCAAGCCACTAGAACAATAAATATCAACTCTTTAATGGTGATCAAGCCACTAGAACAATAAATATCAACTCTTCAGGGGTGATCAAGCCACTAGAACAATAAATATCAACTCTTCAATGGTGATCAAGCCACTAGAACAATAAATATCATCTCTTCAATGGTGATCAAGCCACTAGAACAATAAATATCAACTCTTTAATGGTGATCAAGCCACTAGAACAATAAATATCAACTCTTCAATGGTGATCAAGCCACTAGAACAATAAATATCATCTCTTCAATGGTGATCAAGCCACTAGAACAATAAATATAAACTCTTCAATGGTGATCAAGCCACTAGAACAATAAATATCATCTCTTCAATGGTGATCAAGCCACTAGAACAATAAATATCAACTCTTTAATGGTGATCAAGCCACTAGAACAATAAATATCAACTCTTTAATGGTGATCAAGCCACTAGAACAATAAATATCAACTCTTTAATGGTGATCAAGCCACTAGAACAATAAATATCAACTCTTTAATGGTGATCAAGCCACTAGAACAATAAATATCAACTCTTCAATGGTGATCAAGCCACTAGAACAATAAATATCATCTCTTCAATGGTGATCAAGCCACTAGAACAATAAATATCAACTCTTCAATGGTGATCAAGCCACTAGAACAATAAATATCATCTCTTCAATGGTGATCAAGCCACTAGAACAATAAATATCAACTCTTTAATGGTGATCAAGCCACTAGAACAATAAATATCAACTCTTCAATGGTGATCAAGCCACTAGAACAATAAATATCATCTCTTCAATGGTGATCAAGCCACTAGAACAATAAATATCAACTCTTTAATGGTGATCAAGCCACTAGAACAATAAATATCATCTCTTCAATGGTGATCAAGCCACTAGAACAATAAATATCAACTCTTTAATGGTGATCAAGCCACTAGAACAATAAATATCAACTCTTCAGGGGTGATCAAGCCACTAGAACAATAAATATCAACTCTTCAATGGTGATCAAGCCACTAGAACAATAAATATCAACTCTTCAATGGTGATCAAGCCACTAGAACAATAAATATCAAGTCTTCAATGGTGATTAAGCCACTAGAACAATAAATATCAAGTCTTCAATGGTGATCAAGCCACTAGAACAATGAACATTAATTCTTCAATGGTAATCAAGCTACTAGAACAATGAATAATAACTCTTCAATGGTGATCAAGCCACTAGAACAATAAATATCAACTCTTCAATGGTGATCAAGCCACCAGAACAATAAAGATCAACTCTTCAATGGTGATCAAGCAACTAGAACTCTTCCAATGTTCTATGGACAACCAAGTGCCTAACTCTAAAATGGAGCAGTATATTCTAAGAACAAATATGTACATTTTGAAATTAACATATTTTATTTTCAACATATCTTTCCGTAATTCTTCATATTTCTTTCCTAAATTTCAGTCACTGATATCTTTTACTTTAACCTTTGACAGACTGACAGACAGATGAAGGGAGGGATGATAAAGATGCTACATCCCCATTCATCAACTTCCTAGGCGATGGGATAATAATTAAAACAAAAGTTGCTTCTATCTTTCAGCAACAGAATTACTGTTGGTCTTGTCTCACAGAGCGGCAGAAGTGGGAAATGGTGTTCACTTTATATAGAAAAGTGATTCTTTAGTGATTTGTTTCTACTGAACACGATGACATACACAAATAAGTTCTAAAGTGTACCTAAAATACCACCATGAGAACCCCTGAAAATCCCAATTGACTATATGGCTAAACATTAAGCAATTAAAGTAATTTTGGTTTCCATTTGTAGGATTTTTAATGCACAATTTATAAAAAGTCATTTTTAAAATCCAAAATGGCTGACTTCAGGGTCAATTTTCAAAATGGCTGCCACATGACCCTTTTGTCCCAATTTAATTACCGTGTGGCTAAGCATTGACCAATAAAAGTAATTAAAGAAATTTTAGTTATCAACACACTATGTGGGTCTCTATGAACAATAAAATATTAAGGTTTTTTTTTTTTAGGGTAGGTGTAATTATTGGATACGATAAAAAAATAATTACATATTAACTGATATATATGCAGCTTAACACTTGTTATTGTATTACAAACACATTGGAAATCCCATGTGGCAGCCTTTTATTTCATTTTGATCTTTAATGACAAACTGTTCTCCATTGTTAATAAATTGAAACCTAACTCTATATAAAATATTAAATTCTTTTCATTGAATATCAATTATGATGATTGCAATAAACATATCCACTTTTTTACCTGGATAGTATTCAAATAATGTCTTTAATCACACCAAGGATCTATTTTAAATCATACACTTTAGGTTCCCACTTAATATCAAATTCAGCTTTTGAAAAGAAAAAAAAGAGCCTGCATTTTGGTTGAATAAAGAGGTTCAAATATCCTAATTTATTTCTCCCAGGTGACTATATGCGTATGAGCATAATCATCAATTATTAACATTCTATTCCATGAAAAATTACCAGACAATTCATGACAAGTTGAGCACACATAACTGAAGGACATTTGTATGAGTCACAACAATCAACCGTGCAAATTGAGTTACATTTATCAGCCTACTGGGCTGCAATCAGGCACTTGTCATGCAATAATCCAGGAAAACTTTTCAGTCCTAGATTATAAATATCCAGGTTTGTCATGAAGACAATATCAGCGACATATTGCTGATGAATACCTATATCTTTTAAGGCAATTTTCATGACAAATAATCAGATTAAAACTCTCCTTGAAGGGCTGGATTGTGAATGTTATCAAGATCTGTGCAATGAAGAAAAGTTTCTGTATAAGAATTACTTGAAGCCACCTTGTATGCTGCTCTACAAAAGATGACTATAAAACCTTCCAAGATTATCTTTCCAACTAATCTAAACACTGAAGTAGTATTGTCTCAATTTAGTAATGTTAGAAAGTTTTGAGAAAACAAATTGAAAACAAATCTTTTATAACTGATTAATTTTCACAATAAAGAAGCTAAATTGTACGTGATCATGTGATTTCATCGCAAATTCCGCATTTTGAAAGAAGAGTTAGGACAAGAAATCACTTATATGTCCTTCTGCTCCTCGAGAATGTCTTTCCATGTTAGCCCTCATATGCCTGGTGGCTACACGGATAGAACCGCTCTGCATTTACAATTTCTTTTATTTTCTGAAGAAAAGTTAGTTGTTATATCACTGTGGCATGGCAGCCTAGATGTCTAATTAACTGATTTTATTCCAAGACTTTTAACTGCATAAGGTGGAAAATTATGCCAAACAAGATGAAACTAAATAGAGGAATGATGAAGAATGCTGGAATATAAAATGTTCACATTCATGCATGCTACTAGGTGAAGGAGCAATGCAATAACAGAATGTAGTAACAAGATCAAATACACTGATAATCTAAGCTTTGTACAACCAGGGATCCTAAATCCTTGAAATAAAGGAATGCAACAATCAACTAACATTAAAGGATACAAGTCTGATGGCTTTTCCTACATTTAATATGATAGAAACAATAAGTATAAGTCATCTGAAGAAATTTCACATCCTACATTAAACAATTAAGCATATTTTCCAATTTATCAAAACATTTATTCTGTCAATATAAACTTATATTTCATGAAACTTGTAAGACATAATTTTTTCCTTTGCAAGGTTCTAATTTTATCAAAGGCATATTCCATATTATGCCCTCTAACTGATGATGTCATAAATGCACCCCAGATAAAGATAACTTTAAACTTATATATAATTATAATTTTATCAGATTAGAATATTAATATCTTTCTTAACAATCAATTTCATGATTCAACTTGTAAGACATAATTTTTCCTTTGCAAGGTTCTATGAATTATTTTAAATGCGGGAAAGGCATATTCCATATTATGCAGTAGCTTGACTGCATACACAGCATAATAACAATTTTTAGTATTAATGATGTAAAAATGCTATTCGCAAATGCAGTTTAATTGATGAATTGTTCATTAGCCCAGATAAAGATAACTTTAAACTTATATAGTAATTTTCACTTTTTAAATTTATAAAAAAAGCTTTCTCAATATATACAGTAGAGAATAACAAGCATAACATAATTATATTCCTTTCATTTACAAGGAAATGACATAGCTACAGTGAAGTTGAACTCACAAAAGGTTATTTAAAACCAACTTGAAATATATATAGAAAACAGATCATATCATGATACAAATACCCTCACTGACAACATGCCTTGCATTCCTTTTACTACAAACCCATTACCCTTTCTCTCATACCATTTTCTAACTACCATTAAATGTTAAATGTCTCACTAATTCTTCTAACTATTCCATGTCCTGCAAAACTTTCTTTTCTTAAATTGCTTTACATTCCATAAGATAACTCACCAAATAACTCTCCCATACCCCCTCCCCATCTCCCTCTCCTCCTCCTTGCCCTATCTTTCTTCAGTCTTCCATCATGTATTGAATCTTCTCCATCCATTAATCCAACTACCATACCATCAGCGTTCAACAAATCGCCTGTCCAGATCGGATACCCAGGACAACTAATATTTATGTCCGGGTAAGTTGATTTACAGTCGACATGCCCACCAGGCAACCATACATTGATTCAAACTAATAGAATGAATTTCTCTTTAAAAACTTAATTTATTACACAGATTATACATACTTACCACAATATAAATGATGGAAATGCCCAGAAAACAATTTTAATCAGACTTATATTCCATTCATTCAAATCCAAAATATTTTGTTGTTACAAAATACACCTTGTTACAAGGCCCACAATATACATGTATATAACAGTTAAACACGTGTGCACACACACAAAACATATAATGTATAGGTATGTAATCCAGGCCACCAAGGAAGCATACTTCTTTTTACCAATCATATCTCGCATAAAATAAAAAAAAAACAATACCCGTTCAGTGTACACATACAGTATTGTACATATCATACCATGCGCTGTATACTGGCGAACTTGACCTGCTTTTGACATGCCATTTGTTTGCGCAAAAGGTTTATGGGGCCTGTTATTGCTTTATAATTGTAGTGGATATATTGATTACAATTTCCACCTTGTTTTTTTTTTTTGGTGGTAAGTTTGAAGTCTTTGATTATTTATACAGCATTCTCAGTAAATATAGCTGCAAGAAATATTTAAACATAACTAGCATCGCCTAGTCCAATATTATCGTAATTATTGTCGGACAAGTGGATTTTGCTTCCGGACAAGCATTTCTGTACTTGTGTCTGCCCGGCAAGCGAGTGATTTTTTGGGTGAGTGGTCAAACGCTACATACCACATCTAACATAGTTGCATTCACATACCATCTACATACCGTCCATTCATATACCATCCACTGGTCCTCTGGTAAATACTCTTCCCATCTACCTGCCTTCCTATTCTTCGCTTTCACCTGCCTTTCCAGGCTCCCATCCCCACCTACATACAGTACTCTTTGCATCCACCTGCCCTCCCACATCCACCTACAATATTCTTCGCATCCACCTGCCCTCCCATGCCTACCTACAGTACTCTTCGCATACACCTGCCCTCCGATGCCCACCTACAGCTACTCTTCCCATTAATCTGCCTTCCCACACCCACCTACACTACTCTTTCCATTCACCTAGCCTTTTATTGCCACCTACTCTTCCCATCCACCTGCCCTCCTATTCTTCCCTTCCACCTGCCTTCCCAGGCTCCCACGCCTACCTACAGTACTCTTCACATTCACCTGCCCTCCCACGTCCACCTACAGTATTCTTTCCATTCACCTGCCCTCTCATTGCCACCTACTCTTCTCATCCACCTGCCCTTCCATGCCCACCTATAAAACTCTTCACATCCACTTACCCTCCCACACCCACCTACAGTACTCTCCACATCCACCTGCCTGCCTACACCCACCTATAGTACTCTCCACATCCACCTGCCTGCCTACACCCACCTATAGTACTCTCCACATCCACCTGCCTGCCTAAGCCCACCTATAGTACTCTCCACATTCACCTGCCTGCCTAAGCCCACCTATAGTACTCTTCACATCCACCTGCCTGCCTAAGCCCACCTATAGTACTCTCCACATCCACCTGCCTGCCTAAGCCCACCTATAGTACTCTTCACATCCACCTGCCCTTTCACGCCAACCTACAATACTCTTTGCATCCACCTGCCCTTCCACACCCACCCACAGTACTCTTTCCATTCACCTGCCCTCCCATTGCCACCTACTCTTCTTATCCACCTGCCCTTTCACACCCACCTACAGTGCTCTCTCCATTCACCTGTCCTCCCACGCCCACCTAAAGTACTCTTCACAACCACCTGCCCCCCCCCCCTTCTATCTACAGTACTCTTTCCATCCACCTGCCCTCCAATGCCCACCTACTCTTTCCATCCATCTATTCTCTATAATTTCACAGACATATTATGATCAAATTTACATTTATAACAAGCTACAAAAAACTAATTCATCGGCTACATACATGGATGAAGAACAAGTCAAAATGATGTCACATCACTTTCAGTATTGGAGATTACAGACTTTTCATTAGCTTCTTGTGGTGATACAAACTTGCTTCAAGTTGTACTTTCCAACCTTACACACTTCACACAACTCTCAAACTTGGCTTCGGGATGATAAAGTAGGTATATGCTCCAGTGTTGAAATACTTACATGATTTTTTGGACGTGTTTTCAGCTGAATAAACAAAGATGCCCCAGAAGAAACAAATTTGTCACATATTCCCCTCTGGGGTAACATGCCAAAATTGCAGATCTACAATAAGTTATTCCACAAATCCCCTCTAGTTATTGAACTATCGTGACCCAGACATTATCATTGATACAAAACAGCTCATAACTTTTATTAGAAGCATAATTCTTTTGTTCAAACTTCCCCATAAACTCATTTTTCTTTGACTGCCTTTAAGGTTTTGTTTGTTGGGAAAATACATTTCTGACCCCAATTGACCACCTGCCCCACCAGATTAATGTAAAGAAATGCATGACCTTGTTAAGATAAAGTTTGTGTGTGAACACAATTTTGTTTTGGTATTTTTGACCAGGGATCTGTTATTTGGGACCAAATAACAGATCCCTGTCTTGACAAAATATAATTTCCCACCACCGTGTTATGGTCAAATTAACTGTGTTTATCCAGGGATCTGTTATTTGGGAATGACAGATCCCTGCAGTCACTCATATAATTTTAATCATTATATTAGCTGGAACAGGTAAGAATTACCCATTGACCTACACATTTTAATTTCTACAAAACAGCTCATAACTTTTGTTAGAAGCATATTATTTTGTTCAAATATCGCCATGAATTAATTTTTCTTCCTATTGCCTTTAAGTTTTTGTTTGTTGGAAAATATATTTTTCCAGCACGTGGTATAGTCAAATTTACCCCTTCCCCTCCCCACCCCACCCCCTCCTTTCCACACACACCATTTGCTGAAGACGATATGATTTGTGCTACATAATTATCTTCAAAATAATTGTTTCTAGTCTCACTCACACTCCTGATACTGTATTTGCATGTTAACTAACGCAACTATCATGGGTTCCGTTCCATATTTACTACAATAGGATACGTGCTGCAGCCTTACTTGGCTTAGATTTTCACAAAGTGCACAGCAGCCTTATGACTATCACTCATTTCTTGTTTCACAAGTACATTATGACAAAAAATGGTATATATATTAAGTCCAAACTAAAGCAACGAATTTCTTTTTTAATGATGAAAATGTTGAACAGTGAAATTTGACCCATCCATGAAGAGTCTCCGACCAGTAATCCACGACCAGTTAATAAAATGACCGTGGCCATCGTGATATAAATACTCCAATGGAGGTCTGTTGTGACATTTTAAATCTTGGTAAATCTAAACCTAAAAAATAAATGTGCGCATCATTTATGCAGCCATTTTAAGTCATTGTTTCATTAACAAGCTATGAAATCTTTAATATTTATGGGATATACTACCTTGTTTCAGATGTTTTAATAAAGTTTATCAAATAGGACTCATAAGTGTTCTAAATCTAACACAGATATCAAGACATTCAATATATTTTGTTTTTGCACAAAAAAATTGTTACAAATATTACATTCATACACAGCTCCTCCAAAATAAGGTATCGAAACTTCATTTCAGAATGTCATTTGTGAAGAGAGCAAAGCTAGCTCTTTCAAATGATACTTAAATCATCCCTGTAAGAATTTGTTACATCCCAATACTATTTTTGGAAAAACTGTTTAAGTCCAATCAAACTACCAGTTTGCTTTGGGCCCTTAAGGGTTAAGTCTGCTCTTATTCCTGGAAAGACTCTTGCATATATTTGTTCCCATTTCTATTAGAAAACGAAGAATGACAAAGGATTACCAAGCAACCAAAGAATGATAAACAGGCCATTTACGTAAAATATGACTCAGTACATGTTTGTTTGTCAGCATATAATGCAAAATTGAGGGTTTTTTTCCACACAGATAAAAATCTAAATATTTCAGTGCATTTTTAATATCATGTTGACTTAGTAATTTGTCAAAACACAGCCTGGAGGTGTCACATATCCCTGATGAGTTTGATCAAATTTACATGAAGATTTCTTATTATAACTGACTGATATCACATAGCAACAAGTTGTGACCAATAATGCAGAAAGTAGATATGATTGTCATCACATACAAATTTTGTGGTTTTTGCCAATTTAATATTCATCTTCTTTGGATGATCAGGAATGCTTGTATGTAGCCTAACACAACATAGGATCATTTTGAAATTATAATGACTTGCTGAAAATTTATTTCAGAACGGAAAGTTACCTAGTTTTGGTATACTTATCAAAACACTGAGGCCGCCAGCATTTAAAAATTATTTAGGAAGGTTTCATGTCAGCAGTATTTAATCTTGAGATAATTTTGTAGGCTACACACCTGCAAATCCTGACCAACATCACATGTATCCTTTAAATATGTCAACTAGTCACAATATTTGTTATACTGTAGCTGCCAGATATCATTCAGAAATGCAATGTTGCATTGTACATATAATTACCGATTCAAATATTTTCACAGCAAACCTTGAGCATTCTTTGCATATAAAATGCCCAAAGATCCATAGAAAGGTGTTTGGTTGCATTTTCATCAGAAGTAACATCCAAAAGAATTATAAACACATTTTCTCTTACACTGATGCACATTTATGACACTACGTGACTTTTCAAAGTCATAAAATCATAGAAAACCAACCTTCACAAAGTCATTAAGAGATCTATACGACTTCACTATCCAGAGTATGAATCGCACTACACTAAATGCCCTCAAGTAATAATATCAGATGGATTTCATATTATTAAACCTTGAAAATATAAGACAACTTTGTTATCTAACGGTGATTAAGCCCAAAAGCCTTGTCACTTTATCTGTATATGATGACTTTCAGAAGAGAGAAAAATGTTGAGTTGCCTGAGTGGGAATATCCAGGAGCAATATATGGCAAGCGGGCAAAGGAAGAAAATACAGAAAGATGGAACTCTTTGTGCAATTCATGTAGTTCACAGATCTGTTGATTTCCATTTTTGGAATGTCTGAGCATTTAACAGACACATGGGTTACAATCAGGTGACACATTTTGTGATTTGCATATACATATACATTTCATTCCAACATGATTTTGAATTACAAGGATATCAGTAATTCTGTCAAATTGAAGAAAACAATATTTAAATGAGATACTAGTTTTGCTAACAAGTTACCAAATATGATACATTTGATGTATTTGCTTATAAAGTTTGCATTCACATCTTTCTTTTAAAACAAAACGAATAAGGAATGCAATCGTTAGTATCGGTATAGTTCTATTTAAATTAGTGGTACATTGAGCTGCTCGAACATTGTATTTTGACTGATCAAAACACAATAACTGACGTATATTTATTTCCACATAAACATGATAATTGGCCTTAAAAAGAACAGCTATTTCTGCATGTTTTTAATACTTGTATAAACAGGATTGATATGAATAAAAAACACACTTAGTGCCTGTGTACTGTGCATACAGTATGTTTCAGGTACCATCTTTTGAAAAGAACCAAAACTTTCAAATAATTTCTGAGCTATTCATGTCAATTTGTTGTGTCGATTTGTTGTGTCGATTTGTTGTGTCGATTTGACGTGTCGATTTGTCGTGTCGATTTGTCGTGTCGATTTGTCGTGTCGATTTGTCGTGTCGATTTGTCGTGTCGATTTGTCGTGTCGATTTGTCGTGTCGATTTGTCGTGTCGATTTGTCGTGTCGATTTGTCGGTCGATTTGTCGGGTCGATTTGTCGCGGTCGATTTGTCGGGTCGATTTGTCGTGGTCGATTTGTCGGGTCGATTTGTCGGGTTTCGATTTGTCGGGTCGATTTGTCGCGGTCGATTTGTCGGTCGATTTGTCGGGTCGTTTGTCGGGTCGATTTGTCGCGGTCGATTTGTCGGTCGATTTGTCGGGTCGATTTGTCGGTCGATTTGTCGGGTCGATTTGTCGTGGTCGATTTGTCGGGTTTCGATTTGTCGGTCGATTTGTCGTCGATTTGTCGTCGATTTGTCGTTTCGATTTGTCGTGGTCGATTTGTCGGTCGATTTGTCGGGTCGATTTGTCGTGGTCGATTTGTCGGGTCGATTTGTCGCGTCGATTTGTCGGGTCGATTTGTCGGTCGATTTGTCGGGTCGATTTGTCGGTCGATTTGTCGTGGTCGATTTGTCGTGTCGATTTGTCGTGGTCGATTTGTCGCGGTCGATTTGTCGGGTCGATTTGTCGGGTCGATTTGTCGTGTCGATTTGTCGTGATGATTTGTCGTGATGATTTGTCGTGTCGATTTGTCGTGTCGATTTGTCGTGTCGATTTGTCGTGTATTTGTTGTGCCAATTTGTCGTGTCGATTTGTCGTGTCGAATTTGTCGTGTCGATTTGTCGTGTCGATTTGTCGCGTCGATTTGTCGTGTCGATTTGTCGTGATGATTTGTCATGTCGATTTGTCATGTCGATTTGTCATGCGATTTGTCATGTCAATTTGTCATGCCAATTTGTCATGTCCTATGTCCTGCATTAAATAACATCTTTTGAATATCAAAATGTGACTTACTGATGTGATACAGCCAACCAGTGGTGTAGGAAGTGAGAGGGGGGGTAGGGTTTTGCTTCCCCCGTCGAGCCATCTCTTTCCTGGTCTCAAGAAAACTGGCCAAAATGACCCCAAAACTGGCCAAAACCTCCCAAAAACTGGCCAAAAGTTCCTTAAAACTGGCCAAAATTTGCTAAAAGATCCAAAAATTAAAGAAAAATTCCCGATGAAGAAAATCTCTCTGAAATTGAAGGAATTTTAAGATTAGCAGCAACTTTTCATGAAAACTTATTTTACCAGTGAAAATTTTGCACTTTTTACACGCAAAATCATGCTCAGATACAAAAATAGATATAAACGATATCAATCTAAAAAAATTGTTTTTTCAAATCCCGCCTACACATCTAGATTCCTCCAAGTTGTCTTCAAATATTTCAATCTTTGAGATGTAAGTAATATTTAGTGCACACAACTTACACAACCAATCAAAGTTCTCATATTAAGATACTTAAACCACCTCTTTTTTTCTCCATTATAGTCCATGTTTTACAATATTCTCAAAAGAAAGCAAATGACTTTTGTCAACTTTTACCTGGCATACTTTATCACTCCCATATACTCCCAGTTATTTTCTTGTTACAGAGCACCTAATAGAAGTTCAAATAAATGACCAATAATCAAATTCCCCAGCTTTTTCACCAAGCATAGCAGACCTGGAAAAATCTATGGTTCCAGCAGTTATAAGCACGGGGAAAACGTGAATTCGCGGGAAGGATTTTTTTATTCTTTTTAAGTGATTTAGTAACACTATATGTGTTCTTAACACATCCCCCTATAAATATGCAATGAATAGTACAATAAATGCCAAAAAAGGGAAATGCATAAAGATGTATTTACTACATTAATACTTTTTCTGTGACAATTTTTTGTGGAAATATTTTGGACACCTTTATACATTACCGTGGGAAATTTTATAATTAATTCCAACTTTGAAGCCGTATCACCTTCCTGAGATACGAAGATGGAGGTCAAACCTTATTCTGGACAACCTTTGCATCATAGTTTATATTTGGTTATAGTACACTTTTTAAATGAGTCCACCAAATGTGAAAAGCTTGAGGTTTAAGAATTTATTTAAAAGATGTCAAAAGTCTGTTATCTTTTAATTAATAACCCCCAGGTCCCGCACCTAAGCCAGGTCTGAACTAATCAATATTAAAAAGCACTGGACCAAAAAGTGAGGGCACTTATTATTGTGAATTTCACAGATATATCATCCACAATAGATCAATAAACCTTATGCCTTCATAGCCCGCAGACGACTTAAGGGCAAAGAGTCACTTGAATATTCATATTAACCAGAAAATTGCTACACCGTTGCGTGCCAGATAATAAAAGTTTATTGGGGGACCCCCTAAAAATATGCCCTCACTTTTCGGTCTAGCGCTCCTTTAAATTCATGATGTGTGGGCTCCTTTAAATTCATGATGTGTGGGCTTTTAATGTATAGTGTGTGCAATGTCTGTATTTTAGCAATACTTTTTGTCTGTAGAATTCTGTCTTTTAGGTATGTGACTGTGCAGGGAATTATTTTGAACTACCGAATTTGACGTATTAAGCGCCCCTGCTTTAATAAGCACCTATCTGACATATTTTGACTAAATAGCATCAATTATTTGATTACTTTTGTTACATTGTTTGCTTTTGCATCTGACCCTCACATTCTATTTGTGTGCCATGATTATTGTGGGGCTAGTATAGAAGCAGTTTACACAATGCAGTTCAAACAATAGCACACTGTATGCAGGCACCAAAGCATGGGCGCTTATCAGCAAGAAACTTAGGGCCTAAATATTGGTGTAATTTTATTTTTGTAAGTGCCCCTGGAACTTATTATGTTGATTACTGTATATATACATGAGAGGCACCAACATCATTTCAGTGCTTAGGTCTTAATTTGGTCTTGCATAAACCAAATTGATATTGTACTGTTTAAATATAGTCTCATATATATAGTTCGCATGACCTATATGTACATGAGAGGCACCAACATCACTTCGGTGCTTAGGTCTTAACATGGCCTTGCATAAACCATATTAATATTGTAATGTATTTTTAATTCTCATGAATAGTTCTCATGACCTAGAAATTTGGTCTCGCATAGACCACGCAGTAGCTAGCTAAAGATCAATCTTACTACTCTTCAGTCTTCTGTAAGACAGTCTAATTGACTTGTTGAAAATCTTTGGTGTGGCAAAGTATTTACAGCAGGTGGGAACTCTGAAGTTACAGTCAAAACGCTATAAGAAAAGTATCCTGCAGTCAACAAAATCCAATTAAATTGAAAATTTTCTGGGGCAAATATCGTTCCAACAATTAAAGCACCTGTCACTGAGGCAAGGTAGTTGTGCCCTCGGCCAAAATATCTATATATAAAAAAAACATACAGAAAAAAAAGAAATGAAAGACAAACAATAATAACCAGAAAACCAAAATGTTAAGAGGTGCCGATGCTTTTCAGCAAAATCATAGTAAGCCCTGCCCATTATGTACAATAATGAAATTTAATGTAGAGCGTGTACACACCAGCTAACATCATAATTAAACCAAATATGAGAGAAAATAGATGTGGTTGTTGAAATATTAGTATTTCAAGATTTTTACATAAAGCCTGTCAATTTAATAATATGCATAACATCACCACCAAAAACAATAGGGCACTAATACAGACCATGGGCTATCTGTGTAGCAAATATGACTTAAATGCAGTTTATCTTTCTTGAGATATCATGTTAACAATCTTGCTGTTACAGACCATGCACACGCACACACACATACACACATCAGCATGACTGCAAGGTTCCTTACGCTATTAGCATCCAAACCAAAAATTGAGTTCAAGCTAAAAAGTTCAATAATACACAGATCATTTCAAGGAGAACTAAACCAGAACTTACTTGTCCAGAAGTTCAAAAATATTAGCCTTTATTACTTTGGTCAATAGTTAACAGTGGTCACTATTTAAAGTGTCTCACAATATTTATTAAGTGCATTTTCAAGTGCACTACAGTCCAAAAAAAGACTTCTTTAAAGACAATACATGAAAAAGCTTGAGTATCTGTCTGTAAAATCCAGTACCCAACTTGACCCTAGAACGAGGCAGCAATTCAAATCTTGTGGAGCGAAGTAATGTATTTTGAGTGCTCTAATTAAAAACATTCAAAATTCTTGATCACTGTTATAAGGTCAATGAAGAAAGTAATTATGAGAAAAACAACAAGGGGCATTGGATTGCCTGCTGTTTGTGTAACTACAGTACTCTTTAAAAGATAAAAAAGCAGAAAACAAAATAAGTTATTAATTGGCAATTTGAACTATAACTCTGTTTACAATTCCCATGGAATTGTCCTAATTATCTCTTAATCTGGAGAAAACCATTCTGACGACTGGCTTAGAAAATTTACATCTTGATGTTAAAAATTGTCCTGCTCTAACCAGCAGACTCCAGAATCATCAGCCCTATATGTTTCTACTATGGGTAAACTATAGGATTCCATGCTCTCAAGTAGCAATGAACTACCGATTATAAATCGCATGGAAAAAATTACAACCAGTAGTCAGGATGAATTTAAGAGATTGAGCATTTGATGGAAGAAGCTAAGGACAGGCAAATGTTTGGTAAGAATATAAAAAGACTATATTTTGAGAGTAAATTAAGATTTTCACTAAAATCCCCTGAACAGAATAATTAGTTCTTTGCAGAAATATTTTATCAATTTATTCGTTAGTTTTGTATGATGAGGTTGTATACCTTCCGATGTTAATACAATGGTACAAATGCACCACAACCTCATCTAAACCCCTACAAAATTACCCTCATCAGCAAGGTATAAGACAGTATCTTTCATATAACATCACAATAAATCTCTTTTTGAAACATAAAACACAAGAAACTTAATTTTTTCATCAATTGCTTTAATAGGGGAAATATTTACACTTCTGCACTGCATACCTTCATGGTTTCTTGTATACATAATAAATATAACATGTATACATATTGTATTACATATATCAGTAGGCAGTTTGCAGTGGCATCACCAGAGATTTTTATGCAGAAGAGAGGGGCACAGCAGTTCAGGAGGAAATTGGGGGGTACTGCACACGCAAAGGTACCAGCATGGGGTCCAGGAGCTCACATAAGGGCCTTTGGTGGGATCCAGGGGCGAAGCCCTGGTAGGGGTCTAGAGGGTGAAACCCCCTGGAGCTCTGCCAATTTCTTGTTTTTGATGCCCCAAAATGGCTTATAATCAAACAAAGATATTCCAAATTTAAATTGAAAGGAAAAAAAAATAGATTTAAAAGTTACATCAACTCAGAAAAACATTTTGATTACCATTTCTTAACAGGCAATAAAGCGATTTCTCTTGAAAATTTAGGAAATTCGGCCACACCCCTAAAAAAATGTGGTCCAGGCGTAAATCCCTGGAAGCTCTGTAGATTTGTTGTTTTGATACCCCAAATTGGATTCAAATCAAACAGAGAACATCAAAACTTAAATGCATGAAAAGAAGAAAATTTAGATTCTATCAACTCAGATAAGCATTTGGGTTATCATTTCTAAACCAGTAAACAGTCAGAAAATAATTTCCCTTGAAAAATGTGACAATACCCCCCCTCCTTCCCTTCCTACCGACACCACTGGCAAGTTTGCTTGCTAGGCATCCACACCTATGACATTACTGCTAGACTGCTTTGTCCTTTGAAATATTTCTTTCATGTTTGATTTACTTCATTTTATCTCTTCCTTACAATGAAATGGCTACCACTCCTACAAAACATGCAATATATTAGTGTCATTTCATGTGAAATTACCAAAAAAAATTAAAAAATACACCATCATCTCAGACCAAAAAAAGCCAAATTTCAATTCAGCAACAAAAAAAACAAAAACCTAACTTTTCTTACAAATTATAGGTAAGATATCAAAGAATTCCAAATTTGAAATTTTGAACAAAAGTAAATGTTTCACAAGGTCATTTCCAAGGTCAAAGTAAAGGTGAAATGATCACTATTTTATTTATGTTGCCTCTTTGGAATATAACAATGGATCCTAAATCCCTACTTCATTCCCTTTGAAATGACACCTTTCCCACCAACATTTGACGTTGACTTTTTTTAATTATGGGTCTCTAAGTTTGTGGGTCTGGCCCATTTTTATGATTTTCTGCATAAATCCACGGACCATAACTTTTCATTCGAAGGAACATTTTAGCTGAAAATTGATTTTGGGCCTTTTTCGAAGATATTATTGGCATATACCAAATTTGAACAAAATCTGAGATAGTCGTGTATTTTCAATTGGGTGATCTGACATGGAATATTGACCCGGATGTGCCGCCATTACTGGAGTCAAATGCATATGAGTTGTTCGCAGTCTGTAAAAGCATAAATGGAATGTTACTTGATACGTCCCTGATTTGTCTACAGATACAGCAGGTATAAATGTCTCCAACACAAACTTTATAATACATTCCATCATTTAAAATGACACAACTGCTCCTCTTGAAAGCAATGGCTCCATAAAGAAGGCTTGATCGGCAGTTTATGGACTATTATTAATAACTGGACTAAGATATGAACTTTGCTTGTGGCGATGTTCAAGTATAGCTTCATCTTCATCATTACTCATATAAAAAGACATGAGAAACGGGGGTAATAATGGGAGGATGATATTAGAATCTATTTTACCTGGCAATCTAGCCTATTTTTATGGCTTTAAGCACTTGGTAGATGTGAGTGAATAAATGCAAAATATTTATTGAGGTCTTCAGAAATTCTATTCAGAGTACACATTTAGCAGTCTTAAAATGTTAGTAAAAATCTTTATCTTTCCACGTTACCGCTCATCAAATTTTAAGGAGGGATGAATATTCTCTCCAAGTGGAAAAAATTTATGACACAAATCTGAAAAATTTCAGAATTTGACGAGCCATGATTGAAAACATAAAAATGTTTTTGAATAATACGACTGGTTTGATCAGAATTTACTGCTCTTTTCGAAGGATATCAAAGTCACTAAGTTCTTAGACCTTTAAGAAGTCTTGTACTTTGCTCACCGCTAAGATTCTGTATAAAAATTAGGAAAAGTAACAACACAATAATCATCCACATGCATGTAGACCATTTTGACTGAAGGGGTTTCAAATATAAGATTCACTGACTGCCTAAAATTAGGGATGTACCGGATATCCGGTCCGGCCGGATTATCCGGCCGGATTTGGGAAAAAAATCCGGTTCCGCCGATTTTTTCCAAATCCGCCGGACCGGATTTTTGGCAATTTTAACAATTGAAGATTTACTTTTTCCTCAATATTTGATTGTTTAGCTTGTTTATATGTTGCAGGATGTTTTGATTGGAGATGCTTGTGTAAAGGTGAAGTACTAAAGTTCTTTGGCAGGGATCCTGGTTTTCCTCTCCTTTATCCTTTTTTGCACAAAATACATTCAGCAATTTCATCAGCTTGATCTTGGACAGTAAAATGTTTCCACATGAATGAGGATGCCTTGTTCTTTTATGATGCCTATATTCAGTCTTTCCTCTGTATCACTGTAACTCTAATATGCCTGAAATAACACTTCAAACCTCATATATACATGTAGAAAGGAATAGCATGAAATGCATTCACATATTGCCTCAAAAAGAACAATAGACCCTTTGTCTTGCAGACTCCCTGTCTGGTCTATAAGTCATCAGCATCACATTGAGATTGGGATCACTGTTTTTCTTAAGTATCTTACTTGGCTACAATGAAACTTGAACTTCTGAATGGTAAAAATTAGGTAGTCAGGTAGTAGGACCAATCCAGATGTCATTGAAATATTGAATGATGGCTGAAAGTTTTTAAACATTATCAAATGTTTTGAGATGCAATTATAGTAAAGAGCCTAGGCTACAGCCTGTAGAAGCATGTATAACTTATTATACTTTTATTATATGGGGAATTTAATCCCCTCACCCCACCCCTCCCCCCCCAAAAAGTATTAAGTATGGCTTGAATTTTAACAGTCCATTTATGATGATAAATGAAGAGGATAGACAGTTCTCTTTAAGTGCACAGTAATTTTTGCCACAATTTTTAGACATTGCCCGTTGTTTTCATACTTTAATATCTTGATAGGGCTGAGACAATCACGCAAAATCACACTTTTCTTAAAACAGTACCCAGAATCTTTCCTCTTATTAATATCTTCAAATTTTGCCTGAATTTCCAAATTAGGTACATGTTAGGATTAATCCAGAACTTTCACTAATTTTGATTTGATTTCATCACAATATGCCCAATAATTGTTATTTTCCAAAAAAATTGGGTTGCTAGCCATTAGTAGCCAACTTGCCAATCCCCTGCCCCCACCCCTTTCCCTTTGTTTTTTAAGATTATGAGAATTGTTGTAAGCAATGAAAAATCCGGTTCCGGCCGGATTTTATCCGGCCGGATTTCAACCTGGATCCGGCAAAATCCGGCTCCGGCCGGATCCAAAAATTTGGATCCGGTACATCCCTACCTAAAATCAACATATATCTTATTTCACCTTCCTGGCTACATGCCCATTTGGGAGGTGAACTTGAGAAATCATTAAGTTATTGGAATTTGTTTTAAGAATTGAAGAAAAATTCCCGATATTGAAGGAAATATATCCAAAAATTGGGAACCAGATACAACTAAGAGGATTTTACCTCAGTTGTATGCTTTCTTCCTGTTGGGAGGTCAAATTTGAACATTTTAAACATAAAATTGAAAAGAAATTGGTAACACTGAAGAAAAAATTATGGACATTTTGAAAAAAATTAGCAACATTTCCTAGAATTTGAAGGAATTTTCCCGAAATTGACAAAAACTTACCAAAATTGGAGGAAATTTAATGTGAATTGAAAGAAATTGAAAGAAATTCCCCGAAAATGAGAGAAAATATTCTTGTGCATCGTATATTGCAAGACTGATTATGTCAAAAACTTTAAATTAATACTCAAAATCGGTTAATCAAATCAAATGGCAACTTGGCCTAACTGTCTTGTTTCATATTCTAAACCTTAAGTATTGCTTAAGTTTGACTGATATTAGATTAATACCAACTGATCTCAAATTTTATATTGGGGGTGAGACAACCCCCCCCCCCCCTGCCCACATCTCCTACTATTTATGCCGCTGTCCACATGTTTTGTTTTAGTGTGCAGTCTCAATACAGAATATTATCTAGCCACACAAAAAAAATTGCTTCAGCAATAGCTGTTGTTTATTAAATTCAAGCCTTCACTTTGTTCAAGCTTTTGATCCAATGTATTAAGAGATTCATTGTATTGTATCTAGATCCATTGTATTAATAGATCCATTGTATCAATAGATCCATTGTATCAATAGATCCATTGTATTAATAGATCCATTGTATTAATTACTATCCATTGTACTAATAGATCCATTGTACTAATAAATCCATTGTATTAATAGATCCATTGTTTTAATAAATCTATTGTATTAATAGATCCATTGTATTAATAGATCCATTGTATTAATAGATCCATTGTATTAATAGATACTGCATTTGGTGACAATACAAGCTCATGCTTCTGCCTCAGTCAGAAAACAAAATTACTAATGACAAACATGCATATTATTGCAAAAGCTGAACACTGTAAAGTCTTTAGCACAGCAAATGTTGCCATCTTAGATAATTTTATCAGAATAAATTCAAAATGGGTGAAAAGATTATTGCAATTTGATATTCATCATGGTATTTTAAAGTGATTCTTACATTATACTCAAATTTTGCCCCCTTTTTCCTCTTTCAAGTTAATGGCATTTTGCATTTAATGTCAATATTTTAAGGTCAAAAATGAAAATGGAAGAGAATCCTACAGAATAAAAGTAGAACAAGAATGCTTCTACAACAAGAATGCTTCTGCATGGCAAACCATGCAAACGACAAGGTTGCCAAGAAGTTTCTTAGAAACACATACAAAAGATTTGTAAATGAGATAACAAAGGGAAAAACTCTTGTTTCCTATGTAATGGTTTTTATTCTTGATATGTAAATCAGATTTGGAATGTTCAAGTAGATGGTTTATGTTGAATTCTCAGTAAAGATGAGATATAGTTGCTATCGAACAGTCTTCATATGATGAAAATATAATGTTCAAGTTTGCATAGTTTTTCATAATAAAGGAGTTATAAACATAAACAACTTGAATCTACAGTGTAATGTTTGAAAATGAGGCTACCTTGATTGGGTGTGTAAATAAGATCCAAGAACAACTAAACTGCATTATGAGCTCTGATATTTCAGTAGTATTTGCACTATTTTTTCTGCACATATAAGAATTCTATCATGTAGATTCATGCTGTCACAATTCAGTATGACAAGTATTGCAGTATTATTCCGTGGCTGTTATTTCTTTCATTGGGATATGATATTATAGAAAGTGGAGTGCATATTACAACATTTTCATAAACTTTCACAAGAACTTTTAAGATATAAGAGAACAAATATTGCACTTGTTCTCCTTTCTTAAATGTCATTTTTAATAACAAAAAAAAAAAATTAAACCCATAAAAATTGTGAAACGTTTATTTGATTTTACAGATTCTTAACATTATATCTCAGTCATTATATGATGATATACACTAAGCATTCAATTTACCCACATCTGACTGACAAAATAAAAGATTTAAAAAAATCCACTCAATTTTATGCAATCCATACTTTGTTGTTTAATCCCTGGCTCAAAATTTGTTTTTCATTTCAACACAAAATATCCTCAAGTGATTATCTTACTTGTAGAAATTTGAATTTTAACATGATATTCTTTATACAAATAAATACATCAGATACTACAAAAATCAACTGTTTATTTTTATTCAGTCTTTTGGCATAACAAAATAAGGGCCTGTACCTTTAATTAGATTCTCCAAAAATCTTTCTGAACTCAAATCCTGACCAATTCTCCACCATCGCCATTACACGTCCCACTTGATTTGTTTTTTTACATTTTTATGTTTGTATCCAGTCTTTTCTTGTAATCTATCCCAAAACCTCTTCCCACCTATTGTATCATATACTGTGTGACTGCCAATAAGATCATAAATACATAATAAGCCTGAACTATAGTAAGTTCAGTATTTTCAAACTTATCATTTATGCTACTTTCTTGCAATCTCTCCCACACAACTGATGAAGCTACCCACATGCTCAAAATGTACAAAATATGATTCATCTCACCAAGATCTCCAATCACTCCACAGATGGTAAACAAGATAAAAAGTAAGCAAAAACAATCACAAAATAAAAAATAAAAAACATCCGTTTGGAAGCTTTTAACATCACAACTTTTAACATCTGCAAAAACATCCACCCTATAGCGGCGACTCATTTACAATTCAGCACAAGCAGAATTTGAAATAAAAACACACTGGTTAATGATAGGAGAAACTAAAATATCATTTCATCTTAATAGCCTCATGGGCCTCAGAGTGCAAGAAAATTCATATGCAGAATACATTGAGTCTATTCAATTAGGTTTAATGACCCCAATATTGCAGATGACAATGTAATACAAGCAAGAGAACAAGAACATCATGAGCTTAAATTATTTCAGATGAATTTGCTGTTAACAGAAGTGAAAAACATTATTCCTTTCTCTAATTCTCTGCTCTCAAATAAAACTAGAGTACAATGTGCATTAATCTTGATTCAGTGAGATATTTTACAGGCGTCTTAATGGAAAGCATATTATTTCCTAACTAAAAGTGTGTAAAATTAAGAGCTTTAGGCCACAGGAAATATCCTATGAGATCTATTGCGATTTCATTTAACCCTTACTCTACCATGCGGCGATATTATCGCCATTTTGTGTGCCCCATCTTTGACTGCACTTCCCAAGCGTGTTTTCAAAAAAGTGCAAGTAGAGTAAGGGTTAATTTACCCGTGGAAAATGTGCCAACTCAAGAATATATGCGGCATCATCCCGGTGGGCGGCCCTCCGGGTCACTGAAGCAGAACGATTCCATACACCTATGCTGCTCGGAAGACAGAGAACCCTTCAATAATCACTCTGTGCTTAACCCTTACTCTACCATGCTGCGATATTATCACAGTTTTGAAAAAAAGTGCTGTAGGGTTAAAGAGAAGGAAAACAGCTAGGTTTACATTTTATACTATTTGTGTTAACTGGTGATGCACTAAACAGCTCATGCAAAAGTGTTGCTTTTGGTACTTCTACTCACTATAACAGTACAACCTTTGTGTTGGAATACATTAAAGCAAATGATATGGTTGAAATATTTTCAGTAACTCATCAGATGTATAAAATAAGCTTATACGTCCTGAACATCACCTTGACATAAACAAATACTCCTTAATCAGTGGTGCTGAATAACATGAAAATCCTGATGCATCAAGATAAACAACCGCCACATCTAACTCTCTCATACATATATAACGGACTTGTATACAATGCTAGCTTCGGCATCAAAATCTGCATAATCTATATAATCATAGAAAGATCAAATTTATACTGAAACCATTCGAAACTGACTGAAATTGTAAATAAGTTGCCATACATGCTTCAACAGTAAAAATTCAAAGTTGAACATGATCATTATTAAAAAGAATATAAAATAGCAAATACAAATTGCAATTTATGACTATAACTATGCTGGTCTATATGAAAGAAGAGCTCTGATTTTTACATCTTATTTACCGCAGAGCTCATTAAGTTTGTCCGTTGTTTAAAAAAAGCAGACAAAAAAATTGCATAGAACTGTCAAGTCTCTGATGTGAAGGTTTCTGTTGATGTAAGCCAGGAGAGCCGGTAGATTGAATCTGAAGGAACACACGGTAAATACACAAACACCAAATCAATAGCAGAACCACCTCCCGTATGAGCACACAACCTTGGGATTATCGATAATATACAACGGCAAAAACTCTTCCTTTAATTTAGAATAATGTTTAATCAATATTATTGTAAGTAAAAACTGTGAGAACATGCTATCTAACATGACTTACAATTTACACAATCTCTTCTGCCTGAGCAGCGTTGGCACTACTCGGATTTAATAATGTTTTCATCTTCATGGTTGTGTCAGGAATGTAAATTCACATCTCACATGAAGGTACGGCATGAATCAAGCATCTATACCAAGGTATTAAAACTAAGCTCTTGCATTCTAAGCTAAACAAGACCTAAAATCTTGAATAATCATTTAAGTTCATCAAATGCAATTTTGCATACAGTATTAAGGAAATTACAAACCAGATAAAGTTGTTTTTTGAGAAATGCAACGTAAAACTATATTTGTAAAATGTTGTTCATGTTATTCATTTACTGTATTCATACACTTATCCTTATTAACAAGAATTGATGACTTGCTTTATCACTTCTAAGATTAAAAAGATTCCAAATGTGCATTACATAAATGCCTAAGAAATGCCTTGTCAGCATACCATTGTTATATAGGTGGTTGTGCTAAAAAAGTGTATACTTTGAGCTGCAGACAAATAACATTACTTACTGAAGTAACTGTATACACGCTTTTGACCTTTCATCTCTTTTGCATAGTACAAGGGTCTCTGATAGCTCCATGATGATATTAACAAGTTTTCAAGTGGTGACCACATCAACACAAGCAATCCACTTTAATCATTCATTTTGACACTTAATTCAAATGCTTTTGCATTTTAGTGAGATCTTCCCACATGGTGGTTCTGCTTGTTTGAGGAGCGTTTCAAGAATTTTTGGTGAATTAAAAGGAATTGATTAAAATTAAGAGAAATTAAAAGTTTGAATCAGTATACAAACTTCCACTTAAATCTGCAAAAAAAATAGAAGGTACGATTGGCTTCCATTATTTAATAAGTTACATATCCAACAATAAAAAATTAGTTGTCTGTTTAATTCCAGTTTAATGGGGGCAATTTCTCAAGACGAACATGAGAGAGTTAAAGAATTAGTTCAGTGGTCAAGCATGTCCATCTTAAATGACAGAGGACTTTAAAAGAAACCAAAATAGAGAAGAAAGCATTCAAAAATCTTATTCAGTTAAGGACATATTCAAGTTTAGAATTTGGTATCATTTCTGTAGAAATGACTGAAACCAGACTAGTTATGATGTCACAGCCTCAGATTCCTCAAAGTTTTTATGTATTTTAAAGAAAGTTTATTCAATGTTTTCACTATTTAAATATCACTAGTCTGATTACAGTCATTTCTACAGAAATGATACCTAACTTTAAACTTGAATATCTCCTTAACCGAATAAGATTTTTGAATGCTTTCTTCACCATTTTGTTTCTTTTGAAGTCCTCTGTCATATAAGATGAACATGCTTGACCACTAAAGTAATCCTTTAAAAGAAACAAAATGGTATTAAAAAGCAATCAACAACCTTTTTCTGTTAGGGAAAAAATCAAGTTTGAAGCTCCGTCTTATCTGTGTAGAAAGGACTGTTTGTCACCCTCATCATCACAATCTTAACAATTGTTAATGTATTTCAAATACAAAATTGTAATACTTTTTTACTATTTGAATTATTTTTCCTCAAACTTTCTTCAGGTGGTTAATTATAATTACCCTTACTAGATTACTTTCCTGACATATTGGGTACCCAATGCTTTTTAAACCACAACATTTTAGGACAAAATATGATAGAATACATGAAGACCTTTAGGGAATCTAAGGCTGTGATGTCACAACTAGCCTGATCAATTTCAGTCTCCAAAAAAGGAGCTTAAAGAAGTATGATAAATGGTAGGCAATCATAATTTGGAATTCTAATCTATCATGACCGGCTGTTATTTATTCTATGTTTTGAACACAAAATGGAAAGTAGGCATACATTAGAACAATAATTTCATATTCATAGCACACACAACGTAACTCTAATTTGGGTTTTGTTTTTCTTTCTTTCTTTATATAACATTTTGTCTACCTCATAACCTTTGAAACAGCTGAAAGCTTGTCTTAAAACATTTCCCCTATTTATAAAAATGTGTGACTTACCTCTTCTCTTTGTTTCCAAGCACTTTAAACAACCTACAGATGGCTTTGCTATATTAGACTGATTGGTTATAATTTTAACATTATTACAAACCTGTTCAACACTTGAATTCCAAACTTTAAAATTGAAATCCCTTGTAGCAACAGCCTCGTTATCAATTTCAGTGTTTAGCTCTATGACTCAATTAAGCCTTTCTCTAGAACCTGCTTATCATTTCCAGTGTTACAGCATTTGCCCATAGAGAAAGTGAACTGGTCATCACCATGGTTTCCATCAAAGCAATGAAGTTTTTCATGATTACTTTTGTATCTCCCTGTGGAAAATTTCTCCCTTTTTAATCTAAAATGGAAATTGCAAATCACAAAGAAAATGCAAACAGAACAACTTTCTGCTTGCAATTTCAAACATTTCACACAATAAGAATGTTTCCTGACAAGTTACGACTACAAAATATTGCTCAAGTCTACCAATAAGTCAATGACATACATTGCCTTCTCAAAGTTTGAAACTGTTCAACGTTTTTTTTCCTTCCAAGTTTTCGAAAGTATATGTATCATTCGAAATCGATCAGGAAACTGAATAGTTTAAAAACCTGAACTAGTTTACGACATTCACTTTACTTTAATGATTATTATCACCAGATTAAACCATATCTTGAATTTGTTAATCAATCATCATACACCATCAATGAAGTTTAATTCCTTCTGATCATGCTAAAGTTAATTTGTTAGCCCACTCCCTAGACTTTGCAAAATAAATATAAATGTTTCTACATTTGTACCTCAACCTACAGACAAATTTTGGCAGCAAATGTTTAGTTTGTAAATTAGTCTTTGAAAGCTTTTGAAAGCATCAGTCAGTTAATGGAGTCAGTTAATGGCATCTGCCTGGTCAGAGGATATACCCCACCTCAAAGGATCAGTTCAGTGGTCAAGCAAGTTGATCTTACATGAAAGAGGAGTTTAGAAACAAAATGCTGAAGAAACTACTTCCAATATCTTATTCGGTTATGGAGATATTTAAATGTTCAGTCTTATCTGTGTAGAAATTAATGGTCTTATATGGAATGTTGGCACCCTCATACTCAGTTTCTTTACAATTGTTATTGTATAATTTTAAAGAAACCTCATTTGCCTTTTTTCTATTTGAATTATTTTTCCTCAAACTTTCTTCAAGTGGTTAATTATAATTATCTTTACTAGATTCTGTTTGACTATACTTTCCTGACATGTATGCAATGGTTTCTCAGCTACAAAATCACAGGCAAAAATATGATAGAATACGTAAAGGTTTTGAAAAATCTGAGGATGTGCTGCACAAATAATAAAGAACTTTAAACCTGAATATCTATCTCCTTAACGGAATACATTTTTATATGCATTCTTCACCATTTTGTTTCTTTTATAGTCCTCTTTTATATGAGATGGACATGCTTGACCGACGACGACGAGTGAACACACAATTACAATGACAGGGTTGTCGCCTGCATATTCAGTTATGATAGTAACGATGCTATCATGAAACGCTTAATACGACCCGGACGAGAACACAGGTACGACGACGTATGGACAGACATAACAATGACAACCAAGTCAATGTCCACGGCCTTTGATAATCAGTTGTAGTGCACTGGCTTGACCACTGAACTTTTCCTTTAAAACTCTCCAACAAAGTCCTCTACCACTCTGATGCATTGTCACAATTAACCCATGACCCGACCAAAATTATGCAGTATCAGTTCTTTTGTAGTTTTCAAGCTTAAAGAATTTAAATATCTCATATCTTGCATTTCTTAAGAGATCTGACTTTCTAGGAATTACATTTAAAAGACTTGAATCTAATGATAGAGCCTCTGCCTAAATAAAACTTCAAAGATGTCTCTTTCTTTTAGGCTGATATAAGAAATAAATAGTCATTAACCAAAAATCTGTAAAAATAATATTACTACAATATTTCACATTGATAGCAAAAAGGTTGCAAACTACACTACAATTAGGTTGCTAATTCATCAGAGGTTAAAGAAAAGAGATTAAATTTGTTTGTTTTTTGTTCAATTGATTAATTTATCTTTTATACATATCAATTTTGAGTAACTTCTACATAACCAACCACTTTTCCTGTACAAGGGAGTAACATTAGATATTATTTTAAATGACACACAATAACCCTTTCTTGTCCCAAATAAAACCTCTCTGTATCTGCAGAAAAGTATTCAATTTCAAAGCCACCTTTAAAAAATAACTTCTTGGCAGAAGAAGAATTAAATTTAAGGGATATACTAACAGTATGCCAAAAATTAAATCTTCCTTTCAAAGGAAATTATATCAAATAATTGTAGTTTGTCTGCATTAAATAAAACAACATTCAGACAAAATAGTATCACTGACGTAAGATCATATACCCATGGGGATGTCTGTCTAAAAGAAAAAAATTACTACCCTTTCAAGCAATATTTATTAATCTAAATTGGCTAGTTTAGAAACTGCGTTTGTTAATAATTGACCATAACTCAAAGCTAACGGATAAACCCAGGAAGGCCCACCTTGGTGCCAGGTATCATATGTGGGCCTCATCATAATGTCAAACTTTCACAATATGATAAAAGATCACAAGTTTGATCTGTATCTATCTATCTATAAGATAACATTTTTGTCCGTCGGTAATTTCCATGCAGTTTATCTTCATTCTTATATAATGCCTGTTCATTTGTTTTATGATATATTTATGTTTACTAATGAAATGAATTAATATCAAATGAAATGATTGTTTTTTTCTTTCCTATTTTCATTACTTTAGGATATTTAATTAATTAAAAACTATTATAATCAAAGAAAATAATACAGACCCATAAAGTCAGTAATAAAAAAAAACATTTTCATTTTTTTTTTTGTGGAAATTTGCAAATGATTGTATGCAAATGTGTGATGTGTGCATGTGCAGACATCTTTACCTTCATAAATTCATGATTGTAAGGAATTAATTATTCAAATTCAATAAATCTCCATAAGGTCCTAGCAGCTGGTTTAGCAGTTTTTATCTTTTTTATGTTTAAACATACACCAAATTTACAAGATGCAAAATATATTTTGAATTTTTTTTAAAGATTGCATACAAATTTTGGACTTTCTTTATACAGTACATCACACTTGTTGAAAAGTATGTCACCTTTGACCCATAACTCATAAACTACATACAGTATGCTATCTTTAAATTGCAAAAGCTGTTCTTCTCTAAATTTTAATTAATACTCTTTCTTTCTGGCAATAAAACAATCAAGTTTGGAAAGGTAGACCTTTGTAATATCTGACAGTTGATACCTTCTTGGTTGACTAAAATATTTGAAAATGTTAAATTATTTCTTCATGTTCCATCATTATAGCGAACACATCCAACTATTTATTTAACAATCAGGGACACTGATATAGATGGATATATCATTCCAAATTGCTCTTTGTCATAGTCATCTTGTCTATATCCCTGACTCATTATTTCACAACTGATAGTCACAAAACAAACCCTTGTTGACAAGAACACCCTTTAAAAAAGGGCTATCGTGGCATTTAATTTTTTTTCGTACGGATAACAATAAAGAAAGCAGTGACGTGTCTTAAGGGGGCTATTGGGGGCTTAGCCTCCCACTCACCTCCCAAAATTTTGTGAAAAGCTATAAATATAATTAACTGAAATATCAAATGAACCCATATGTAGCATTTTTTGCAATCTGATCGACTAAGCTATCGTTAATTTTGGACCAGACCTTTTACAGTTTGCACCCAAATTCCTCCTATTTTCGACCAAACATCTTTCATTTTAGCCCCAAAATCTTCAATATTGACCCTAAAATCTGCATTTTTAGATGAAAACCTTCAGGCTTTTATAAAAAATTTCAAGGACCTAAATTTTCAAGGGCCACAATCTACAATATAGAACCAAAAACCTTTGGATACGCAGGTGAAAATCTTATTATCATGGCCATGTGCTCATGGGAGCCATAATGAATTATCAAAGCAATACAATTTTAAAATAGGCCTTTATCATTTTGCCCATGCTACTTAAAAAAATCATGCAAAATTTTCAGGAATTCTCCTTGAATTTAAAGGAATTTTTCTTCATTTTCACGAAATTTTCTTCATTTACAATTTTCTCTCTTTTTTTCTGAAATCTTTTAAAAAAAAATCTTCATCAATTTTCAGGAAATCCTGCATGTTCGTAAAATGTTTAATTTCCGGGATTTCTTCTTTAATTTCCAAGAACATTTTTTACTTTCCAGAAAAGCACAATCAATTTCGAGAATATTTCAGGAACTGATGCCAAAATCGAACAAAAGTTCAACAAAATTTCAATTTATGTTGATAATTTCACAATTTGTCATCAAAATAAAGCATGTATGCAACCAGGAAACTTTTTTCGGGAGTGCCTCTTACTCATACGTGCCTCTGTCAGTCTGTCCTCCTTAATCTAAAACCGGCACTCGGTTTTTCCTCAAAAATGAAAAGCAAAGAAAGATGACAAGGTGATGTACTATGTAGGTATTTATTATAGAATAGATACAATAAATAAAGACACCATAAATAATAGATTGGCCCCTGCTAAAAACAAGAAGAAAGAATACCTGCTTCCATATGTTATGTAAAATCAATAACAATCATCACCAATGATAAAAATAACCTTATCCCAAAACGTAATAATCAAATAATCAATATGATATCTATATTTCCACGTTCCCTATGCTAAAACGAATGTAAATACTCCTTCCTTCCTAACTGCTCAAACACTAAAAGATTGAAACCCTTTACCGCCAGACCACCAGACACCGATATACATTCACCAAGTCTAAACTGTTTCAAAGCTAAACTTAAGCCCACTAAACTTATTAACTGTTTTTTCCTCATACTTGTTACGCTCAATTGTCGTTCATGTCCAGAAGGATTTTTGCGTTCATACAGTAATGTGGGCTATACTATATACGTTACCATTACCTTTACCTTAACCTATTCAGATTCAGATTCAGGTTGCAAGATTAATTCAGCAGATGGAAAGTGGTGTATATACCCACGCTAACAATTTCCTAACTTAGCTGTTGAAGTTTCCATTTAGACTAGCCTCATTCATTTCAAATTTCAAATAATATCATTCTCCTTTAATATCTCTTTGTGACTCTTCAAAAAAAAAATTTGGTGTATTAAATATTTTCTACTTTGTTTCTGAAACAGTGAAAATATCTAAACGATACCATTCTTTATATCACGTTTTGGAGGTGGCTATTAAAATATCGGATTGGCACCAGAACTTTTTGTCTGCATTCCTAAACGTTGCCAATTTACATGAATTTTGCAAATAAAAACAACACCATAAAGTTTGGAATTAGCATTGCTGAAATTTTGTTGTAGTGTTGTAACATTAAAATACAATCTTCAATAAATAGCACTTAACTTAGAAGTCCATATTCTCTTCATTAAATGAAACTTAAAAAATAATTCTCCATTAATAGATGGCGGTTTCTAAGCATGGACTTTACAATATTAGATCTGACGCATCCTGAGGGTCACGACAGAAAACACAATTTGCTTTAGCTCAGGACACAGCGTGATTGATTCTTCTTTTCCATACACAGAATTAAAAAAAGTGAAAATCATTATTTACTTAACGAGCCATGTTCACTCCCTATGTGGCAAGACTTCACCTGCTACATAATCAATTTTTTTTCCATTTAGTCTTCATTTAATTGCATTAAATCTTAAACTTTATCAATAATAACTAGATTTGCTGAGTAAAAGTCTATCACATTCCTAATCAAAATTATGTGAATGACAACATTTCCAGCCCATATTGCTCATAAACAAACAGATGGAAAAATTAAACAACTATATGTTAGGAAACCAGAGAGCAATTTTCAGATGAGATCATTATTTTATCAATTAATACAAGTCCCTAGATAAGTTGTTAATGAAAGATTTAATTATAAATGATGTAATGATCAGTAAATTAAGCCTATATCAACAAAATATATGATTTGAGCAAGAAAAGATTAAAAGTTATGTTTAGTGGCGGAACACAACCAAGCATGGAACATGGCATTTAGTTATTTTTACCTAATTTCAATGACTGAAAATTGGGTGAGGAATTGAAAAAAAGTGTTGTATATTAAGACATTGAGCTGTCTTCCATTTCAAACAACAAATTTTGCAGGTACTAAAGAGTATTAAAACTCCATCAACTATCCCTCAAAAAATGTTATCTTTTTGATAAGCGGCAAGGATCATAAACCTTGTGAAAATGTTAAACCAATGTCAGATCCAGAACATGAATTGCAGTTTCCTATTACAGATTGTCTCCATGGGTAGAATACTGATCAACTTTCCAAAAACACATTTCTCAAGAACTTCCAGCTTCCTCCCCATAAAATAATATTGTCCTGTAGATACATGGTGACATATAAACACACTGTCAAGCTTCCATTAATTCTTAATTACATTATGTATTAAATATCATACATCTAATAATCACTCTCTCCTGAGTCAATCTTCTATTTAAATGAAGTCAATCCTGAAACCCAATACCATGCTATGCTTCTCAAGTCAACTTTGGATTATATCCACAATATTAAAGAGCTAAATATGTTACCATGCCAACCAAACATTTCAAGTCTCATTACTTGTGCAATAGGGTTTGGTTTGGTTGTTGATGTTTAACAGCATCGCGACAGTCAGGAGTCAAATGTGCTAATAGGGTGTTATAAACTATGGTGTTTGTTAGTTAGGAAAGAGGGGTGGGATAGAGGGAAGGAGGAAGAAAGGTGGATAAGGTAAAGAAGTTAAGGTGGAGAAGTTAAGGTAAAGAAGTTAAGGTTATAAAAGGAAGGTGAGGAAGGTCAGGCAGGGAAGGGAAGGAAAGGGAAGTTTATATCAGGTGGAATAAATTCCTGTTGCAGAGAAAGGTGATGAAGTTTGGAGGTAGGATTGTTCTTGAATATATCAGAAATTGAGATGGAATAAACTGTAAAAGGCCAATTCAGAAACCTGAAATGTTTTGCCTCACAAATTTCTCTGGGACAAATTTACAAGTTTATCATAAACTTTGGAAAAGAGCACACCCTGGTTGAAAGAAGACAATGTAGCAAGCTCATTGCCTCAGGTTGATATTAAAGGCCAGATATCGTGCTAACATGGAGCTGGAAAATACAATACAATCTAATGTTTCTGATTGGTCGAAATATTTACACAATCACTGACAAACCAATCAATTACCCTCTCCGAAGTGACATCACTAGTGGCAGATCTTAACGGTGATGGGTCAGTTTCTTGGGACAAGATTCCGTCTTGAAATATCATCCATACAGAAGGGTGAAAGCAAAAGAAATGTATAGGAGGAAGTACAGTAGTCTTAATCAATCCAAACTTTCCCATCCTTTCCCATACACACACAACAGGTACAAACCTCTTCATCCTCTTAAAACCTGTCTGAGATATCTATCCATCCATCCATCCATCCATCCATCCATCCATCCATCCATCCATCCATCCATCCATCATATCCAGTGAGAACATGTCAGCTCTGTTTGTTCTGTTTACCATTAAATTTCAGCATAGTACTCCAAAGTCAATCAACAATCTATACAAATATGGAATATTTGTTTTCTGGAGGAACGCCGCTCACCATGCTTGTGAATTCAAGAAATGAAGAAACCTTTGGCGCTACACGTGATAGTAGTTACAGCCTCATAACACACTTTAGATAAGGCTTAGTACTCTTTTATAAATTTTTGGTTTGGTGGCATTCACCATTGCCAGGTCAAAGATGCCAATGCATTAAAGGATTGGTTCAGGAGTCAAGCAAGTCTATCTGACATGAACGAGGACTTCAAAAGAGATAAAATGGTGAAAGCATTCAAAAATCTTATTCCGTTAAGGAGATATCTAAGTTTAAAGATTGGTATCATTTGTGTAGAAACGAATAAAATCAGACTTAGTTGTGACGTCATAGCCTCAGATTCCAAAGTGGTTATGTATATGTTAAGAAAATATGTTTGATGGAGAGATCAATGTTGCAAGTGGGGTAGAGAGGGGCAGGGGAGCCGGATAAGAGATGGGAGTGAGTAAGAGAGGAGTGGCCGAGGCGGATGCAGGTGACAACAATGTCTTTCCTCGGTTGTGACTATGCAGAGGGGTGTTGGTCCTGACTTTGGGTTTGATGGTGTGAGCATGTATGCAACCAGGAAACTTTTTTCGGGAGTGCCTCTTACTCATACGTGCCTCTGTCAGTCTGTCCTCCTTAATCTAAAACCGGCACTCGGTTTTTCCTCAAAAATGAAAAGCAAAGAAAGATAACAAGGTGATGTAGGTATTTAATATAAAATCAAATAGATACAATAAATAAAGACATCATAAATAATAGATTGGCCCCTGCTAAAAACAAGAAGAAAGAACACCTTACATATGCTATGTAAAATCAATAACAATCATCGCCATTAATAATAATAAGCTAATCCCAAACATAATAATCAATATGATATCTAAATTTCCACGTTCCCTATGCTAAAACGAATGTAAATACTCCTTCCTTCCTAACTGCTCAAACACTAAAAGATTGAAACCCTTTACCGCCAGACCACCAGACATCGATATACATTCACCAAGTCTCAACTGTTTCAAAGCTAAACTTAGCCTACTAAACTTATTAACTGTTTTTTTCTCATACTTGTTATGCTCAATTGTCGTTCATATCCAGAAGGATTTTTGCGTTCATACAGTAATGTGGGCTATACTATATACGTTACCATTACCTTTACCTTAACCTATTCAGATTCAGATTCAGGTTGCAAGATTAATTCAGCAGATGGAAAGTGGTGTATATACCCACGCTAACAATTTCTTAACTTAGCTGTTGAAGTTTCCATTTAGACTAGCCTCATTTATTTCAAATTTCAAATAATATCATTCTCCTTTAATATCTCTTTGCGACTCTTCAAAAAAAATTTTGGTGTAATAAATATTTTCTACTTTGTTTCTGAAACAGTAAAAATATCTAAACGATACCATTCTTCATATCACGTTTTGGAGGTGGCTATTAAAATATCGGATTGGCACCAAAACTTTTTGTCTGCATTCCTAAACGTTGCCAATTTACATGAATTTTGCAAATAAAAAAAACACCATAAAGTTTGGAATTAGCATTGCTGAAATTTTGTTGTAGCGTTGTTACATTAAAATACAAACTTCAATAAATAGCACTTAACTTGGAAGTCCGTATTCTCTTCATTAAATGAAATTTAAAAAAGAATTCTCCATTAATAGATGGCGGATTCTGAGCATGGACTTTACAATATTAGATCTGACGCATCCTGAGGGTCAGCTCAGGACAGAAAACACAGAATTAAAAAGTTTGCTTTAGCTCAGGACACAGTCGTGATTGATTCTTCTTTTCTATACACAGAATTAAAAAAACAGATGGAAAATCATTATTTTAGGAAACCAGAACAATTTTCAGATGCCATGTTCAATTATAAATGATGTAATGATCTCCCTATGTTTGAGCAAGACTTCATGGCATTTAGTTATTTTTACCTAATTTCAATGACTGAAAATTGGGTGAGGAATTGAAAATAAGTGTTGTATATTAAGACATTGAGTTGTCTTCCATTTCAAACAACAAATTTTGCAGGTACTAAAGAGTATTAAAACTCCATCAACTATCCCAAAAATGTTATCTTTTGATAAGCGGCAGGATCATAAACCTTGTGAAAATGTTAAACCAATGTCAGATCCAGAACATGAATTGCAGTTTCCTATTACAGATCGTCTCCATGGGTAGAATACTGATCAACTTTCCAAAAACACACATTTCCCAAGAACTTCCAGCTTCCTCCCCATAAAATAATATTGTCCTGTGACATAATATTGTACATGGTGACATATAAACACACTGTCAAGCTTCCATTAATTCTTAATTACATTATGTATTAAATATCATACATCTAATAATCACTCTCTCCTGAGTCAATCTTCTATTTAAATGAAGTCAATCCTGAAATCCAATACCATGCTATGCTTCTCAAGTCAACTTTGGATTATATCCACAATATTAAAGAGCTAAATATGTTACCATGCCAACCAAACATTTCAAGTCTCATTACTTGTGCAATAGGGTTTGGTTTGGTTGTTGATGTTTAACAGCATCGCGACAGTCAGGAGTCAAATGTGCTAATAGGGTGTTATACACTATGGTGTTTGTTAGTTAGGAAAGAGGGGTGGGATAGAGGGAAGGAGGGAGAAAGGTGGATAAGGTAAAGAAGTTAAGGTGGATAAGGTAAAGAAGTTAAGGTTATAAAAGGAAGGTGAGGAAGGTCAGGCAGAGAAGGGAAGGAAAGGAAAGTTTATATCAGGTGGAAAAAATTGCTGTTGCAGAGAAAGGTGATGAAGTTTGGAGGTAGGATTGTTCTTGAATATATCAGAAATTGAGATGGAATAAACTGTAAAAGGCCAATTCAGAAACCTGAAATGTTTTGCCTCACAAATTTCTCTGGGACAAATTTACAAGTTTATCATAAACTTTGGAAAAGAGCACACCCTGGTTGAAAGAAGACAATGTAGCAAGCTCATTGCCTCAGGTTGATATTAAAGGCCAGATATCGTGCTAACATGGAGCTGGAAAATACAATACAATCTAATGTTTCTGATTGGTCGAAATATTTACACAATCACTGACAAACCAATCAATTACCCTCTCCAGTGACATCACTAGTGGCAGATCTTAACGGTGATGGGTCAGTTTCTTGGGACAAGATTCCGTCTTGAAATATCATCCATACAGAAGGGTGAAAGCAAAAGAAATGTATAGGAGGAAGTACAGTAGTCTTAATCAATCCAAACTTTCCCATCCTTTCCCATACACACACAACAGGTACAAACCTCTTCATCCTCTTAAAACATGTCTGAGATATCTATCTATCCATCCATCCATCCATCCATCCATCCATCCATCCATCCATCCATCATATCCAGTGAGAACATGTCAGCTCTGTTTGTTCTGTTTACCATTAAATTTCAGCATAGTACTCCAAAGTCAATCAACAATCTATACAAATATGGAATATTTGTTTTCTGGAGGAACGCCGCTCACCATGCTTGTGAATTCAAGAAATGAAGAAACCTTTGGCGCTACACGTGATAGTAGTTACAGCCTCATAACACACTTTAGATAAGGCTTAGTACTCTTTTATAAATTTTTGGTTTGGTGGCATTCACCATTGCCAGGTCAAAGATGCCAATGCATTAAAGGATTGGTTCAGGAGTCAAGCAAGTCTATCTGACATGAACGAGGACTTCAAAAGAGATAAAATGGTGAAAGCATTCAAAAATCTTATTCCGTTAAGGAGATATCTAAGTTTAAAGATTGGTATCATTTGTGTAGAAACGAATAAAATCAGACTTAGTTGTGACGTCATAGCCTCAGATTCCGCAAAGTGGTTATGTATATGTTAAGAAAATATGTTTGATGGAGAGATCAATGTTGCAAGTGGGGTAGAGAGGGGCAGGGGAGCCGGATAAGAGATGGGAGTGAGTAAGAGAGGAGTGGCCGAGGCGGATGCGGGTGACAACAATGTCTTTCCTCGGTTGTGACTATGCAGAGGGGTGTTGGTCCTGACTTTGGGTTTGATGGTGTGAAGTTTATTGCTGGTTTTGTAATTCTAGGAGTTTTGCCAGGTTTTGTTGATGTAGTTGGAGATGGAGAGACGGAGGTCTGAGTGTGGAATAGGAAGAAGAGAGATGTTATTTGACAGAGCTTTGATGGTGGCTCTGTCAGCTCTCTCGTTGCCATGGATGCCGACGTGGCTGGAAATCCAGAAAAAGATAACTTTCTTTCCTAGGGAGGAAAGAGTGTGGAGTTTGTTCAGTATTTGTAGAATGAGAAAGTTGGGCCAGAGCATGTTGAGGGTGCCAGTGAGGATGGATTTAGAGTCAGAGAAGATGACAAATCGGGGGCGGAAAGAGAATTATATGAAGTTTAAGGCTAGGAGGATGGCCTTCGCCTCGGCAGTGTAGATCAACTTCATTTTTTTTTTAGATCTATTTTTTTTTTTTTCCAATCCGATATTTTCGTACCGGGTACCAGACCGTTAGGGTGGCTACCAATCCCGACTCAGCCTTAAACATTTATTCTAAGTGATACCATATAACTTTTTATGGAATGGAAAATGAAACTTCTGCCAAGTTATAATTGTCACAAAATACTAAAATGGTAAGTCAGGGTATGCTTGGATCTGGGATCTCTAGTCAACCACAAGTACTGCCAGGTACTTTATTACAGTTGATTTCTATATCAAATATGTATTTCAATTTTTCTGGAAATTTGGAATAAGTAACTAAAAACTGGGAATGGATAAGTTAGAAGTGACCCCACCTCCATTGTACCACCACTAGAAAAAAATAAAAAGCTGATATCAGGAATACAGAATGGGGTGAACAGCCAGGTAGGGTGAATAACATTTTAAAATGTTAAATTACAATGTAATGTCTATGACAACCTTTTCATGTGAGGTAGGTACATGTAGATAGATAGGGTATTTTACATCCTTCCACAATAGGTAAGGTTATATTTAGATATTAATGGCCGTTTAAAAACCAGTTCTGAAGCACTGCTGAATGAAAACCCACCGGCGATTGCAGCCGAGACCTTTGGCATGCCAAACAGACATGACCGCAAATCACCTAGGTCTACAAAAAATTTCAAAAAATGGAGTAAATCAAAGGGGAATAAAGATTTTTTGAAAACATTAATTCATACTTCATTTTTCCTGAAAATCATTCATATCAATATAACTATGGAGCTATAGCAGTAACCATGGAGCTATAGCGGTAACCATGCAGCCATGAACTATGGAGCTATAGCAGTAACCATGGAGCTATAGCGGTAACCATGCAGCCATGGAGCTATAGCAGTAACCATGGAGCTATAGCGGTAACCACGGAGCTATCGGTAACCATGTAGCACTTAAGTGCTGCGCACCCAGCCTGAAAGCTTCAACCAATTGTAAAAAAACTCCCAAAACTGCTCTCCAATATCTCTTCAATGACACTCAAATAACAACAAAATGTAAGGCACACCAACCTTCAATTTGAAAAAGGAGCAGGATTTCAATTATTAATAGTGTCATTATATTGCTTTTGCAAATTCCTGCCTCCACCAATTATAACGCTTCATTACTACTAAAGAGGACACATTAACTGTGTCAAATTTGTACATGTATGATGGTGTAATAGGCCTATATAGCAATAAGGACGTTCTTGCGCTTTACATTTAGAATACAAATTTGGACATACATTTTCATCGGCTGTAAATCATATTCAATGTAACATAAAAGCAATGCGAAGATGTTGAGGCAAACTGTGAGAGGCTGAATGTATAGATTTCTGAAATAATCATTGAGCAAATGGAAATGTATTTATGACTGAGACTAACTTCACCAAGATAATGCCTCAACAGTCATTAACATCTATTCACCGATTTAATTTGTTTTCCTTTTAGAAAAAACCTTCATAATGCCTTATTTCTGTCAATTAAGTATCCATTATCTGTCTTATTTTGGTATAAACCTGAATTAAATGCTTAATTGAAGTGTTGATGTTACCATCAGGATATCAAAACAAAAGCAAAGCTTAATGCTTACTGGATATAAATCTAGTTTAATCACCAATAAATGGAATTGAATTTTTATCAACTATGAAAAGCTATTGTGCAACAAGCCAAAACAAGATTTAACAATAAATTGGGCACAAATAACTGAAAACATTGGGTACGTTTAAATAGCTCTACCTCAATTTTGAGATAGACATTAATGTCAAACTTCTGTTTCCAAAATGCAGGACTGTTTTTCGTTTTCTGGTAATTACCTCAAGGAATGCTGCATACTTTACCCTTATCAACATGTACATCTCAGTCTCGTATACAGTATACATAATGGTCTGTGGCAATTTCCAAACAATACTTTTCAGAAACATTACTCAAAAATGTGTCTTTGATGCTCTTGAGGAGTAATGCTAAAGAAGGGCACTGATGGGGTAAGGTGTAGTTATGAAAGGTGAGGGCAGAGTAGGAATTAAGGAATTAGTTCAGTGGTCAAGCATGTCCATCTTATATGAAAGACTTCAAAAGAAACAAAATGGTGAAAAAGCATTGCAAAATCTTATTCGGTCAAGGAGATATTCAAGTTTAAAGTTTGGTATCATTTCTGTGGAAATGACTGAACCCTTACAGAAAAATGAGCTCGCCACTAGCTCATCAACAATAAGACAAGCTCATTGCGAGCTTGTCAACAAAAAACGAGATCGTCGCGAGCTTGTCAGATTGTTTACGAGCTCACGACGAGCTCTTCAACAAGTGGACAAGCATAAGCTCATCAATAATCTGACGAACTCGTCAAAAAATAGACCAGCTCACTGAGCTCGTCAACAACTGGACAAGCTTGTGACGAGCTCATCAATAATCTCACGAGCTCTTCAAAAAATAGACGAGCTCGACATGAGCTCGTCAACAATCTGACCAGCTCTTCGCAACCTCTATCAACAATAAGACAAACTTTCCATGTAAGAACACAAATTGAAGCCAAAGTATCACATAAGAAATATGTAACTCCCATGTAAGAAATATTTAGAAATAAACACATTGAGGGAAATCTGTGGTTAATCTTTTATCTTTAATATTCCCTTTCTAATTATTTCTATATTGATTTAGACGACAAACCAAAAGGATATGACCATAACATAATTATGAATAAAACAAAATGATATCTGAAAGTTCATCAGTAAATCATACATCATTCAACTCCCAGTTTAATAATAACTTGATCAGAGGGAAACGAGCTAACGACTTGTTTTCTTTTCTGGATCCTGGGGGCTCTCCATTTTGACAAGCTCTCCATTTTGACGAGCTTGCCATTTTGACGAGCTCACCATTTTGACAAGCTTGTCAAGGATTTTTGACAAGCTCGTAAAGGTTCCAATTGCAAGCTCGCCGAGAGCTCAGTTTTACCATTTTAATGAGCTCGTCGCAAGCTCGCAACAAGCTCATCAGAGGTTTAATGAGCTCGTCGCGAGCTCACGGCTAGCTCACCATTTCTGTAAGGGAATCAGACTAGTTGTGATGTCACAGCCTCAGATTCCTCAAAGTTTTTAGGTATCTTAAAGTAAGTTTATTTAATTCTTTCACTATTCAAATTATTTTTCTAAAACTTTCTTCAGGTGGTATATTATAAATACCCTTCATAGATACAGTTTTACTACTTTTTGACATATCCCATGGTTTTTAAGCCACAAAATAGCAAGACAAAATATGATAGAATACATAATGACTTTGGAGGAATCTAAGGCTATGACATCAGTGGTCATAACCGCCAGAGTGGCCAAAAAGTTTCATCAGCAATAGATCACTATACCAGCAGATTACTTATCCATGGCTGAGGGTTGGAAAAATCATTCGCCTGCTCGCCATAGGCGAGCAAAAAATAATTGTGGCGAGTAGAAAAATTATAATATTATAATATACTGTGGTACTTGTCACACTTACTTAAGCCTAGCCAAGTTTGGTAAGTGACTTTTTTCATTTTTCCAACCCTGTGGGCATGGTTGTAAAGTCCTTGAAATTTGAAAGGTAGAAGTAAATTTTCGTTCTTGTAAAATTTCATGGTAATTTGTAATCTAATGTTTGCACTATAGGCAATAAAAGTAACATCAATGGATGCATTTGGAATATACATCTTGTACCATATCAGTTTCTGATGTATTGCCCCTGTTATTTCAGATATTGCAAATGTTTACAAAACCTTTCTTAAGACACTGAAGATTGTTTGCAAATCACAGAATTCAAAGATATAACCACAACTTGACTTGTATGTCAAGATTTCCTCAGCTGAATACCCAGACAGACTCAAGATGTTGATGGAACCAACAATTACCATTTAAGGCTGCTCAGCATACTTTTTATACAAGTTCAAAACTTCAGAATATGAGATCGTTTAAGATCTATGGACAGGCTGCAATAATTTGAGCTTAATTGGAAGAAAGGATACTATAAACCATTAAAATAGCAAATAATTTCATCAAAATCAGTTTAAAATTGACCATTTTAGACCCTTACATTATACAAATCTAATTGTAATTTGTGACATCACAACAAGAAAATCTATGCATTTTATTATGTTAACCTATTTTTTTCAATTCTTCACCACCACTATTCGATGGGAGCAGGTGAATATGACCAAAACATTTTGAATTTCCATCATACCCTCTATCATATTTTAGCAGCAAAAAAAAGTCGAATGATTTTCAGTGACTGAAATTTAGGACAGAATTTTAAATAAATACATCATAGATTGATTTTGAGCTGTCCACTTTTATACATCACAACTTTTGCATTCATTACAAATCAAACTTTGATTTATCATACCTTGGAAACCACAAGTGTTACTGTCGTAATTTCAAGACTAGTCTGTTCAGAATTTACCTTTACCTTTACCTTTGAATTTACCTTTACCTTTGCTCTTTCTGTTGAATATAATATCTCTACCTTTCCATATACCTTTTAAGCTTTCAAGAAAACTTTTCATCCGGTTTGTGGGATCCATAGGGCACTCATGAATGTCTTTCAGAAAAGATGAAACACAAAAGCTACGGAGGAATGTTGAATCATTTGTAGGTTCAGTTTATTGTCAAGTAAATTAGATTTCTGAAGGTTGTATCTATCACCTTCTCTTTCCCAGACTACAAAAATTATAGTCATCAAACAAAAGACAGAACAAATTCAGCTCAGAAGCTCAGCATAAATATTCAGTAAGTCATTTTTTTCTCCATAAAATAAAGATAGGCAATTTTTACTTCATTTTCATCAAGTGAACAAGGAAAGGGTATGTGTTTCAAGTCCAACATCATATGCGGCCATGGGCAAATATATAAACTGTTTGATGCCTCTTGTGCTAACAGTGCTTCAGGCTCGTAACATATGTAAGTCTTGGTCATTTTATAAGTGTTTCAAGTGAATGCTCTAGAAGCATAATCAAGTGATGCAGAAGAATTGGTGATGTAGTCTATATGGATAGTTATATCCTTAAAGAATCTTGAATCTTGGTTATCTAAACCAGCAGCATCATCATAATTCAGTATCAGAAGAAACAAAATTATTCCCCAAATCAAACAAGAATATATATATGTATATGTGTGTATATATTTATATATGTATATGTGTGCATATATATATGTATATATATATATATATATATATATATATATATATATATATATATATATATATATATATATATATATATATATATATATATATATATATATATATATATATATATATATATATATATATATATATATATATATATATGTGTATATATATATATATATATATATATATATATATATATATATATATATATATATATATATGTATATTTATATATTCAAATATATATATATATATATATTTATATATATATATTTATATATTTAAATATATATAATAACGTGATATTCATATATATATATATATATATATATGTATATATATATATATATATATATATTCATATATTTAAATATATATAATAACGTGATATTCAATAAAATAAAAAAAACAGTTCCCCAAGCAAATATTGCCATGTGTTTTAGAAATGTTGATCATGGTAATAATAATAAATAATAATAATACATTAATATAGCGCAAAAATCTGCAAGCATTCTAATGCGCTTTCACAATACGATAAAACTAAACAAATGCAATACGAAAAAAGTACGTTTTTAACTTAGACTTAAACAAACTAAGATTGTTAACTGAATGAATAGAGGCAGGCAGGTTATTCCAAAGGGATGGACCTGCATAATAAAAGCCACGGTCACCTAATGTTTTACACTTAGTCTGGGGACAAAAAGATAGAGAGAATCAGTAGAGCGTAACGAATACCTATTGCTGTGAACGGGGCAAATGTCATCAGAAAGATAACACGGGGTGACTTTACGTAGGGATTTAAAAACAAAAACAAGAAGTCTAAATTTAATACGAAATTCAACTGGAAGCCAGTGAAGGGAAGTAAGAAGGACTTTTGAGGGGGCATCGTAGCAATTAACAACTAATTTGGCAGCATTATTCTGGATGCGTCAGAGCCTTTTAATGAGATAATTTGGGATATTGTGAATTAAACTGTTACAGTAATCAAAATGGCTATGAATAAATGCATGAACTAACGTATGCATGGCTGTCTGGGACATATGTTTCCTGATTTTTGTTAGATTATATAAGTAGTAATTCCCAGTCTTGTAAATTTTCTTGATATCTTCTTCCATTTTCATCAAAAATAATTCTTAAATTCCGAACTTGCTTAGAAGGAGTAACATTAACAGAACCAATTTTGATAGAATTGATATTCATTTTAGATAATCTAAGGGAGTGCCGAGGATACTGAATTTAGTTTTAGTCATCAAGTTTCAATTTATGAACCACCATCCAATCACGATTATCAGCAATACATTTTGCTAGTTGAGAAATGGCAAATAATTCATTGGTCTTGTCACCGGGTTTAAAAACATGAATATATGGAACCTTTTATCATGGTTCAGTTTTACTGTTTTTGAAGAAGGAAAAAATTGTTTTGTTGACAAAATTCCTTTTCAAATGTTTTTCATATTGTTCTCTAATCTTACACAAATTTAAATTGCAATTTTGCTCTGGTAATATGCAGTCTGGCTGAAATGCCAGAATATTGAGGTAATATTAGAATTAAGGCAGTAAAAACAAATCGATATAATCAATAGACATTAGGCCTATATGACGTTATATAGTGTTGCACATTGACAATAAGGAGTTAGTGGACAGTAACTATCACCAGTTGCACTACAGTTTGTGTCACTATTATCTTTTGCCAACATGGAAGCTAAGTCGTATATTAATTGCCACGATCATACTAACAAACTATACAATACTCACACACTATACAAAAGTCAAAGTTTGGCACAAGTGTACTGCTCATACGTAAAATCCATGGGTATCTACAACCAGAAAAGTGGTTACGAACAGGTACCATCGAACTTTATTGAGACAAGACTCCCAATCAGTTAATGAATAGTTTAATACTTGTAGCTAGGGTAAGGACTTAAAACCACAAACAGCATAATTAGCATTCAGTATAATTAGCATTCAGCATAATTAGCCATTCAGCATAATTGCCATTCAGCATAATTGCCATTCAGCATAATTGCCATTCAGCATAATTGCCATTCAGCATAATTGCCATTCAGCATAGTTACCATTCAGCATAATTACCATTCAGCATAATTACCATTCAGCATAATTACCATTCAGCATAATTACCATTCAGCATAATTATCATTCAGCATAATTACCATTCAGCATAATTACCATTCAGCATAATTACCATTCAGCATAATTACCATTCAGCATAATTACCATTCAGCATAATTACCATTCAGCATAATTACCATTCAGCATAATTACCATTCAGCATAATTACCATTCAGCATAATTACCATTCAGCATAATTACCATTCAGCATAATTACCATTCAGCATAATTACCATTCAGCATAATTACCATTCAGCATAATTACCATTCAGCATAATTACCATTCAGCATAATTACCATTCAGCATAATTACCATACTACATGTAACACCTAGTCAACAATAACAGTAATAACATTAGCAGTAAAATTCTTATCTTATTGATTTATTTGCATCACTGGCCAATTATTGCTTGATTTAAACATTTATGTCTGTCCTAAACATTTGATAGCACTGGTCAAGCCAGCTCCCTCCCATTTTACAACAATTGGAATCCTTCTGTTAATTGTTATCTAGTTTATGTAAATACACAAATCACTTCACACTTATTTAAGCTTTATAACAGCTCTTTGTTTAAAATTTATGTTCCAAAATTTACAACATTGATCCTGTATGTATGGCACAGGCTTTACATTCCTTCTAAGCAAAATAAATCATGATTTTTTTCTCCTCAATAAGACCAAAAAACAGACAAATGCTTATTACAAACAAACAGATAATTGTCATACCAGTGTCTTTTTATTCTTCAATTTCTCACGGAAAGCGCAATATAATAAGAATTGTTTGGTTTTTTTGTTACACAATCAACTTCATTCTCAAAGGTTGCCGCATATCACTAATCGTTATTCAGAAGTGAATGTATTTTTTTTCAACCATGATATTTAAATATGTGGATAATAGAACCTTTCAACAAGGCAATATACGGCATCTGTGTCTTCTTTTCATGAGTAATTCTTTGTACATCCATATCAATCTACAACTATGCCTTCAAATTGTCATCATAAGAAAAGGCTTACAATTTTCTCTACATTAAAGCATTCTTCACAATATCAACCACAAAGAGACTTATATATGTCACCAAGAATAACAAAAATAAGCACAACACTTTCAACCAATCATTTTCTAATTTAAAAGAAATATTCCCATTATGGGCAATGTGAACCACGTAGTATTATTTTTCATTTCTCTTCGATTACTATCATTGCTAAACCTACAGGCACTATCAGAAAATATATTTTATCAAAAGATTGATATAAAATGGAACAGGATCATACCCAGCAATTAAAGAATGCTTGACACATTCCAATCAAGACTGAAGATCTAACCCACCACTCTTAAGGAAAGGAAGATGATTGATGAAACCGAGTATTGTCAACGACTTTCATCCTAATTGACCAAGGAGAGTGTACACGTTTTATAGGATTAGTTAAAGAGTATTAGTGTAGGAGAAAAGTGATGACAATTGAAGCAATAAAATGGTGAAGACAGAACTCATAATTCTTGCTCGAGCTTTCAAAAGAGATGTCAACCTTTAAAAATTGAGCAATGACTATAGTTGGAAAGGCAAAACTGCAAGATATCACTGATTTTTTGCAGTTTATGATTATATTCTGAGCTTATGTTTTTATTTTAAGCAGTATTAATTTTATTCAGATAATAACAAGAATTGAAGAAACCAGAACCAAAGGTTTTGTGGTTCCAATGTTTTTTTTTTTTTTTATATGCTGATTGATTTGAAGGTTTTGTATCAACTGTCATGTCATGCATAGCATGAAATAATTGTTCCAATAATATTCATTCATAAGCCACACCCACCATTCAGATCAATAAAACAAAAGTTGGCAACATTAGCATATTTCCACAATAACTAAGATTATAAAAATTCTTAAATACCGATTTTTTTTAATTTACTTTTAAATGTCAATATTTCAGTATGTGGCTAAAGACTTGTAAGAAACAAGTCAAAACTTGTTTGTTCAAGAAGGCCTACTAGTTGTAACTTTTATATATTACTTTAAATGACTGCTTTAACTTGTATCTTTGTCCTGTATAAATTGTTCTACAGTTCATAACTTTTTTTTTTATCTTTTATCTTTTACTTGCTTTAAACCATGTTTTATGTCAATTCATATTTAAGGTTTAATTTTTTTTAAGTTATGTTTTTTTTAAGTTTTTTTTTCAAGTCTTGTTCTCTATTTCATTCTAGACCTTCTCTTGTATAGTTATATCTTTATTGTACAGTGCAGCTGAATGTGGTTCCTTCTACAGATGTTAATGCATAAATGTTTAATAATGTGGCCTAAAATGTCTACACACAAAAATCTCTTTATTGACTTACTAAAAACTAAAGGTTTTTGCCTTAGCCTAACAACCCAGCCTTTTTTAGCAAGTTTTGTTACAGGAAATATATCTAATGGAAGGCCCCTACCCAGGCAGGACCACTTGTATCTAAATCTTGAATGAAAGTGAAAGATAAAAGGATACAAACTTGAAATGTTAAGATTCTTCTGCATTTATCCATACTGTAATATTTGGATCATTACACTTCTGAGTGTGATGTGGATTTGGTGTGTGATTTCTCTCTTACTACCTAATAAAAAGTATTCTTAGATCCTGATAAAATATTCATTGTCTTTTCACAGCTAGCAACAACATCTTTAATATAACAAACCACACTTTTAACTAAAAGCTGATTATTCAAAGAAGTGGACACTCAAAGTGATTTCTTCTCCTACATTTTAGTACATTCATTGTAAAATGTTAAAACCTTCCAAAATGCATGCATGACAACTGTCAAAACAGATTCAATATTCTAAACACCACAAAGTAGTTTATATCTTTAAGGTGGTGTAAGATTCTAAACACCACAAAGCAGTTTATTATATCTTTAACGCGGTGTAAGATTCTAATACCACAAAGCAGTTTAAATCTTTAAGGCAGTATTAAAGATTCTAAACACCACAAAGCAGTTTATTATATCTTTAACATGGTGTAAGATTCTAAACACCACAAAGCAGTTTATTATATCTTTAACATGGTGTAAGATTCTAAACACCACAAAGCAGTTTATTATATCTTTAACACGGTGTAAGATTCTAAACACCACAAAGCAGTTTAAATCTTTAAGGTGGTATTAAAGATTCTAAACACCACAAAGCAGTTTATTATATCTTTAACACGGTGTAAGATTCTAAACACCACAAAGCAGTTTATTATATCTTTAACATGGTGTAAGATTCTAAACACCACAAAGCAGATTAAATCTTTATGGTGGTATTAAAGAATCTAAACACCACAAAGCAGTTTATTATATCTTTTAACGATGTAAGATTCTAAACACCACAAAGCAGTTAATTATATCTTTAACGCGGTGTAAGATTCTAAACACCACAAAGCAGTTTATTATATCTTTAACGCGATGTAAGATTCTAAACACCACAAAGCAGTTTATTATATCTTTAACGCGATGTAAGATTCTAAACACCACAAAGCAGTTAATTATATCTTTAACGCGATGTAAGATTCTAAACACCACAAAGCAGTTTATTATATCTTTAACGCGATGTAAGATTCTAAACACCACAAAGCAGTTTATTATATCTTTAACGCGATGTAAGATTCTAAACACCACAAAGCAGTTAATTATATCTTTAACGCGGTGTAAGATTCTAAACACCACAAAGCAGTTTATTATATCTTTAACGCGGTGTAAGATTCTAAACACCACAAAGCAAAGCAGTTTATAATCTTTAAGGTGGCATTCTCACTAATCTCTGGATCATGATCCCAGACAGTAACCTAGCTAGCTGATAGCAATATGGCATGTGTTCTCACTTGAGTGAGAAACTGCAATCAGACCCACCGCAGGCAATCTGTTCATGGGCATGACTGAACCTGGAATCAAAAAGTGGGCCTTGAAAAACTCGTGAAAAGTACAGATCAGGATAATTGTTCACGCAAAAAAACAAGTTGTAACGTAATATTGCATACGTAATGTGATGGCAGGGCACTGATCTTCATTCAAAATGTTTGTTTGACTTTTTGGACAATATCTTCAGTGGATCTGATCACCTGCTCCGGATCATGATCTTACCCTGGATTAGGGTCAAGATCAAGTGACTTTGATCAGATCCGGTGAGCGTTTCACAATTAAACATTGGCGGATCGCCTGCAGTGGTTCTGATAACGAGCTCGTATTCAGATAAGAACACCATCTAAGACATACACTAAATGTCTGCAACACACAATTTACCCTTTAATTAGTTAACAAGTGCTACACATTCAACATGTGGCTCTTTTTACATTTACTGTTCTTAACAAAGGCAATTTTCAAATTACATTTACATAAAGTTACATGCAATCATGGAATGAGTCATAAAAATGACCCTGGAAGATCATACAACCACAAAATGTGAGATATCAGACAACTAACTAAATGCAGTCATGAAGGAGTACAGCAATGTTTAAGAAGATAACATTGTACTTGCAGAACTAGACCAAGGAGGATCAAATTGAAGAATATGTAGCATTTGAAGGCATTCATCCAAACACAGGTACACTTGGGTTAAAGGTAACTAACAATAATTAGATTGTGAATTTTCTTTTCATTCTGCTGATTTTTGTCATTGAAGTTTGGAACAAAAGTTTTGGAGCAATAACCCCAAAATAGGAGTAGAAAAAGAAAAAAACATTGGAAGGATATAAAGTTAATAGATGGCTTACAAGTTTATCACTAAATGTTTAAAATATTAATTCAAACTATTAATGATGCTGTAATGGGTAAAGAATTTCAGAGTTTAACACCTGCATATCACAAGTGGGCAGTGTATAGCTAGCATCCAAAAAGTGTGAATGTGACAAAAAGTGAGGGTTTAATTGTGACAACAACAACAACAACAAAAAAGGGGGTGGGGGGCAACTTTCATAATGGAATTTCTGAAAAGGAGGGTCCAGGTACCCAAAATCTTTTGGCTATGCCACTACACACACCCCTAAATGATGCACATTTTAGTAAATGGCATAAATGAAATTAAAAAAAAAAAAAAAGTGTGCTCAACATCATAGGCCACAGAGCAATATTTCAAGTGTAGGGGGAGGGATGGGGGGAGGGATTTCCACAAAATAAAGGAAATTTCACAAACATTGAACAAAAACTTGAAAAATAAAGGAAGTTTTCTGAACACTAAAGAACTTTCCCGAAAATGAAGGAATTTTCTTAAAAATTGAAGAAACTTTCTCAAAACAAAGGGAATTTCACGACCATTAAAAGTATAAAAAAAATCCTTGATTTTTGGGACAGCTTCGAGAGGTTTTCTTTAATTTTCAGGAAATAAATACATTACTTTCAATTATCATAGTTAAGTTTATTTGTTTCTTTGATCAACCAGTACTTCCTGTACATTCCTTATTCTTTAATGTAACATTTTCCTGGTAATTGGTTCGTCAATATTAAGAGAATAATTACAATCAAAACCTTTCTGTAGTGGTCTTCACAATGCAGCAGGTTTAGTGTTATAAACTCCATGTTTAAAATCCGCCATCTTTTAATTGAGAATTATTTTTTAAATTTCTATTGATTAAGAGAATAATGGACTTCAAATTAAGTGCTATTTATTGAAGATTGTATTCTAATGGTTACAACCCTACAATAAATTTTAGATAATGCTGATTCAAAAATTTATGGCGCTGTTTTTATTAGCAAAAATCATGTAAATTGGCAGTGTTGAGGAATGCAGACAAAAAAAATATTTTAATAGCCACCTCCAAAATGTGATATAAAGAATGGTATCATTTAGATTTTTTTACTGTTTCAGAAACATAATAGAAAATATTTATTACACCAATTTTTTTTTTGAAGAGTCACAAAGAGATAGTGAAGGAGAATGATATTATTTGAAATGAACGAGGCTAGTCTAACTGGAAACTTCAACAGCTAACTTAAGAAATTGTTAGTGTAGGTACGTGCGCCACTTTCCATCTGCTGAAATAATCTTGCAACCGGAATATGAATCAGTTAAGGTAAAGGTAATGGAAACCTATAGCATAGCGCACATTACTGTATGAACATTCAATGGTGCTTTGCAAGCTTACAGGTTAACTCAACAAAAATCCTTCTAAACATGAACGACAACTGAGCCTTACAAGCATGAGAAAAAACAGCTAACAAGTTTAGTAGGCGAAGTATAGCTTTGAAACAGTTCAGACTTGGTAAATGTAAATCAATGTCTGGTAGTCTGGCAGTAAAGCATTTCAATCTTTTAGTGTTTGGACAGTTAGGGAAAAAAGGAGTATTTACATTCGTTTTAGCATAGGAAACGTGGAAATTAGGATATCATGATTATTTCTTGTATTGATTATTACGTTGGGGATTAGCTTATTATTATTAATGGCGATGATTGTTATTGCTTTTACATAACATATGGAAGCAGGTGTTCTTTCTTCTTGTTTTTAGCAGGGGCCAATCTATTACATGTGACGTCTTTATCTATTGTATCTATTCTATAACAAATACCTACATCACCTTGTTATCTTTCTTTGCTTTTCATTTTTGAGGAAACTGACTGAGGGCCAGTTTCAGATTAGGGAGGACAGACTGACAGAGGCACGTATGAGTTAGAGGTACCCCCGATAGGGATTTCTTGCTTGCATGCATGCTTTATTTTGATGACAAATTGTGAAATTATCAACATAAATTGAACTTTTGTTGAAATTTTGTTCAATTATGGCAACAGTTTCTGAAAATTTCTCAAAATTGACCGTGCTTCCCTGAAAAGTGAAGAATTATCCTGGAAATTGAAGAAAAATTCCCGGAAATTAAAGATTTCACGAACAATGCAGGAAATTTCTCTGAAAATGAAGATTTTCTAAAAATTGACGATTTCCTTTAAATTCATGAAAATTTCACAGAAATTGAAGAAAATTTCTTGAAAATGAAGATAAATTCTATAAATTCAAGGAGAATTCCTGAAAATTTTGCATGATTTTTCCAAGTAGCATGGGCAAAATGATAAAGATCTATTTTAAAATTGTATTGCTTTGAAAATTTATTATGGCTCCCATGCATGCATGGCCATGATAATAAGAACTTCACCTCCATATCCAAAGGTTTTTGGTTCTATATTGTAGATTGTAGCCCTTGAAAATTTGGTTCAAAATTGACATTTTTAATAAAACAGTTTATTTATTAAAAGCTTGAATCTTTTAACCAAACTGCCAAAAGTGCCAGATTTTGGGGTCAACATTGAAGATTTTGGGGCCAAAATGAAAGATGTTTAGTCAAAATAGGAGATTTTTGGTGCAAACTGTAAAAGGTTTGGTCCAAAATTAACGATAGCTCAGTCAATACGATTAGAAACAATGAATATTTTAGTCAATTATATTTATGGCTTCGACATAATTTTGGAAGGTGTGGGAAGGCAAAGCCCCCATAGCCCCCTTAGACAGGTCACTACTTTCTTTATGTGGGGGGAGGGCAAAAGGTGCCAAGTATTTTGTCACTTATTGTCTGAGTTTCGGATAGAAAAACATAGAATATTAAGGTGTAAGTGATAGTGTGTTTTTATTTTTTAATTATTTATGGTATCATGCAGGTTTCATATAAAGATTTTGAATGACACATATTTAAAGACAGTTATGTTTCTTATAAATTTTGTATTGAAGTATGTAGCTTCTAATGAATGGAAGTCAGAACAAGATTGTAGAATAATTATAATTGGATTTACATTTAAGAGGCTTGGAATTCAGAAATGAAATCCTGTTGTCAAGTGTTGCGTAAAATTATTGGAATTTGGGATCATGCATGGGGTCATGGGATTAAAATGGTATTACAACGAGTATTTGTCGGACACTACATACATGGCCGAATTGTATTTGTATTACCGACAATCCTGATTATTTCAATCATGTGGAGCAAGAGCTGAACCCCAGAAACGCCAGAATGGTATATTTGATAGCGGATATTGGAAAGGTGAAAGATAGGGGTGTATTTTGTGCAAGTAGTTGTGATTGGCTTTAAGTCTATTGGTGCAGATATTAAACACTGGGTATGTTGCCAAGAACCCCATGAGGTTGATGGTGTGTTCTACCATCTCGCCATGAAATGAAAGAAACGGCATTAATTGGTATCTTAATTGGGGGCAAGGTGCAAATATTCCCAGGTGCCAAAACCCAGGGGCGCCAAAATAACAGCTTGTCCCTGACCGTCGGTGGTTTTCGGTACCCTATTGAAAATCAAGCGATGCCGAACTCATTAGCTTCTACCCCCAATATAACTCAACCCTGCCTCTGATTAATGGAATTCACGGCCGTCGTAATTGGGGGCAGGAAGAAAATATTTCCCAGGTGCAGCAATTAAAGGGTGCCAAAACCCAGCAGCGACATAATATAAGTTTGTCCCCAGCCGCCAGTAGTGCTTACTATGCTTTTGTAAACCAAGTGATAAGCATTAACACATCTCCAATATATTCAAGATCCTACGTAACTCCGCTGTGTGTGACCCTTCAATGAATACACATGGTACACAGCTGAAAATATAAAAAGAACCATACAATTCTTTTATATCTTAGCTGTTCTGTTGATTACTATCTAAAGAATGTTCACTGTTCTTTCAAGGGATCTAGTATGTTAATTATATATCCAAACATAAACTACATACATTTTTCAGACCTCTGTTTGATTACCATTGATACATTTTATAAATTCTAATATGTATTCTTCATAATAACAATTAACTTGTGATGTGATGCAAAGAAAATCAATCATAAATAATTAAAGTAATTTATCTATTCCCAATTACTTATAAACTTGTGTGTAATATGACTCCATCCTCTAAGCCAAAATCTCATTGCAATCCCTGACATTATTTTGTATTGCTTCCTTTAATTATTATAAAAGACACACACTTCACCATATAATTTATAGGAAACACAACTGTCTGTAAATGTGTGTCATTTAAAATGCCAAAATCCGCATATTATCATAATCAACTACATAAAAAAAAACACAAATAACTATCACTTACACCTCCTAATAATCCATGTTTTTTACTATCTTAAACTCAGACGATCACTGACACTTTTTCTTCCCCCTTTTTCTTCTCCTCTTCAATTTTGGTAAAACGTTTTGAATAAAGTTCTTAGCATCTTCATTTTTAAAGCGGTAATCATGCCAACATTGAAGGGGAAAAGGTGCCAAGTATTTTGTCGCTGATTGTAGCTGTACTGCTTCAGTACCGTGTACGATTTTTGCCCCACTTAGTTAAGCAGATTTTGTTGTTGGGAATATTCATGTGGTGATTGGTTAAAAAGCTGTCAATCAACCAACTCAGTGAGGTTAATTACATTGTTAGCAAGTATGCACCTGTTAATAGGATGAAAATTGTTCAATTAAATCAACTTTGATATTCTATTCTTGTGAATACTGTTAATCATCTTGTCTCGTTCTCCTCGTTGTTATTTTGAGCCCCTTGTGTATTCTAGTATACAAGTAGTCAAAACTAAAATGGTTGATTATATGTCTCTGACATCAAAAATTAAAATGCTACAATGATAAAAGGAATATCAAAGAAGTACTTACCCCAGTTCAATTCCTTGCAGAAAATACAGTTTATCCTTCAGACCTGAAAAAGAATGGGAAATAAAAAAGATAAGCAAAATTTATTGGGGGTAAACCTGAGATTTTATTAAAAGCAAATGAACTAATGCAATAATTCTGCTATTTGAAGTACAATGAAAACAGAGTCAAACTTATATTCAAAAGATATCGAGTTCCATCTCAGCATGAAGTTATTACAGTTAAAGCAGTTCTCGGACGAAGGTGAAGGCATCTTTTTTGCTCAGTCCAGGGAACAATTTTGAAATAACACGGGTCTAATTTATGATACTCGTACCATTGAAAAATTACTTAAATAATCATAAGAAATAATTATGATTTATTTGAACATTTGTATCAAAGGTTTTCAGTACCATCACATGCAGGGAAAGTGTTTAAATATTCTTGAGAATATTTTTCTGAGAGGGTGTGGTAAATCTGAATTCTTTACAATTAAGGTAACTCCACGGTACGTCAAAAAGGCTTTTAAAGAGTCAAAATCGTCATATAGACACGATGTTTAGAACTCAATTCAAATTGATTTGTTTGGTTCAAATTTCAACCAATTGCTGCACGAATCATTAGCCCTTATTTCACGGTATATATCAAATAAAACCCCAAAGCATGGATAACGCTTGATATAACCCAGTCGGTTAAGGCAATGGACTTCAGATTTTTTTCTAACCAACAGTTATAGGATCGAATCCAGTTCTAACCAACAGTTATAGGATCGAATCCAGGCAGAACCATTTTTTCTTGATTTTTGCTTTTCTTTATTCACTCATTGTATTTGACTTAGTCGATTTAAATTAAGACACAGCTGTATAAGACAAAATATCTTCATATTTATTTAAATGTCAAAATGAAGGAGCAATTATAATTACTGTAAGAAAATTTAAATAACAAATGAAAATTGAGGTGGATTTTTGAAAACTCATGATATTGTTATTTTTGTCTTCATCTCTACAGCACTGCAGTAACCTTTAGCAGAATAGACACCTTTATCACTTTTGGACAGAACTTTAGAAAATGACAAATCCAGCTTTTGTAATTCCCTACTGCTTTTACTGCATCCACAATGTGTCTGGTCGAGATAAACACAACAGTGGTTGAAAAGAAAATGATTATCATAGTAAAAAATAGTAACAAAACGACATATACTATAACAATGTCTTCAGTGGCATCAACAGGGAGATGAGTGGGGGCACGGAGAAGGGAGACATTTTTGATGTGCCACCCCTCCAACCCAAATGAAAATCCGGCAATACAAATTTTCAATGATTACTTTAATTTGAAACATATCCATTCTATTTTCCTACACCATCCTTAAATTTATAGGTACTAATAATTAGTTATTTAATGTTCTGTTTAAATTAACAAAAGAAACCCCAAATTTTGGTAAGTGTTTTTAAAGATTTGCTTCAGTTTTCACCATTTTATTGCAACAAAAAAATACCAGAAATGTAGGCCTAAACAGATGCACCGTGGGTTTGTGCCAGACTTGATAATTTGTAGGTTGCGTAGAAGACCTGATGCATCTATCGCATAACGTATACAGGCTAAGGATTCTCCTTTTCTTGCAAAATTTGATGGATTTTCATTTAATTTGAGCAAGAAAGAAAATTGGTGGCAAATTATCAACAAAACATGTAGGTGACAGTTTTCTTTTCTTTCCAAATTTTGTAATCTTTTCAGAGCTATTTGGTTGAAATATCCAATCATGATTCTTCCTTCACCCAATTTTTTTTAATTTTAGAGGTAATTTCTTCTGCACCTTCTTATCTGAGTTGATTTTAACGTTAGCAATTATATTTTGTTTGTTTCTTTGTTTAATGAGGGCTTAACAGTACCACAACATCGAGGGTCAAATTGTGCCAGAGAGGTTAGATCATTCCAGAGGTAAGAAGAAAAGAAAATAGGGGGAGATTGAGAGAAACACAAGGACTAAAAGCCAGAAAGCTGAGATCAAAAGAGGAAGTGTATGGGTGCAAAAAAGGGGCAAAAGTAGATAAAGAGGAGTGGGAGAGAAGGACTAAATATGATTGTAGAGGGAAGCATGATGAAGGAGATCATTTTATCTGGAGGGTTTTTCTGGAAGAGCTTGGCTATTGAGTTGTGGGGAAGGGGAGCTCTGGGAAGGTTGTACAGGGGGCAGGCAAGGAGGACATGATGGACTGTGAGGATGCAATTCTTTCTTTCAGGTTTTAAGCCATTTTAGTGCTTCACCCCTGGATGCTATAGGTTTTTGTCCAAATTGTCTCAATATTCCGCAGGGAAATTTCTTTCCAGCCTATTTAGAAATTGTAACCCAAATGCTTATCTGAAATGAGAGTGAACTTATAGCGTCTAAAATTTTCTTCTTTTCATCAAATAAAGTTTTGAATTTATCGGTTTGATTTGAAGTCATTTTAGGGCATCAATAACAAAAAAATCTACAAAGCTTCCAGGGCTTTACCCCTGGACCCCAAATTATCTCAAATTTCAGGGGAAATTGCTTTTCCGTTTGATTAGAACGTCGGTAACCAAAATGTTTTTCTGAGTTGATTTAATGTTTGAAGCTAAATTTTCTTTCTTTTATCATTGTGGAACTTCTGTATTTGATTTTAAGTCATCTTGGGGCATCAAAAACAAGAAATTTGTGGAGCTTTCAGGGGCTTCAATCCCTGGACCCCTACCAGGGCTTCGCCCCTAGACCACACGCCGCTAAGTACACACTTTTAAGTGAGCAGTGCCGCCTTTTAGCGGCACTTTTATAGCCCCCTCCCCAATTTTCTCCTCTGAGCTGCTGTGCCCTCCACAAACAAAAATCTCTGGTAAAGCCACTGAATGACCTGAATGAATACCTAGACAGTGTTCACATTAGTTAGAGGGATTCCCCTCTTTTATCAAAATTCTCCCATAAATATTACATGGGGAATTTCCTATTGCTTTAGCACAGATTAGTCAATCAAACCAACAATTCATGATGTGAACAGTGTACCTTACTTTCCTAGAGAAATGGTATGCAGAGAGGGCTGCAATTCTCATCAACAAAATGGGGGATGGGGGGTGACATGCCCCCCCCCCCTTGCTGTCCTGCATGCAAAGCAATGTTCTGTTTGAGTTTTAATTTTCATCCACAAAAATTGTCCCATTTCTAACAAACTTATCTAACAGATGGTGACATAAAATTACTTTGTTGTAATGACTTCATTTGTCCAAAGAAAAGGCCAAGTATGACATTGTGGAGAAGTTTCTTTAACACTCAAAGCAATTTAACAGCACCTAAAACTATGGAAAACTGAGAACACTGCATCATAATTGAACTTTGGACCATCTCTCTTGACAATATTCTAAATCACCTGGAGGAACTTAATGACTTTTCCATCCACGTAAAGTGTAATTAATCAAGAAACCTTTTCACTTCTGAAAAGAATTCAAAAGTGATCAAATTGTTCATCAGAAACTGAAATTTAATTCAAGATTACTTTTTCATTTTCTGTCCTCCATTTTCCAAGTTTTAATCTAGCTCTTACAACTGGGCAGCGAGACTGTGTCTCTCCCCTGGGGTATGGTTGGTAAACACTATGACTACCAACCTTTAAATTAGAAATGCCTTCATTTTGATAAACGATTTCCCCCATTGATTACAGAATGCCTGTCAGGCATTTTGATAAGATATGTTATGAAGACCCAAGTTTGTTTTTTAACAGACATTTTACCAGCTGATTTTCTTGGGGGTATTAGCTTATACTTTTTGTTTCAGCTGATAAGGATGAAATGATCATAGAATCTGAAGGAAGGAATTCAGGAAGAATTTCAACGTTCATCTCTAAAGAATTCATAGATTTTCACATGATTAGTTTGCAATAATTTATCTTCTTTACAAAAGCATACAAAATATTGCTTTAACTTTAATATATCCAACATAAAAAACAGCCAGAAAAACAAAGGTTTTGAGGTTCTGAAGGGCAATATGGATTTTAAGTTTAAATTATTTGTATTCATAATAAATTTTATTTCACAATTTGCACAAAATATCAAAGAAAACAAAATTTGTACCAGTGGCCACAAGAATAACTTGCATGTTGGCAACAAAATTTCACAACTTGAAAAAAGAAACACTTTTGCAGTTGTTCAAATATTTGTATTTCAAGATTTTTACAAAATCCTGCACACTCATTAATATATGATATCACAATTGTAAACACATCTTATTGAAAATTGATATGATTTTTTAATAAATATTTTTCTTCAGGTGGTAAATGACATCAAAGTGTATACTGCATATTAGGTCAGAAATAAATGATAATTATTGAACATTATGAACATGCCTCAAGTCGACATCTAACCTGGATTTAAGTAAAGTGTTGGGACAGGTGTTTGCATTTATGCATCTTGTAATTGTTTGGTCATGTTGTTTCACCTTTTTCTTTAAAAATCACTTCACTACAACAATCTAGGATCATCAATTTAGCATATGAAAATTCTCCTTAGCCTGTCTTTGTATAGCTGTGAGACGAGCGACAGACTGTCAACCCACCCAGAAAAATCTATACATTTGCAATGTAACAATTGCAAGAGGCTGTATCCTGAGATAACATTTCATTTCGATATAGATTCATTCAAGCGAGCCAATGAAATATATATCTAAGAATCCAGAACCCCAAAAAAGATATTACAAAATTAAATATTCACATAATCTCCATATTTAAATTACAGTGATCTAACAGCAACAAATAGCAACAACTTTGAGCTTGATTTTGATGAAAATGCTGTAAACCAAGAAAATAGCAAAAAAAATCATTAAAATCGATTAAAAATTGAATTTTTTAATTTTGGTGCCTTATCATAAAAATTATCATATATGCAAATGTTATTGTAATTTTGTGACACAACAAACAAACCTATGAATTTCCTTATGTCAACCTATTGCTTTTTAATTCTTCAACACCATTCTTTGAATGGGAGTAGTTGAATACCACCAAGAGATTTTGAATTATCATGCAGTAACCCTCCATCAAAATTTAGCAGAAATTTACATGTACAGTAGGACAGAATTGCAAAAATTAATTCAATATTTTGAGCCGACCTCTAATACATCACAATCATTAACCAGAACCAAAAGGTTTTGTGGTTTAATGTTTTTTTCATATGCTGATTGATTTGCATGTTTTGTATTACCTGTATTGCATATCATGAAATATTTGTTCCATGATATTTATTCATAAGCCACATCCATCATGCAGATCGATAAAAGTATGTTAACAACATTAGCATGTGTACAATAATTAATAACATTATCATAGCAAGTATGATGCAAAAACAGTTACATTTATCCTATTTCAAGAATTTTTCAGTACGCCCCATGCACTCATTAATATTTATGACATCACTACATCAAAAATAAAACATATGTACAGACCATAACCTATCAGTGTACCACATACGACATTTAAGTCTAATATTTGGTTCATGGGATATGGTGTTTACAATCATATTTCAGCATGAATATTAATGACATCTGAATTCAGTTTAATGTTCTTTAGATATGTTTACAAGCCCTGTTCAGCAAACTCATATTAAGCCTCGCCCACTACACATATCGATGAATTTCAAAGTTTATAAGCCATGAACACATACACACTAGCTAACATCATAAATATACCAAATATGAAACACAACGGACAAGCAGTGATTAAAAATGAGCATTTCAAGATTTTACATTAAACCCTGCCCACTCATTAATATGCAATACATCATCACTAAAAACAATAGAGCACATCTGCGGATAATGGCCTACCTATGTACCAAATGTGATATAAACACAATGTGTTGTTCTGGAGATTTCTTGTTTACAAGCTCTATTTAGCAAAATCACATTAAGCCGCCCGCCCACTACACATATCAATAAAATTCAACCTTTTTATACTACGGGCATGTGGACACTAGCTAACAACATTATTATACCACATATGAAACAAACAGACAAACGGTTGTTGAAATATAATCATTTCAAAAAAATTACATTAAGCCCTGCCCACTTATTAATATGCATGACATCATCACCAAACACAATAGGGCATAAGGGAATAAAAGTAAAATATATAAAATGCCTCATACTGGAGGAGGGCAGAAAAGTGTACGTGTTCTGCCTCACTGCAAGTCACTTTGTATCATAAAATTCTATTTAATGGTTCAATTGAGAATTTAAACGATAAAAAAAATACATTAAGCCCAGCCCACTCATTAATATGCATTACATCATCACCAAACACAATAGGGGATATCTACAGACCATGGGCTATCGGTGTACCACACAGGTACTGTTCTTGAGATATCGTGTCTACAAGCTAGGCGTAATACACACACACATACACCCACACACATACATACACACGCACAACAAGCGGAGCGAATAGGTCCCTGATGATGATAGCATCGGAACCAAATGTGGTGTACGTTTGCTCCAATCTATCAATGTACTAAACGACCCTCCTGAAGCAAATGAACTCAGATACCTTACATTACCCCACAAACTCTAAATGAATCTAAGAACCCAAGTGGCACCCTCTCAGTGTTCTTAATTGACAAACAAGAAACTAAATTAAAAGTCTCTAAAGACATGCATAGAAGACAATTTATGAGCACAAATTAAATTATCTGTGTGAATGAGGTTTATGAACCTTTGAAATTGAAACATTTAACATTGATGGGCCTTTTGAAGGTTTTTTACATAGTGTTACTTATAATAACCAGAAAACCAAATGTTTTGTGGTTCCAATGCATTATTTCATTGTTGGTTGATTTTTAAGTTTTAAACCATGGAGGTGTTCAAACTAACTGGCATTGCATATCATGAAATATGTTAAATAATATATATTCATAAGCCACTCCCACCATATTCTATATATTATATAAAATATAAAATAAAAATATAACCAATTTCATGTATGTTTATGTAAATATTTGTACTCTTATAGAGATCATTTCTTATAATTAAAAAATTGGAAGAAACTCCAGAGCTTGCACAAAACTAGCCTGTAAATTTATTGCACATTGCAACAATAAAAACAAGTGCACTCAAACAAACATAATAGGTAAGGTGATTAATGGTGTTCCATGATGGACACAAAATAAGAAAATTTGTGCAATGTAGTGTGATTTTAAGTTTACAGATTCTTCCCATTTTATAATCTCAAGGACTTAGTTGTCATTGAGCTAATTACATTACTTCAGGTGTTTTTAACAAATGACATTGAATTATTGGAATGTCAATTGGATTGATAAAATAGTTAAGTGATATTTTGTGCTATAAGTATACAAATTTGTAAGGTATGATCATAAAAAACATTAGGCATAACAAGAGGCCATAAAGACTTACATGCCAAGTTTTGAACAAATTCACATATATGGTTGGGGATATATAACACTTCAAAGATTTTACATTTAGCCCTATCTACTAAATTGATATTCATAAAATCCTCACCAAAAACAATAGGGATTATCTACAGACCACAATACATTCATAAGCCAAGTATGATATAATTTCCCGTACTACACAGTTCTTGAGATGTCGTGTTAACAAGCTTCTTAACACAATTTTACATTTCTTTAGCTATTGTTGGGCCGATTGTTTCTTGTTGGGGTTATTACTTTTGGTTTTCTGCTTCTGTTTATTAAATTGTATGGTCATGGAGAGTTCTATGTGTTGTGATAGCTGTGTTACAGTATGTGGGTCGATTTTGAGCAGTCCGGTGTGACATGTAGTTTTGAGGAAGCGTCAGTTAATAGTTTTGTATTTGTTTGTTCGAAGTGAATAAGGTTGAAGGCTTTGGAGTTGAGACTTTCTGGTTGTAGTTGTAACTTTAAAAAGGTTGATGTTAGTTTAGTGGGTTCGATGTGAATAGTCAGACTGGTTTTGATGTGGGTAGTTAGACTGGTTTCGATGTGGGTAATTAGATGTGCAATGTGGGTAGTCAGATGTGTGATGTGGGTTGTCAGATGTGCGATGTGGATAGTCAGATGTGCAATGTGGGTAGTCAAATGTGCGATGCGGGTAGTTAGATGTGCGATGCGGGTAGTTAGATGTGCGATGCGGGTAGTCAGATGTGCGACATGGGTAGTAATATGTGCGATGTGGGTAGTCAGATGTGCAATGTGGATAGTCAGATGTGCAATGTGGGTAGTCAGATGTGCAATGTGGGTAGTCAGATGTGCAATGTGGGTAGTCAGATGTGCAATGTGGGTAGTCAGATGTGCGATGTGGGTAGTCAGATGTGCGATGTGGATTGTCAGATGTGCGATGTGGGTAGTCAGATGTGCGATGTGGGTAGTCAGATGTGCAATGTGGGTAGTCAGAAGTGTGATGTGGGTAGTCAGATGTGCGATGTGGGTAGTCAGATGTGCGACATGGGTAGTAATATGTGCGATGTGGGTAGTCAGATGTGCAATGTGGGTAGTCAGATGTGCAATATGGGTAGTCAGATGTGCGATGTGGGTAGTCAGATGTGCGATGTGGGTAGTCAGATGTGCGATGTGGATTGTCAGATGTGCGATGTGGGTAGTCAGATGTGCGATGTGGGTAGTCAGATGTGCGATGTGGATAGTCAGATAAGCGATGTGGGTAGTCAGATGTGCAATGTGGGTAGTCAGATGTGCGATGTGGATAGTCAGATGTGCGATGTGGGTAGTCAGATGTGCGACATGGGTAGTAATATGTGCGATGTGGGTAGTCAGATGTGCAATGTGGGTAGTCAGATGTGCAATGTGGGTAGTCAGATGTGCGATGTGGGTAGTCAGATGTGCAATGTGGATAGTCAGATGTGCGATGTGGGTAGTCAGATGTGCGATGTGGGTAGTCAGATGTGCGATGTGGGTAGTCAGATGTGCGATGTGGGTAGTCAGATGTGCGATGTGGGTAGTCAGATGTGCGATGTGGGTAGCCAGATGTGTGATGTTGATAGCCAGATGTGTGATGTTGATAGTTAGATGTGCGATGTTGATAGTTAGATGTGCGATCTTGATAGTTCCTTGGGTGAGGAAGTGCTTTGCTTTGTGACTCAGATCCTTCTAAAGTATGGGATGTTTTTCAAACTAAAGTTTTGGAAAGTGTTTATAGGTTTGTCCCATTAAAGAAAGTCTGCAGGTAAAATCGGCCAGTGTGGATGTCTCGGGAGGTTTCGAGGGCTGTTAGGAAAAAGAAGAATTTAACACAATGGGTGTCCTGTGGAGCTTGCTAGGTTTAAGGATCATGAAAAGTTCACGAAGGGTTTGATAAGAGATACTAAAGTGCTTTTTTTTAAACGTTTGCCAAAGAGGTTACGATTAATCCAAGTCATTTCACTCTTATGTTCACTCAAAGCAAATGACCAAGGAGGTTATAGTTCCCTTTGGGGTAATGATGGTATTACTTACAATAGTGGTAAGAATATGGCTGAGGTTTCGAATGACTATGTGTCTGTTTTTACTAAGAAGTCCCTTGCTAATGATGTTGTGGATTATCTTAGTGTGCACTCTCTAGTATCCATTAAGGATGTTGATTTGTCAGTTGATGTTGTGTCTAAGAAGTTGAAGGATTTTAATTCAAATAAGGCACCCAGTCTGGATGGTATATATCCTGCTGTCTTACACGAGTGTTCTGATGTTCTTTCTGTTCCCCTGATTATTATCTTTTCAAAGTGCATTGATGTTGGTGTTGTCCCTAGTGATTGAAGAATTGCACATGACACTCTTATTTTTTGTTTAAGGTGACCACAGTTTCCCTGTAACTATAGGCCAGTGAGTCTAACTAGTGTTCTGTTCAAGGTCATGGAGTCCATTGTCAAGGATGTTGTTCTAGATCATTTACTGGTCAATGGTTTGCTGAATTTGTCCTAGCATGGGTTCTGTTTTTCTAATTTATTGGAGTTTCTCTATGATGTTACAAAACATAAAGATTCTAGTCATAGTGTGGATGTCATCTAGTTAGACTTCCAAAAAGCATTTGATAAGGTTCCATTAGGCAGGCTTATGATAAAAACAAGAGCACTTGGTATGGAGGGAAGTGTGCCAGTTGGATAAATTCTTGTGTTAATTGACAGGTCAAAAAAGAGTTGTTATTATTGGTGAAGTATCTCCATGGAACAAGGTTACAAGTGGTGTTCCTCAGGGTTCTGTATTGGGTCCGCTTCTTTTCTTAATCTTCACTAATGATATTGATGTTTTCCTTGGCTCCAGGATTTGTAAATTTGCTGATGACACTAAGCTCTACAGAATTGTTGACAATGCTAGGGATTCTTCACTGCTGCAAAGTGATCTGGATAAGTTAGTTTTTTGGTCTCAAATGTGGCAGATGTCAATCAATGTTGATAAATGCAAGCTGCATGAGCAAATAGGACTCTTGCTTTGATTACAATTTTTATTTTTTTATTTTTGGGTAGAGAGGTTGTTCTTAATTTGTATAAGCAATTAGTCAGGCCTCACCTTGAGTATGCTATTCAGGCTTTGGAGTCCGTTTATGAGAAGGATAAGTTTCTTTTGGAACACGTTCAGCAAAGAGCCACTTGACTTATTCCCAAAATAAGTGATCTCTCTCATTAATTGAGGTTGCAAATTCTTAGTTTGACCACGCTTGAGTTGAGACGAGTACATGATTCAAGTTTTTAAATACTTATCTGGTAGTGATGCTTTTACTTCCTGTTACTACTTCCATATTTCAGGTAATCCTCAAGTGACACGTGGTAATAGTTATGAAGTCGACCAAAGAGTTCTCACTGATTGATATTTTATGTTTGAACTTTCGCAAAGAGTTGCTACTGAGTGGATGGTTTACCTGAGTGGGTGGTTAGCTCCAATTCTGTTCCACAATTTTAAAGTCAACAATGTTCATTTCTTTACTACCTCTGGGTATGTTTGATTTTTGATTTATTTTGGTGGTGGTGGGGAATAGTTTGGGCTTTTTATGGGGTGACTAACCCCTCTTAGCCTGTCATCTTGTTATGTTATACTATGTTATTTAAACGCGCCTACAAATTAATATTCATGACATCAGCACCAAAAACAATAGGGATCATTATCACAACACATCCATTGACCAGGTATGACATAATAATTCATTAAGTACCAAATACAGAGTATAATGGTAATGTGAAGGCTTTATACCAGTCCATTTTACAATAGAAATCCATTTTGAAAATAGAAGCTGTTAAGAGCACTTGATGTTGGGGGGAGAGAGCTTTGATGATGCTCTTGATTTTGAGGATAAAATGAGACTGGGAGAGAATGCTGCCTTGTGGGACACCCTGGTGTTGAGTATACCTTTGGGAGTAGGTGTTACCTATGCGCATTCTGAATGGCGAGGATGGCTGGATGAGTTCTGGATGGGGTTGGAAGGAGACCTCTGAGATCGGAGGATTGAGGGTCCCTGAGAATACCAGGCGGCACACACATACAGTGTTACGAATCGCTACATTGGGGGACATTCCCATTGACTTGCATACTAATTTCCTGACCAAAATTGACTCTAAAACCTACCTCTAACTTGAACTTTGAAAGAAATAAGTTTTAGACTAAAAAGAACAAAATAAGCATATTTTATTGATAAAATTATGCTTAGAAATGGTAACAAAATAGCTTTGGGCGACACCAAAATTGTCACACAAAGTAAGTGTGTCACCTGAAGTGGTATACTTCTAGTAAACTTTGTCATCTCAAGCGGTCTTACGCCATAACACACACACACACGCCAGCATGAGCATACCAAACAAAAGAGAATATCAATAGGCTACATAACTCATATCACAACACAAAGAAAGTCAACTTTAAAATATATGACTATTTTATATGAAAATTCAGTTTAGGGAGAATGAATTGAGGTTTGTGAAAACCTATGGTACTAACTAATCTAATCAATGGTAGGCTATGTTTCAGCCATTTCCTACACCGACAATTGGCATAAGTTAGAAATTCAATTGACACATGTAAATTGAAACTTTTTTTTATTTGTCTGTCTTTAAATATTCACAAATTTTGCATATAATGCAAAAAATTCAAATTGAATTTTCATGACCCATCACTTGCAAATTGTACCAAAATGATGTACTGGTCTTAAAATTTAACCTATTCAGATCTTGATCCATCCAGTAGACACCTTCATGTTAAGGATCCCTTTAATTCTTTCCTTTAGGGTTCTATCACAAGGTTCTATTCACCTATGGTTCTATAACTTAGGTTTTATCTAAGAGCTAGCACCAGTTTTTCTTCTCTTATGGAAAGTCATTATTAAAGTGTAAATATATATATATATATATATATATATATATATATATATATATATATATATATATATATATATATATATATATATATATATATATATATATATATATATATATATATATATATATATATATATATATATATATATATATATATATATATATATATATATATATATATATATATATATATATATATATATATTTATAGATATATATAGATATATATATATCCACTTAAATAAGATAAGATAGACTGGTGCTAAAAGTTTAAGTGTAGAAATCTGTAAACCAAAGAGAGATCTGGCCATTGGATACTTACTTTCTTGAAGTCATGATGAAAACATTTCATTTCTTGAACCCCTGGATTGTTTGCCCAAGATGTAACAAATTTGTTGTGAAAACATGAAATGTAAATTCACCAATTCAGCAACACACAACTTGAAAAAGGTCAAAGGTTCAAACAGTGGCAAGCTCTTGACTTAATTCTTTTCCAACAGTTCACCCAATTGTAAATTTCCTGCCGAGTAACAGCGAGGTACTATGATCAGAAAGTCAACACTGATAAATTTCCTTAATTGCTTAATCCAATAATTTTACCAATTGATCATATCACATAATTGCCGAAAGCTTTCAAACTCGTCATATTTGAGCTCAGTTGTGCTATACGGGATGACGAGTAGCTCAACCTAGCAATCACAATCCACAAATATTGTCTGACTTCAATACAGCTGATGGATGGACCGCCAATTCAACGTCTACGAATTTGCTCTTCTTTATGCTTAAATCTGATTAAGTGAATACATGGGGAGTTCCTTCACTTGTCTTTAAGCAATCCAATTTCTCAAAAGACTTGAAGGGAAAAGATTGATGCGTGGTACACATTCGTTATCAACAAATACCAAACAAAGCACATTTACTTCTTATCTGGCAATATATCACGGGATACACGCTTTGGCTTTACATAGATATTGGTCGCTCACAGGGCGCTAACAACTGTTGAGTATTGTGTTACTGTAACGTTTGAAATTGTTTCTACTTCAATAAAGACAGTAAAGAGATATTGATGTCATTGTCAGTCACAAGACAGTATATCAACCATCAAAAATAACACAGCGATATAGACTAAATAGCCCGAGGGAGGGCGGAGCTTGTAAGTCCTTTTCATTGGTGTCTTAATCCTAAAGCAGAAATAATTATAATTGGATATGTATAAAACTGTTAAACAAAGACCTTTTTTTTTAAATCAGAGAGGCATATTGTCCTACTGCCGCTTTTCACAAAAAGTAATACAAACTAGAATTTCAGCACTCTATCCAGAGCTTAACTCCGCCCCTTGAGTTCCATTATGCCTAATATTTTTAGAATTCATGTCTCTATGAATTCCCCATCTCCAATACAGCCTTTAATACAACTTGCCCAACTGCATTCTAAACTCTTCATGATTATCTATTGCCTTGTGGTTGATTTATTTAAAGGTCATACTGTATCATTGTTTTCAATTTCGGGCTATGCATTCATCATTTTGAGTTCCTTTCAGGCAAGATTTACATTCATGTTTCCTTTAATTCCAGAAACCAATTGTTTTAATATTTCTCTGATACCAGAAATCAACTGATTTGATTGTTTGGATTTTCTTTCAGGGTATGAATTAAATGCAGAGACCCTCCACTAGAATGTTTCAACTTTCTCAACATATTTCCCCCTAAAACATCCCACCCCTCAATGTCTGCCCTTCCACTCTTAACTGTTCCGTATATTCCCCAAATTTTAATCACTTCTTCTCTAAAGCATAAACATACACCAAATTTGATTACAAATTCATCCATAACTTATTGAGATAAATCTTGATGAAAAACAAAAAAATGCCAAACAACCATCGGAGGACGTCAAAATAAATATTTGCGTAAACTAAAAAGACTCCATTATTTGTTCAACCCACTTCAAATACTAAGCGTCAAGTACAAAATGGCTAAATATAAATTGATATATGAGGTCGCAATGTATCTTGGTAATGTATCTTATGGACATTCAGCAAAGATGTTTGAATGATCAAATCTTTACCTTTCTTTGTCAAACAGCTTTAAGGTCACTTTGAAAGATTCATATTTCCAACACTAAGAGGACTTATTATATGTTTTGTCTTCAGAGGGGGAAAAGGAAGCTTTTGAAATCCTGACCGGATTTCTCTTCGGCTGTTAAACTTTCCCTCAACTGACTTCTTCTCTTGCTAAAACTTAACTTTAACTTAAAACTTAGCTTTGAGGTCATATTTTCAATACTTCAGATTTAGATCAAATGAAATAAATCATATCCATGCATCCTAAGATGCCAGCTAATCAAATTTAATGTACACAAGAGGGTGTTATCTATAGTTGGTCAATCAAAACAATGACCTAAGCATTGATAAGAACAGTAGAAGTAATTACTATTTCTCTCATGAGTAGAAATATGATATCAACAGAGTAAACACGAAGGTGGATGTGTACCTTCTAAATGATAAAATCCACGGTTTATGACAAAAACCATCATCAGCAATGACACTAAATCCTATTACTATTAACATATCACATGCATACTGTATACAAGTATTATATTAATATATCACATGCATATTGTACACAAGTATTATTCACTCACTCACTAGTAGAATAATCATCTTCAATGTTGTATTGTTATTATCACCAAAACTCTCTTGCATTTTGTGAATTTTCTCTTCAATTTAAAATTAGAATTTGGCAATGGACATCTTCATCAAATTTGTTTATTTTCCATTAAGTGTGTAAAACTCAGTGTGTAGCTGAGTTTTTTAATTTTGACAACGCATTTAGCTGTTAAGTTATCCCTGATCATAGATTGAAGAATTTTTTTTAAATGTCAGATTTGTGATGTATGAATGGCAAAAAAGCTTAAAATCTTTGAAATTCTTCTCATTTTTTTATATAAATAATTTACATCTTTGAGCATGATGAGAATGTATGTCCAATAAGAAGGTGACTGGATATACGTTAACAATTTTTGTAAGAGAATATGCTGGTACTGACAGCTTATAGAATGTATCCATACCTTCACCCTCCCCTTCCCCTCCTCCACACATATCCCTCCCCCTCCCCTCCTTCACACACCCCTCCCCCTCCCATTCCCCTCCTCCACACACACCCTTCCTCCTCCTCCACACACACCCCTCCCCTCCTCCACACAACTCCTCCCCCTCCTCCACACCCCTCCCCTCCTCCACACCCCCCCCTCCTTCACACCCCTCCCCTCCTCCACACACACCCCCTCCCCCTCCTCCACACACACCCCTCCCCCTCCTCCACACACCCCCTCCCCTTCCTCCACACACCCCCCCCCCTCCTCCACACACCCCCTTCCCCTCCTCCACACACACCCCTCCCCCTCCTCCACACACACCCCAAATCTATATTTATCAAAGTGGAAAAGTCAAGATATTGAAATCAAAGGGGGCATATAAGAAATTGCACAAAGGATTACTTCAGAGGTCAATGAAGTTCATCTTCATGAGAGGACTTTAAAAGAAACAAAATGGTTAAGAAACTACTTCAACAATACTGTGTCTTATTATGTTAAGGAGATATTCAAGATTATCGTTCTGTTTCTGACATGTCACATTACTATTACATTGTGCTCAGGTACTGTAACAAGCAGAAACATTTTTCTGATAAAACCACTTTTAACTTTATAGATCCCCTTGACATGCTTGATAACAAACAACAAAAAAGAAGTAAGAGTAGTTTAGAAACAAACAAACAAACAAGCAAACAGGCCCGCAGTCCTCAACCACATCCACCAAAAGCATTGTCTTCTACTACTCTATTTGCAAGAGCAACCTAACAGGCAATTTTCAAAATACACCTATAAAAGGAGCATCTGTGAGGGCCAGAAAGGCAAAAAATAAACACAAAACAGATGAAATTACATCAGCAAATATTATGAAAGAGCTGGGGAAGATTTATTTGGAATACTAATTGAGAATGGCTATTTAACCAACACAGAATCTATGTTTACAGTAAACTTGTTAGGTATATATTAGGTATACCTAATTTAAGCCACATGCACTATATAAATCTATTAAAAACAAATTAGTTTATCAAATGAAAGTGTGAGATTGGTAACCATTTGTAGAAGGCAAGAAACTATATATTCAGAGCAACATCTTGTGAATTCACTATGTAACAAGCAGCATCTTGTGAATTCACTATGTACAAAGACTGATCAATGTACAAAGACCGATTAATATACAAAGACCAATCAATATACAAAGACTGATCAATATACAGACTGATCAATGTACAAAGACTAATCAATATACAAAGACTGATCAATATTCAATGACTGATCAATATGCAAAGACTGATCAATGTACAAAGACTGATCAATGTACAAAGACTGATCAATATACAATAACTGATCAATGTACAAAGACTGATTAATACACAAAGACTGATCAATACACAATGACTGATTAATATACAATGACTGATCAATAAACAAAGACTGATCAATAAACAAAGACTGATCATGTACAAAGACTGATCAATCAATACTACAAAGACTGATCAATATACAAAGACTGATCAATATACAAAGATTGATCAATATACAATGACTGATCAATAAACAAAGACTGATTAATGTACAAAAACTGATCAATATACAAAGACTGATCAATATACAATGACTGATCAATATACAAAGAATGATCAATGCACAGACCAATCAATATACAAAGACTGATCAATAAACAAAGACTGATCAATGTACAAAGACTGATCAATATACAAAGACTGATTCAATCTAAAGACTAATCATTCAAACTTGGACGAACTCATTTGCTGAAAAGCTAAATGTAATGTAGAACTGAGTGTACTTTGGAAGGTAAAGTCACACCATCACTTTTTAACAATCGTTGCATCGCTAATGTATTTATCAAAGAGTCAAATAAAGAAAGCTCTTTTATAATACTAAAGTGAGCAAGCAGTTATTAAAGAAGACTGGACAAAAGACTTTTATCTACATATCAAAAATATAAACAAAACTATAAATTTGTTTGATTCACTTCATACATTTACTGCAGATCCTGTTTATAGGATCATGTCTGATTTGCCAGGATAATCTATTTTTGCATGGAAAGTTGTCATTTCAATGAGGCAGAATTTCCAGCATGCAACAGTGCATAGCATACATGAATTAGAGATGACTTCTGTGAAATGATAAATTGCATTGAGACAGCATGCATATACTTCTTAACCAATGTTCATATTTCAAATACAGCTGTAAAAAATGTCAGAACTTCACTGTAAATGTTTAGAGGCCCACAAAGCAGATCAAATGGTAATAAGAATGCAACGAACACACATTTTGAGGATCATATTGATGTTTTCATGCAGAGCCTGAACACTTTGCTTTTAGGCTTAGCTGACAGTATGAAGCCCATAATTTACAGAAGCATTTACCATCCAGAGGCAGCAATTAGTTAATCCCCCGACATGGCAGGAAGAGTTAATCAATATTCAATCAATGATTAAAATCCACCACGTTTCCACATAATCAGAACTGAAGAATTCTTGACTGGACTTTGATCTCTGTACCAGTAGTGGCAAGAAATGCATGTATTACCACTGCTGTATCAAGCACACCCAAACAAATGGCTCAAATTATAGTGTAAAATAAAGTGTGTTGTGGGCAGGGAGCCAGGGAAGTGACCCTTCCCCTCAAAATAAAAATAAAACATTTTCATACACTGGATATAATATGACTGTCGGTGAAGACATTTTGCAGTTTGCTTATTTCATTTTTTATTTTTTTTCATTTCAAAACTTTATTCCAGCCAAACAATTACAAATTCAATATATACATGCACATCGAATGAAATTAGATACATTTTGTAAATTATATACTGATTGATTTAACTTAAATGAGAGTAACATGATTTAACAAATATAAATACAGTGGCTGAGGAGATTTTGCAAAAAATTACCTTAAGCTTATGGGAACAAAAAAAACCTTATGTTACAATAACAGAAAACAAGACAATAGATAATCAATTCAGTATGTATATACACCCACCCTTCCCCCATCCCACCCTACCTAAACCCCACCCTCTCCCATCCCACCCTACCTAAACCCTACCCTTCCCCCATCTCACTCTACCTAAAGCCCACCCTCCTCCATCCCACCCTACCTAAACCCCACCCTCCTGACTCCCTCTCCTTCAATACCACCTAAACCTACCCTTATCACCTCCCAAAACAACAAAACCATTAAGAATTAAAGAAAATGCACAATATGTAGTGCTTCATAAAGAGATTTCTATCCAGTCTTCACTTTCTATTTATACGAATGTTCTTCTTTTAAAACAAAGCTACAAAATTAAGCCAGAATCGTAACCCATGACTAACTGTGCAAGTCTATAATTATGAGAAATATATATAACTGCCGTCTGGATATGCTGTCTGGATATCAACATAATCAAATTAAATTTTATAGCAAATTCTGAGGCAGTTTTTCTTACTTAACACTTGCCTTTCCAAGTTGCTCTTTTTTCATTCAAATTAAGATCAAAAAGGCATCAATCAGGAAGTGAGAGAATTGTCATCTTCCGTAATTATCTTGAATCCGCAAGGAACACAGCCTATACACGGTTCAGAAGCACTAATGGAACATTCACCAGCTTCTTCTCTTTTCCCTTTTATTTCACAATATTCTTAACATTTTAAAGAAAGAAATACAACAGCTGATACAAACGCACATAGTTTTATCATATAAGCGTGAGAGGTTATTTTTTGAACCTGAATAAAAAGTGTGAAATTTGCTAGTCATCAATACTTGCAAATAACCAAGTGCAACAGACAGCTAGCTTCACACAAGGAGGTCACAAAATATGACCTAGCATGTACTAAAGGGAAACATGATTTGCTTACTCAGGAGAGAAAACTATTCTTCCTTTCCTCTACGGATAAACATTGGTGATAAAGAACTAACCTCCTGTGATGTACAGACAGTCGCACATCAAAAATGAACTCATGGTTCGTTGATGTTTTGGTACATCTTTATCATAAAATTTTAATTGAAATTTTATTGATGTTATTGCATAAATATCAATAAATTTGCAGGGTACCTTGGTTTCATGGGTATGTTTAATGACTCCCCCTTCCTTTACATAAACAAGCAAATACATTTTTAACATTATCCACAGATGTTCAGGCTCAACATTTTCTAGGAGCCAAAATAATTTTGACGGATTACGTACATCTTATTCTTCTGAAATATTAAAAGATATTTATTTTGGTACAAAACTTGGAACGCTACCAACAAAATGTGAAAATAAATTGTTATTTCTTTACCTGCTTATGACAAAACTTTCACTGCCATTCTCCCTACTTTTTGTTTTCTTTTCGAATTCACATAGGAATACTGTTACATTTTTATAGGGTAGATTCAAAACCTCTGCACCACAAGCTGCAGCACACAGTACTCTTTTTCAAACAACTCTGACATAGAGAAAAAGGGGGTTTACATATCAAACTAGAATATTAGCACTCTCTAGAGTGCATACCTCTGCCCCGTGGCAATTTCAATATGTCTAGAATAATTTAAGAGTTCATTTGATCCCCATACCCAATATAATCTACCTCAGAAATCCTATGCCCACCAAGATTCATACTAGAGTCTTCAATTTTGTTCAAGTAAAGCATCATTGTTTGAGCTCTATTCAGCCAGGATTCACATTCCATCATTTTCCATTCATGGCAGAAACCAATTGTTTGATTTTCATTGCTTCCAGAGAACACTTGATGTAAGTCTATCGAGTCCAGAAAATTGATTGTCTGGATTTTCATTCAGAGTGCAAAGTCATTGTTCAGCAAATTGGAAAGTTGAACTTGCTCCCCATTGCTTCCAGAGAACACTTGATGTAAGTCATCCAGAAAATTGATTGTCTGGATTTTCATTCAGAGTGCAAAGTCATTGTTCAGCACATTCCATTGGAAAGTTTGAACTTAGCTCCCCCTCCTTCTTCCCTTGCTGAATGTTGATTTTTTTTTTTGGGGGGACATTTTTGCAATTATTGTAACGGTTTTGCTTCTAAGTTTTTCCACTTCATATATACTTAGGTGGAAATTATTTTTCAGAGGTCATATCTCCCTTCCCCTTTAACATTTCTGGCTGTGTGCCTAGTCTTAACAGATATTATACCCCTCAATTTCTGCCCATCCCCTGTTCTAATAGTAATTTTAAACACTTCTTCCTGAAACAGTAACAAAACCACACACCAAATTCAATCCAAATCCAATCATCAGTTCTGGAGATATCTTGATAACGACAAACAAACAGAGGCAAAAGCATGTCCCCCCCCCCCCCTTTCCATTTTCACCCTTCCCCTGATCCAATGTCTCAAATTTCATTCACTTCTTCCTTAAACAGTACCAAAACCACACACCAAATTTAACCCAAATCTAATTATCAGTTCTTAAGATACCTCAATGACAGACAAACAAACAGACCGACAAACAAACAGGCGAAAACATGACTTCTGTCCAACTTCCTTGGCGGAGATAAATATGCTGCCATACATAACAACTTTGAATATTTAACTGGTAAATGTTTTCTTTGATGGGATTTTTCCACTTTACATACTTTTTTTTTACATTTTAGAACAGTTCAGTTTATATTGCCTTTACCATAAACTTTCCACTAGTAATGACTCAGAATGAATTCATATGCTAACTAGAATTTTAGCACTCTGCAGAGTGCATACCTCCGCCCCTCTTCATTCCACACCAGAGTACAATCTACCTCAGAAATTCTCAACCCACCAATGTATAACCCAAAACAATCTCTTTCTCACTGTTGATGCTTATTACATTTACATTATAAACACTTGAGGATCATCACTTGTGATCATTGTTTTCAGTTTATTTCAGGCTATAAAGCATTCATTGTTTGAGCTTTATACAGGGTATAAACTCACATTCCATCATTTCATTCATGGTATAAACCAATTGTTTTGATTTCTATGATACCAGAGACAACTTCACTTGATTTTCTTGGGGTCCATGCAGAAAATTCATTTGATGGCTGTTCTTTCATAGCATGACCATTGTTCAGCACTGAAGAGAGACAATATCAAATATACATTCTGTGCTTTTTTATGTGCAGTTTTATACTTAAATCTTGCAACTTTAATGACTATAAATTGAATATTTACCTCACCAACTGCATTCAGGTTTAATCCATAAAGTGTTATTCCAATTCTCCAAGTTTAACAAAGTATGAAATGCTCACTAATTCTAGGTAAATTACCCATAAAATGTCTACTCCAATCTAATCCTGTCTGTCACATGCTACATACAGTGAGGTTCAGCAACAACAAATACTGCAGAGCTCAGCTGATATTGTGTTTGCTAAGGTTATAACAGGGTTCAATTTTATACCCCTCAAAGACCTGCAAGAATGTTTACAGTAACAACAGGGAGAGCCAAATAATGAGGGTAAATTGAGCTTTGCAGCATTTGCTGAGATTTATGGCTATACGACATAACAGGTATTGCTATTGGGCTATTGTTATTTTGTTAAGTTTAACTATAGGCTATTGTTATTTTGTTGAGTTTAACTATAGGCAATGCATGGGTACAATATCTAAATACAGTGAATGAAAAGAACTAGATCTCTTATCTGAATACAGTGAATGAAAAAGGCTAGATCTCATATCTGAATACAGTGAATGCAAAGGACTAGATCTCATATCTGAATACAGTGAATGCAAAGGACTAGATCTCATATCTGAATACAGTGAATGCAAAGGACTAGATCTCATATCTGAACACAGTGAATGCAAAGGACTAGATCTCATATCTGAACACAGTGAATGAAAAGGTCTAAATCTTATTTCTGAATACAGTAAATGCAAGAGACTAGATCTCACATCTGCGTACAAAGGACTAGATCTCATATCTGAATACAGTGAATGCAAAGGACTAAATCTCATATCTGAATACAGTGAATGCAAAGGACTAGATCTCACATCTGAATATAGTGAATGAAAAGGACTAGATCTCATATCTGAATACAGTGAATACAAAGGACTAGATCTCATATCTGAATACAGTGAATGCAAAGGACTAAATCTCATATCTGAATACAGTGAATGCAAAGGACTAAATCTCACATCTGAATATAGTGAATGAAAAAGGCTAGATCTCCTATCTGAATACAGTGAATGCAAAGGACTAGATCTCATATCTGAATACAGTGAATGCAAAGGACTAGATCTCATATCTGAATACAGTGAATGCAAAGGACTAAATCTCATATCTGAATACAGTGAATGCAAAGGACTAGATCTCACATCTGCGTACAAAGGACTAAATCTCATATCTGAATACAGTGAATGCAAAGGACTAAATCTCATATCTGAATACAGTGAATGCAAAGGACTAAATCTCATATCTGCGTACAAAGGACTAGATCTCATATCTGAATACAGTGAATGCAAAGGACTAAATCTCATATCTGAATACAGTGAATGAAAAGAAGTAGATCTCTTAAAGGTCTAATGATACATGGATATCTATGCTTCTGAGAAAGAGCAAACACTATTGCAGCTGCTTGGGCAAACAGACATTCTTTCAAGGAGTACTTGGTTGAAATGCAAGGAAGTATTATTCCTGAGTCTCTAGAATATTTCAATATCTTTTCTTGCAAGTAATGGTACTGATAATCTTTGACATTTTTACTGCATATTTCATTCATGTATTAATAAAGAAATTTTTGTTATTTCAATATTCTCCTGAATTAGCAAGATGCATTCAGTCAAGAGCTCCCCTAAAGGATTAGTTCACGGGTCAAGCAAGTCCATCTTATATGACAAAAGACTTCATAAGAAACATCTAATAGTGCAGAAAGCATTCAAAAATCTTATTTCGCTAAGAAGTTATTTAAAGTTTAAAATTTGGTATCATAGTGTAGAAATAAATGAAATCAGACTAGTTGTGATAACACATCTCAGATTCCTTAAAGTCTTTATGAGTATTCTGTCATATTTTGACCTTTGATTTTGTGGCTTAAAAACCAAATATGTCAGGATTTAGTATGGGTAATTTATATTAATTACTGTACCTGAAGAAAGTTAGAGGAATAATATTTTTTTTTTTAAAGTAAAAAAGTTAATTAATTTTCCTCAAAATACTTAACAATTATTAAGAATGTGATGATGGGCGCCAACCTTCAATTGTAGAATTACTACACCAGTTATTTCTACACAGACAAGATGGAGCTTTATATCTCGTTAATGGAATAAGATACTAACGTAGTGCTCTTCACCATAGTCCTCTTTCATACAAGATAAACGATCTTTTATATCAGATAAACTAGCTTGACCACTGACAAATCCTTTAAACTTCTTCAAAATCTGGGAATATATCATTTGTGATTTAGTCAGTTAAAGGCATACAAAAGATCAATAATGAAATTAAAATTTGTTCTTCATTATTTTCTTCTAGAAGATTTACAGGAATATTTCCATGGAATTTCGTTTCAATATATTTAATAGAGGACAATAAAAGAAACAAATTGGTGAAAAAAACCAAGTTAATATCTTATGCCTACAAGAAGTTATTGATTGTTAAATAAATTCTCTTGTCTGTGTAGTTTGGTATGAGTCTTAAGTCATGATTATGTTATCATCACAGCACTTCTTTACCATTCTTTATGTATTTCTTTGAAATTAATTTTGTATTTCTTTAATGATTGGGACATTTCTTTCTTCAAAATGAATAAGAATAGTGTAGAATAAAATTTACAATGTTGTTTTCCAATCTGTTCTTGCAACTTATATCTGAATTATGACAAATATAAAGTTCAATAACATCTTCCAGCAATGAGATATAAACATGATTTTTTGTTTACAATCTGTTTCTTCAATTTTTCTCTCGCAGATATATAACCAGAAAACCAAAGGTTTTGAGGTTCCGATGTGCAATATGGATTTTAAGTTTAAAGTTTGTATCATAAATGTTTTTGCACAATGGGCTCAAAATAACAATGACAACCATACAACTCACAATTAATTAAATTCCACTATTTTGATCCCATTACCAACATGATAATCCCATCTCACTATGCATATTAACGAAATTCAACTTTTTTTAATATGATGCACACATATAGCTAACAACATATACCAAATTAAAAAAAATCAGTCATGCAGCATATGAGCATTTTAACATTACACCCCGCCTCCTCACTAATAAGCATGACATCGACACCCAAAATGACAAGGCACATCTGTGGACCATGGGCTATATATGTACCAAATATGAACTGAATTGCATGCATTGTTCTTGAGATATTGTGTTTACAAGCTTTATTCAACAAAATCATGTTAAGCCCACCCACTGTGCATATTAATGAAATTCAACATTTTGGTATTATATTGTACACACTTCATGTAGCTAACAACATAATTACACAAATATGAAACAAAACATACATGTGGTTGTTAAAATATAAACATTTTAATATTTCAACATTAAGCCCCTCCTACTAATTAATATGTATGACATTACCACCAAAAACAATAGGGCACATCTACGGACCATGGGCTATTGTTTACCACATATGACATGAGTCTGGTTTATCGTTTTGAGATATTGTGTTTACGAGCTATCACCACACATATACATACACACCCATACACATACATACACACACATGCCATCATGACCACCTGATGATTGATCACATCAGAACCAAAAATTAAATTCCATGGGAATAATCCTTTAAATGTTAATTGGAGTATGATCATGTTTGAAAAATTCCTGAAGAGAGGCCAATGCCCACTTATTGCCACCTCTGATAGTTTAAAAGATATTGTACTTTGATCCAACTGTTGTTTAATTATGCATGCAAAGGACATCCTTCAACTATCAATTCTCTTTGAAGATTTATTGAAAATATATTGGTTTGTATTTTTTTGAGGTATAGACCCTGGATATGCATATCAATCATCCTCACATTTATTATGAAGAGACACCAAACATACAAAATGTAATTCATCAAGTCAAGTAGGATGTGCAGTGACTCAGTGGATTGAGGTTTGACTTTCAATCAAAAGGGTTGAGTCCTGATTTGTGTCGTTGAACCTAACTGTTCTGTGCGCTCCACTTAATTCACTCTAATGAGTATATGTACAGTACTAGCTTTAGTAGGGGCTCATCTGGTGATGAACCAGTTTCCTGTCCGGGAGGTGGGATGGGTCATACAGTATGTATCACCAAGGAGTGTAATGCACAAATAGACGCTCTGTGCCTAATGGTTAAAGAGAGGCAACTTTCAAGAATTTTTCGTGATTTGTATCTTTTATTTTATTTATTTCAACATTCACATGGGGTAGCTCAGTTGAGGACTTGATTAGTCTTACATGAGGCACCATACAACAGTTAGGTAGAGTAAAAGATAAGAATATAAATACACATTTAAAAGGGTTAAAGATAAAAGTTAAGCGATGAGGCATATGCTCATGCAATTAGGTTTCGCCATCTTTTAGGGACAGACTTTAATTGATATCATGTACACAAAACATCGCAAAGCGCATTCAAAACATTTTCTGCAAAGTTGTCTACCAACGTGATAGGAAGTGTATCTGCATCATACACATTTTCTATGATAAAGGATGGAGGTAGACTCTCTTTAGGCATAGAGCATCCATTTACGCTCCGTAGCATCACAACACCAGAGATTAAAGAACATTCTTTGGAGACTTCAGCTTGGGAAAGGATCATACTGGTTATCAATTAAGTAAATTTTAAGAAAATATATTAAGCTGGTGAATGCACACCAGTCAATGATAATTAAATTTCTAGCTTAAGTGTGTCAAAGCTGCTCTTAAACCTGATGTAATCACAACCCCCCCCCCCCCCCTCTTTCCCACAAACATACAATTAGAATGATCTCAAGGGAAATGAAACAAAAGATGGTTATGCAAGATCCCCAAAATATTGTGTTGAAAAATCTTTTTACCACAAAAAAATATAATCAACAAACAAGTAAAATTCAAACCTAAAACAGAGACTGGTCAGTTGATCATTACACAAAAAAAGGTCCTTTCACACTGGTCAGGCTATTTAAGAAAAAATTATTACACGTCTTTTTAGAAACTGTTGCTAAATACTTCTTCCTTTTTGAATTCAGCATCAAGTCCCCCCCAGATTGAGGTCATTTGGGAATGAAGCTTAAATTAAAACCTTCTTTTTAAATTCAGCATCAAGTCACCCAGATTGAGGTCATTTGGGAATGAGGCTTGAATTAAAACCTTCTGACCTCTGATAATTCTGAAAATGACCAATTATTTGTTAAATCAATCAATTTTTTGAAGTTTTTTGAAGTTTTGTCCATGGAGCTGTTATCTATAACAGCTCCCTAAGTAGAATTGTTCAAAAACTTCCCATTTCATTTCATAAATATGTTAATAAATCATGAGTAGTGACTGGTCATCAGTTTAGTGGTCAGAAATGTTTATATTGTAGTGTAAGGAGCTGAAATTTCTCCTGAAGCAATGCACCTTCAAATAGCATATTGTGTACATTAGTTGGAAGAACAATGACTGTTTTTGCCTCTCTTTTTTTCTTTTTTTTTTGGTGCCTGAAATTTTGTAAAGAAGATAGTTGGTCTCTTTTGCCCAAGAATTTCATGAAACAGACGATTTACTGCATAATACAAGTCAGCAGACATGATTCAGTGACCTCTTTATGTTAAGGTCCTTCAAACATCTCTTAAAGTATGAGATTAATAGCCTTACAAAAGGTCAGGGATGGTATTAATACCTCTTAACCTCTTAAGAATAACCTTTGTTTTTGTTTTTTGGTATCTTTTTTGGAAGAAAAGTTAGGAATGGACTGTGATGTCACACTGACATCTATTTATTTCTTAGGTCCTGTTGCTGTTACATCGTGTAACTCCCCACTTACTATACTATACTTGTATTACTGTTGATTATGTACCTCAGCAGACGACACAATAAACATGCTAGTCAAAAACATGGCATAGTCGGCCAAACTTCTTAGCGATCCTCATCAATCCTTGCGGATAAGAGGGAAAATCATGAATAAGTCTCTTCAGCAGCCTCAAGACACATCAGAGAAAGCATCAAGCCATTTTTGGATGCATTTGAAGGAGGCGAAGAAAGAGAAATTTCAAGACAATTTCTCACTACTGCTCATACATGTCTCCGCTGGCCTGTATGAGTCGACATTCTTCATTTGCATGCTTTTGCATTATGAGCTATGATTAAATGATGACAATTCCTTCTGAAAGATCATTCAAGAAAAGTAGCGGTGATTTAGCAATTCACAGGCCTACATTACCTAGCCCCAGTACCGTAGCCAAGCCCATACTGGATATAAGCTCCTTGAGTTACACAGCAGCAATGTAAAACACCACTTAGCCTACAACACAGGAAAGATGGCCTCTAATGTCCCAGTCCCAGCACCAATGGAAATGAAGGGATGTTTGCCCCAGAACTGGTCCTTCTTCAAAAGCCAGTGGAAGAAGTATATGATAGCAACTAAGCTCACAGATGAGAAAATTTGTGTAGCATCCATCCTTCCAGTCATAGGAATGGTCTGGTTTCGAGTTTTCCAGCATCTGGACATACCCAAAGAAAATAGAAAAAAGCAAAAGGAAAATATAAAAGCCATGGAGAAATATTTTGAGCCAACGAGAAATACGTTTGTGTTTGTTTGTTTGATGAGAGCTTAACGGCACCACAACAACGAGGGTCAAATTGTGCCTGAGAGGTCAGATCATTCTAGAGGTAGGAAGAAAAGGAAACAGGAAGAGAATGAGAGAAATTCAAAAACAAAAGGTCAGAAAGCTGTGATCGAGAGAGGAGGTGTATGGTTGAAACAAAAACAATGTAGAGAGGGGGTTGAAAGAGGAGAATTAAATATGGTTGTAGAGGGAAGCATAATGAAGGGAGGAGATAATTTTATTTGGAGGATTTTTCTGGAAGAACTCAGCAATTGAGTTGTGGGGAGCAAGGGAAGCTCTGGGAAGGTTGTACAGAAGGCAAGCAAGGAGAACGTGATGGACTGTGAGGGTGCAGTGGCAATTATTGCAGAGGGGTTGGAAGGAGCCAATAAGGAGGTGGGAGTGGGTGAGGTGGGTGTGACCAATTCTAAGACGGGTGATATGAACGTTGTCTATACGAGAGAGGTTGTTGATGGTGGATTTGATCGGAATGGTTGGCTGGATGACGTGGAGTTTGTTATCAATTTGGGAGTCCCATGAGGTTTGCCAGAGGTCACAAACAAGGGAAGCAATAAGCGGTTCGATGTCAGAAAGGGTTTTGGGAAATGGGGTAGGGGGATGTGGAGGGCAAGCTTAGCAGCTGCATTAGCCCTGTCATTGCCAGGGATGCCAACATGGCTGGGTATCCAGAAGAAAATAATACTTTTCCTGCAGAGGGTGGGCAAAAGGAGTTTACACAGAAGGTGGGATGTGGGGGTTATCCCATTTAGGATTGAGTAAAGAAGTAAGAACAGCCTTTGAGTTGGAGAAAATGGCAAAGTGGCTGAGCGGAGAGTATTCAATAAAGTTGAGAGCGAGGAGAATGGCCTTAGCCTCGGCTGAAAAGATGGATGAGTAGTGATTTACGAACGCTATATGTTCAACACAGCAGACCAACTCCCAAATAAAGCATTCAACGATTATGTAACTAGACTTCGCCAATTACCAAGTACCTGTAAATTTAATGCGCTTACAGATGAGCTCAATAGGGACAGAATCGTACTGGGCACAAAGGATCTAATCTCAGAGCAAGACTATCGCGTGAACCAGATTTAAACCTACATGGTAACATCACAAAAGCATAGAGCAGTGAAGTAGCACAAGCGCAACTACCCCGAATTGGCAACTTGAGCGAAACAGTGCACTATGCAAAGAAAAATATGTCTAAGCCGCAAAGTCACAAACAGAAAAGCAAAAGCCCCAATGTATGCTCCTCAGACTTCAAAAATACAACCTCACATTTGAAATACAAACGAGGACCCGAAATGTATATTGCAGACTACCTATCTAGAGCATCGCTCACATCAACCAAAGACCCCAACTGTAAAAATGCCCCAACATATCAAATACTCCAAGTTACGGAACAACAAAACTTTCAGCAAGAACTTGAAACAGTTAACTTTGTAGAACACATCAGAGTGTCAGACCAACACTTACAAAGGAACACACTACTAGATGAAAGCTTATTAGGCCTCAAAAATGTGACCCTGACCGGATGGCCAGACCAGAAAGATGATGTTCCTATCCTCATCAGGGAATACTGGCTTTACATAGATGAACTAGCGGTCCACAATGGAATTTTATACAAGTCATTATTCCCAAAATAATGTGTCAAGAAATGCTGCAGCGTATACCCTCTAGCCATCTTGGATCAGCAGCAAGCTTAAGGATAGCTCGCGATGTATTGTTTTGGTCCCATATGTCAGAAGAAGTTAAACATATGATTGAACAATGCTCGGTGGGCAACTAATTTCAACATACGAACAGCAAATAAACCCTCATGACACATAAGATCCCTAACTACCCTTGGGGAAATAATGGACCTTTTCTCCATAGAATTGGAAAACTACATAGTAGCAGCAGTAGACTACTATTCAAGACTTGTGGGAACTGCAGAAACTTGAAGACACAACAGCCACTAACATTATCAACTTTTGCAAAGAACAATTTAGCAGACATGGCATTCCTAACATGGCTGTTAGCGACAATGGCCCAGTTCACAAACAGACTTTGCAAACTTTACAAGAGTGGGAATTTCTACACATAACCTACCTCTTCACCCAAACATAGCCAATCAAACAGTAAATCAGAATTTGCAGTCAAAATAGCAAAAAAGCTACTAAAGAAAGCAGAGAAAAAGTCAAGACAAGTGAAAAGGAACAACAGAGGGCACTAACTGTAGCCCAGCACAATGTCAAGACGCACACAGCTACCTTATGCAACAGAAGCCCTTCTCCAACCAAAAGTAGTGGAAAATGTAGCTGAACAAGTCAAACTTCGCAGACAAAAAGCTAAGGCGTACTACAACAAAACTGTCAAACAACTCCCAGAACTGCAAATTGGACAGCCTGTGAGAATCAAACACACCCACAGACAACCAAGAATGGAAACTTGGTACAAGCATTTCACAACTAAACCCACAATCATATATAGTTGAGGTTGATGGTAACCTGTATTGGCGAAATAGGAAACACCTAAATGCAACAAAAGAAGCCTACCACACAAGCAAGCAAGCCAAAGTGCAGGAAATAGACCCCATTAAAACTCAAAATGCCCCACCCCCTGACCCAAAGGTTTAGTCCAAAACACAACAGTCAACAACAAGAAACACAACAAGAACAACCAGCAGAGACGAAACACAGAACCAGGACGATTCGTCAACCTGCAAGATTCAGTGATGCATGATTTAGAATTAGTTACTTTAAGATTTTGGAAATACCTTGTACAAACTTTCTTACTTTAGATGTTTTGAAACTTTTCAACATTATTTTGCATGCTCAAACATTTCCAGTGTTTTAGTGTTGTGATTTTACAAGATAAGAACTCTGATTTGAATTGGACACTGAACTATGATTTATGCTCTCTATAAGAGACAGGATGTTTCAGGATGTACCTGTTGCCATTACTCACATTGTATAACTCATCACTCTATACTTGTATATGTGTTGATTATGTACAGCAGATGACACAATAAACATACTAGTTAGAAAGTCACCATAGTAGCTAGCTAGGATAAATATTTACTCCTAATATGAAAATGTGTTCATTTCTAGAAATCTGTGTACTTCCTGTTGAAAATGCATAGCAAGAGCTTGCAAATTGTGAATTGTACAGAGTAACTGACTTGGAGACTTAGTGTAATAGTCTATTGAGAGAGGTACTTTGGAGAAGGCAGACAGTATGCAGCCTATGAGAAGTTAAGCTGACATTTGTGCATGCAGTCAGTTTTGAATATGTGTTACTATCAGCAAGAACAGTCTGATCATCCTCCAGCTTGCAGCAGTTGTGAACTATAATATTAGCCTGTCTGAGCTAAGTTAATCTTTGTGAAAGACTGTGTTGTATTACGGAGTTCATGTGGACATTCTTTTCTTGGACATTCTTTGCTTTGAATAACTGAAGAATGATCGCTTGCTGTGGGAACAACTACGATGCCCCCCCCCCTTGCCCCTGCTATGGCTTTCCCCCTGCAAAGGAGCAAGTTCAGCTTGGAACTGGATACCCCCTGGAAACATGGATCTTCAAGGAGTGCTCGCCACAACGTCAGAGAAGGAGCCAAGTCCTGTTGCGCACATTAAATATGGCTCCATTAAGTAAATTAAGTTTTTGTTAAAGAGAGCATGACACGAAAAAATAAAAATTGAGTTTATAACAAATATAATATTCCATCAAAAGCCCAAATAGAAACCATTTGAATGAAAACAATCGAAACTAAACAAGCAATCGATGCTGATAAAAGAATTGAAAACAGCTAAGCAGCGTGTGACGTCACTCTCAGAACGATTCACTGGCGAACATACAAATACAGTGCAAATTCCATAAGCAAAATTTCTTCTTTGCGTCGCGATTGCTCTTCTTCAGAAGATATATCAGGTCCTTTCTGGTGTAAATTGATGTTTTTGATATAGATGACAATGCTTACATTAATTACAAATTGAGTCAAGACTTTGAAAGCCTATTAAAATTCACAACTTCAAAATTTCATTTTGGAACAACTTAAAAGTTTTCACTGGTTTTATTGTTACTTGCCCATGAGTTAAATCTTTTTTGGGAGCAAATATTAATTTATTAGTTCCTAAAGAAGAAGGGGTGCATTGGCATGTTTAGGTCCTGACAAGTAAGAGTTTATGGTGTCGAAATTGAGATTTGGAAAGGTGAGCTTGTACCAGAGAGGTGGACAAACAACTCACATGCCATAATTCCTCCCCCACCCCTCCCCCATCCGTTTAGAGTAGGATAGGACTTAAAAGGCAACATCAAGTTCAAAATTATACATCACAAATTAAATCATTCATTTTTTCTAAATGAAAGTAAGGGGTGTTAAAAGTCGACTCAAATGTGAATCGTTAATGTATTCTTCTAAAGATTAATGAAACTTGATTTGTATTGTTAATTAGAAACCTGCATTGGTGGGGTGGTAATTGTAAATAAGTGTTACTTAGGATAATATCATAACATATTAATTTTCTTTATTCCAAAGGAGTGTTTCTGCCAGTTAAGCTCTGACGAGTTTCTTAGAGCACTTCTTTTCACATCATACTTTTTTATCATAATATATATAAAGAGTTTCAATCTTTTCAATCGCTATTGTATCCATCATACCTGGTATTTACAGTCTGGTTACACATACTAGGAATACTGTTTATAACAGTATCCCTGCACACTTGATTGCTTTACTGTACATAGTGTAAAGAAACAAAGTGGTGAAAAAAACTATCTTAATATCTTATTCCCTTTTAGAAGTTACACAATTTTAAAGTATTTTTGAATCTGGACAAAAGTGACAGATTGGCAACATCTGTGATGTCATAGAAACAATTTTAACAAAACGTCTTTTGTATTTCTTTAAGACTGATTTGGATTTTTTTATCATTGTAAATGTGATGTACTGTACACCAAGAAAAAAAAAATGTTTTCTTGTAAATTATATATTCCACTCTATCTCTATGAATTAAAAATGCTGTTCGATAATGTAAAAAAAGTGTGATTAAATCTTATAAGAACTGTGCTGGAATTGCCTTGATGACATCACAAAGCTGAAGAACATATACTGTACGACTGAGGTGTTTTTAAGAACATTTTTCTACTCTTTAAATTGTTATAACTTCTAAACTGAATAAGATATAAACATAGTTTTTCACCACTTTGTTTCTACAAATTTTCTAAATCATATATAAAGAAATGAAAATCCATGAGAATATTCCTTTAAGAATTAAAAATGTTTGTTTTAATTTCTTCTTGATAAATATATGTAGGACCATTCTGTGTGCCACATGCATAATGGGAGGCGGAAAATGACCCTTAAGATAAAATACTGGGGCAGAAAATAACAATTTAGATAATTCTTCTCTTGCAGGGAAAGTACGCTAAACCTCAGAGGGACATGTCACCCCACACTACCTTAAAGCACTCACCCATACAACAACAAACCCCACAACAAACTAATAATGTTCGGGGAACCATTTTTACCTCCATGGGGAAACGTTTTATTCTTCGTTGCTAAATGTTACTGAATTGATCATCTTCACCAAATCTAGCACTGCCAAAGATCAGGGAACTTGTTAAGGGTATTGACGTATGATTGTACTATTTCATAATCCACTTGGAGCAAAACATCCGCAGAGTTCATTGCTTCCAGAAGTCATTAAAGATTAAAACAATAAGTAGCAACTTTTTGCCAAAAAGCATATTGTTTTATTCCCATATAATGACAGTTAACATTGCTGTGGGTTTCAAGAGATCATGTGATTCAATGAATACTGTAACACTGTTTTCAATTTGCAAATTATCAGGATTAGATATCTGTCACAAGAATACTGTTCAGCAATATCAGTAACTGGGCAAATTTAGGTCTACTACTACAGTAAGAATGAGTCAACTCTTGTGGAAGATACTTTTGTTTATGCACTATCCATATAAGCATGTTTATCATTCAGAAAATATAATACAAATTCAACACTGCAAGTTTCAAACATAGTACACGAATGCAACAGTACATGAAGCCACCTAGAAGAATTCTGTGGCAGGAAAAAATGATATATGGAAAATCTAATCCCACCATTTAACATTGTATGTTCCGTAAAGAAATCCCTGGCCATTCAAATGCTGCCTTGTATCCAAGAAAAACTTTTGTTTTTTACCTATACAAACCAAAGTTCCTTTAAAATCGCTTTTGAAACCTTACAATAAATAGAAATCAAAAATATGACAAGCATGCAACAAGAAACAGGAGCAAATTACACCTTCCCTCTGTGAACTGGAATAGCAAACATATGTAGCAGCCACTTCTAACACAAGTACCACTTTTGCCACAGCTCACTACTTTTGTCGCAAACATCGCTCACTTTTGTCACAACTACCACAGGTCCCCACTTTGTCACATCAACCATTTTTGTCACAAACAAGGTTACCACTTTTGTCACACCGTTCGCCCATTTTTGTCACAAATTTCCAGGTCACCACTTTTGTCACAACCTATAGTGTACACATGTACGGTATACAAATTTTGATGGTTTGGTTTGTTGATGTTTAATGGCACCGTGACAGTCAAGAGTCAAATGTGCCAAGAGGGTGCTATAAACTAAGGCACTTGAGTTAGGACAGAGGGTGGGATGGAGGGGAGGGAGGAGAGAAGGTGAATAAGGGAAAGAAGTTAAGGTACTCAAAGGTGAGGAAGATAAGGCAGAGAAGGGAAGGAAAGGGAGGTTTAGATCAGGTGGAATAACTTGCTGTTGCAGAGAAAGGTGAAGAGTTGGGAGGTAGGATGTTCTTGAAAAGATCGGAAATTGAGATGGGGGGGGGGGAGAGGTGTGATCTGGAGTTCAGGTATAAGGGACAGGTTAAGAGGATGATCAGTGTAGCACGTAGGGCACAGAGGAACAAGGGAGCTGGAAAGTAGGTAAGAGTAGGTGAGAAAGGTGTGGCCGAGGCGGATGCGGATGATAACAACGTTCTCCTTGCGGTTGCAACTGTGCAGGGGGATGTTGGTCCTGATTTTGGGTTTGATGGTGTGAAGTTAATTATTGGTCTCGAGATTCCAGGATTCTTGCCAGGTCTTACTGAGGTAGATGGAAGTGGAGAAACGGAGGTCTGAGTGTGAGATAGGAAAAGGAGAGATGTGATTCGACAGAGTGTTGTTGGCGGCTCTGTTGACTTTCTCATTGCCAGGAATGCCGACATGGTTGGGGATCCAGAAAAAGATTATCTTTTTTTTGTTCTAAGGAGGAAAGAGCGGGAAGTTTATCAAGGATTTGTACGATAAGTGGATTGGACCAGAGCATGTTGAGGATGCCAGTGAGAACGGATTTAGAGTCGGAGAAGATGACAAAAGCGGGGACAGAAGGAGAGTTCAACAAAGTTTAAGGCCAGGAGGATGGCCTTTGCTTCAGCAGAGTAGATTGAGGCTCTGTCAGGCAACCCTAAGGAGAAGGTGAGGGCAGGACAAGAAGAGGTCGATGAAGAGGAAAGAGAAGTCATGGAAATGTCTACTGAGTTGGCAGTATTTGGAGAGTATTTGGAGTATTGATAACCCAGGTGGATTGGAGGATACTCAGGATAGTGTGCCTGGTAATCGAGAAAATTTTTGAAGTGAGATTTCTTTCACTTTCACAGCTAAATAAGACTGGAAGTTACATAACAACCAGATGTTCATACAATCTCTCCACAAATAACTCAACTATAACACATAAGTTTTATAACAGAACTTTCCAAACCATAAAATGTAAGACATTATCTATGTCCTAATTTTTCCCCAGGTACTATTAACATCTTTTTCTCCTGATGCCAGTAACTTAAGAGTTCCAGACACAAACCTGTCTATTCACAAATCAGTGATCTACATATTCATTCATGCAACAATTTAATGAAAAAAATATTCAAAGTATCAAAAATGTGAGTATGAAATAATCGTTTTGGAAATGATCATTGCAAGACTTTATTCCCAGAAACTCCAGGATGACATGGATTATGAAACTACACAAGAATTTGCTATGATTTCAACTATTTCATAATTCCATCAGCTATGTTCCCAATCTCAGCAAATCGAAGACATCTTCAAATCTTATGTGCTCGCGACATTCTCCTAATGTTAGATAATGTAGAAAGCAATCACAAGTGCAGCGGCATTAAGCCAAATTAACTGCAGTATCCTGTGAGCCAAAACGTCGCTTTGCAAATTTGCAAAACATAATTGAGAGCTACCTCATCTATGCAGTTGTAAAATTGAAGGAGAGAAGTGTAGCATGATGATTGATAGCAGAGTAAAAGAACATTTTATGCTTTGGGACTGACATTTAAAAAGTACTTAGTGATTTGCTTATTTGAATCACTTTCTCATTATCTTTTACTTCTTCTCTTGACTTGAGATGGAGCCTCTAAGACTAGGAGAGCCTGCAAAATTGATAACAACTGATTATCAAATTGAACCATACCCCTCCTAAAACCAACTGCCATTTATGTACTGATCTTTCAATATTTAATCAAAATGCACTGGGATGTCAATTACTTGGCATCGAATGTATGATTAACGCTAATGGTTAAGGATAAAATGGTCATTTTTACATTGAATCAGACTTGAAGAAATACAACAGAGCACAGTAGTACTGATCAATTACATAACAGTCTAGCAAACCAATGTCGGAATGTCCTCAATTGATTGAATGTCACTATGGACAGGTAGCAACAACTTGATCTTAATGGGAAGAAAATATGCTGTAAACCATGAAAATATGCTATAAACCATGAAAATATGCTATAAACCATGAAAATATGCTATGAACCATGAAAACATGCTGTAAACCATAAAATATGCTTTAAACCATGAAAATATGCTGTCAACCATGAAAATATGCTATAAACCATGAAAGTATGCTATAAACCATGAAAATATGCTATAAGCCATGAAAATATGCTATAAACCATGAAAATATGCTATAAACCATGAAAATATGCTATAAACCATGAAAATATGCTATAAACCATGAAAATATGCTATGAACCATGAAAATATGCTATAAACCATGAAAATATGCTATAAACCATGAAAATATGCTATGAACCATGAAAACATGCTGTAAACCATGAAAATATGCTTTAAACCATGAAAATATGCTGTCAACCATGAAAATATGCTATAAACCATGAAAGTATGCTATAAACCATGAAAATATGCTATAAGCCATGAAAATATGCTATAAACCATGAAAATATGCTATAAACCATGAAAATATGCTATAAACCATGAAAATATGCTATAAACCATGAAAATATGCTATAAGCCATGAAAATATGCTATAAACCATGAAAATATGCTGTAAACCATGAAAATATGCTTTAAACCATGAAAATATGCTGTCAACCATGAAAATATGCTATAAACCATGAAAGTATGCTATAAACCAAGAAAATATGCTTTAAACAATGAAAATATGCTGTCAACCATGAAAATATGCTATAAACCATGAAAATAGTCTGTAACCCATGAAAATATACTGTAAACCATGAAAGTATGCTATAAACCATGAAAATATGCTGTCAACCATGAAAATAGGCTATAAACCATGAAAATAGTCTGTAACATATGAAAATATACTGTAAACCATGAAAGTATGCTATAAACCATGAAAATATGCTGTAAACCATGAAAATATGCTGTAAACCATGAAAGTATGCTATAAACCATGAAAATATGCTGTAAACCATGAAAATATGCTGTAAACCATGAAAATATGCTGTAAACCATGAAAATATGCTGTAAACCATGAAAATATATTGTAAACCATGAAAATATGCTATAAACCATGAAATATGCTGTAAACCATGAAAAAATGCTACAAACCATGAAAATATGCTATAAACCATGAAAATATGCTGTAAACCATGAAAATATGCTGTAAACCATGAACAGCAAAAACTGACAGCAAAATTGAACATTGTACAGCATTTTGAATTTTCAGAACTTATTATGAAACATAATGGAAATTTTATTGAAATTTTGTGACTGTGAATTTTCTTATGTTAACTTATTGTTTAATTTGTTTTTCAATCCTCCAACATTGGTTGAATAATAAAAATAATAATAGTAGTAGTAGTAGTAGTGGTAGTAGGTAGTAGTAGTAGTAAGTAGTAGTAGTAGTAGTAGTAGTAGTAGTAGTAGTAGTAGTAGTAGTAGTAGTAGTAGTAATAGTAGTAGTAGTAATAATAATAATAATAATATAATTAATTTCTATAGCATTTTTAGTATACGTTATATTCATAAACGGTTTACAAAAAATAAAAAACTAGAATAACATGAATAAAAGATACACTCAATGCCCAGCCAAAGAAATCAACACTTAAAATACAACTTAAGTGGGTTTTCAGCGCTCTTAGACATTTTATGGATTATCAATATTGGGTATCTCACTAGGAATTTGATTCCACCAGAGGCCCCACCCATGCAAATTCCCTCCCCCCAAGTGTTGTGTGTTTTATGGTTGGAACATTGAGCCAGAATGATGAACGATTGCGGAGGTTCTGTGTAGGTCTTTCAATACAAACAATGAGTTCCTTAAGATACTAGGGTGCTTTACGGATGCAGCTGAAGACGAACTAAAACTTTGTACTAGATACGTATGTCAACAGGGAGCCAATAAAGGGAGTATAAGATACTGTAGGTGTGACATGATCATATTTCCGGGTCTTTTGACTATCCTTGCCGCAAACTTTTGAACTTTTTGAAGATGCTGTATGAGGTTAAATGGCATACCAGCAAGAAGGGAATTGCAATAGTCAATATGAGTATATACAAATGCATGAAGAAGTAGAGGAGTTGATTCTTCACTTAATATAGACCTGATTTTGTTAATGTTGTAAAGATTGTGAAAGGCTGATCTACATTTCTTAATCACATGTGATTTCATATTCAGATTGCTGAAAATCATCAAAGTTAACAATAAAATCATAAACTACTATTAGCTTCAGCATTTCGTTTCAATGCTGTACTCTGAGAATTCAAAGGAGCCTAAGTTTTCAGTCCGATCTAGTCTTTTATTAATGTTCTCTCTGAAAGGTAAACCTGAGCCACCTCCCATTCTGCCATCATTGCGTGCTTTATCCAAGAACATAAAATCTTTTTGTTTAAATTGACCCATCACAGTATCATCATTTTCTGTCAGCCATGTTTCTGTGAAAGCTCAATATTTCTCTCAATTGCATAATCTACAAGTTTAAGTGCCTTGTTATTTACAGACTGCGCATTCACATGTGCCATAGTGATTGGCTTGGTTGTGCGTTTTATAGTCTGAACTGGCTTAATAACAATTAGATTTCTCCTAGAAACTGTTTGTGGGGGTGGTCCTCTCTTCCGTTCCCTTTACTGTTTACCAGAGCGTTTGCCTCTTCTGGTTGTATGATGAATAGGTTTTAATTGCAATTCATTCAACTTATTAACAACTTCACAAGAAATTTTCCCCATTTGACTGAATCTTAGCTCCTTTAATTCACAAATTGAGTATACCCTTTTTGATAACTGACTGATGTGGCATTTTGAACTGCCTCTCTGAAAAAATCAATATCTCACAAATCCAAAGCAGATAAAGAATGGCGCACAGATGGAAAACAGCTTTTTCTCCCTGGCCAAACACTGCAAGCACTCCCACAGCTCAACAGCGGATAATCCTGATCATCAATTCAGAGGATAATCCTAAACTTGATCAGAAATCAGAATGGGAACAGTTGAATATAGACGAGGGGTTTTCAATATACATCATAAACTTTATTAATATTTTAATTAGCAGGAGAACACAGACAGTCTGGTGATTTTTAGTAACTGAAACTTGGGACAAAACTTTCAAGAATTCCATTAAAGTGGTCCTGCCATGCCTTCTAAAAAAAATTGAGATTTAACCTGATATAGGTTTTTCATATCCCTAAATTCAAAAATCCTTCAAGAAAATGGTTTTAAGTCCATTTCCATGATGAAAATCATGATGACTTAGAAATTGATCATTTATTACTTGCTCCGAAAAAAGGGTGAAAGGGACGTGACATCATAACAGTTAGCTACGTCATTTCAGGGACTGCTGATCGTAAACAATGCATCACACACATACTAACCACGTACAAATAGCATCTGATTGCGAAAGTTTTCCGACTGTTCAGATCTTAATTTGTCATTTTCAAGTCTAAGCTATGATAAAAATGATTTGGAAATAAATGAAGAACATTCTCATAATGAAGGGATGTTGTTCCTATTGGACTTAAACTGCTTGCAGACAAGAAAGAAGTATCAGGCTTACAACCCTTACATGGTCCTACAGTAAAAAGCCTGCGTAATCGGCATAAATTTCTTACTGTTTTGCAAGTTATATTTTGTTAAACATAATCAAACTAAAGTGTTTGCAACAACATCTAATTTTTGTTTTAACATCTAATGGAAATTAAAAGTTTTATTTATCAATGTTCAAGTCTCTGTCGCTTGATGTTTAGTCAACATGCCTACATGAACAGTTTATTCACACAATTCCGTTTGCATTTTTGCACTTGAATTAAACAATTTTGAAGAAATTGTGAAAATTTTGTTAGTTTATTTTCAAAGTTTTAATATGCAAAAAGGGATGGCTTGGCATATGGACACAATAATTACAATTCAGTTCTAATTTATTGATTTTTCTTCCTACGGTCATATTCCACACAATATATAAAATAAATTATACAAATTTTCAACTGATTAAGAAGCCCAGTTGGTTACAGCTTCATCTTTTGAGCAAGAGGTTATGAGTTCGGATCTCACCAAGTCATATTCTTATTTTTTTCCTTCCTATGTTTCTCTCATTTGAATTTTTATTACTCGCAAAACAGTAAAATTTTCACGTCACAGACAATGCGGTCATGCCACTGTCTAAATCAAACAGAACAGGGGTAACAATCTGCCGTGAGCTGAATATGACACTGTATCCGGTAATCCCTAAAAACTCAGTTCATGTTAAGTGCACAAAACACATCCAGAATCATCTCATTTTGTTGCCCTTTGCCATTAATAAACAACTTTTAGTTTGAGAATTTATATTACTGCATCCTCCAACTACACAATGCTGCGGCATTTTGTTTAATATTTGCATGGAAAATGTAATATTGTAGAAGAACAAACAAAGGGATGCTATCGATGGCATTTTCTTAATAAATATTTTAATGGCAGCCAAACATTATACATGGCATCGATGCATTGTTTACATAGTCATTTCCAAAATGATGTCATTGCATTATAAGCCTTATTCTGGGTTTTTGAGTCAAGGTGTTGAAAAATGTATTTTTCTTTTGCAATTTTCTCGTAACTGATGGGGTTTTGTGCAGAAAAGGTTATATTTTTTGCAAATCAAATAATCCAAATAACATATTTAACGTAAGATCCGACTCCCATGGCACGACCACTTTAAAGATTTTGAGATGTCTTCTATTTGTATTCATACATCACAGCTTTTCCATACAATAAAATTTCTTCAAACTTTGATGAGCCAAAACTTGGAGGCTACAGGTGCTTTTAACATAATTGAAAAACTATTCTGTTAATAATTTAAAGCTCGTTCTTGTAAATATAAAATCTTTACCCGTCCATAGACCTTTAATGGTTCTTACTGTGCAAACAATCATCACAGTGCACATATTATGAGGATGTTTTGGGTAACCTCAAGTATGAACTAGAACGGTAAAAACTGTCATGGTTTGCATGTGACCCGGCCAATTATAAAATGGTATCTCACACTAAGTCCCACACGGCACCCCATGTCCCACATGCCATCCCACCCATGTCCCACATGGCATCCCACCCCATGTCCCACATGACATCCTATCCCATGTCCCACATGGCATTCCAATATATCTCCCACATGGCATCCCACCTCTATGTCCCACATGACATCCCATCCCTTGTCCCATGTGGCATTCCTCCATATGTCCCACATGGCATCCCATCCTATGACCCACATGGCATCCACTGTATGTCCCACATGGATCTATCCCATGTGCCAAATGACATCCCACCCATGTCCCACATGACATCCCATCCCATGCCTAGTCCCACATGGCATTCCACCATATCTCCCACATGGCATTCCACCATATCTCCCACATGGCATTCCACCATATCTTCCACATGGCATTTCACCATATCTCCCACATGGCATTCCACCATATCTCCCACATGGCATTCCACCATATCTCCCACATGGCATTCCACCATATCTCCCACATGGCATTCCACCATATCTCCCACATGGCATTCCACCATATCTCCCACATGGCATTCCACCATATCTCCCACATGGCATTCCACTATACAGTATGTCTCACATGGCATTCAACCATATGTCCCACATGGCATTCCGCCATATGTCCCACATGGTATCCCACCCTATGACCCACATGGTATCCAACCCATGTCCCACATGGATCCCATCCTACATTTATGTCCCACATTAATCCAACCGTATGTACCACATGACATCCCTCCCTATGTCAATATGGCATCCCTCATATGATGACTTATATGTAAATGACTTGTTGAAATGGGGTGGGACCCCATGTCCCACATGACATCTTATGTCCCACATGACATCCCATGTCCCACATGACATTTCACCCTATGTCCCGCATGACATTCCACCATATATCCTACATGGCATCCCATCCTGTTCCACATGGCATCTTATCCCATGTCCCGCATGACATCCCATAGGCTCCATAAGAAGTCTCATCCTAGCTATCACAGTCCCTGATTGAGCATACTATGTATGAAAGTGTCAGTTCATATAATAACCGATATGCAAATGACTTGTTTGATAAGAAAAAAAGGCAGAGTCAAACAATTATGACTGATATAGCCCTTGGTGAATACCACATGGTATATATTTTATCATATGTCCTGCATGGCTCCCATCCATGTCCCACGTGGCATCCCTCCCTATGTCCATATGCAGTGCAATCACATCCTGTCACACTCCCTGACTGAGCATATTAAATAAAAAAAGTATGGTCAGTTCATATACTGTAGCAACTTTATGCAAATGAACAAAATAATAAAGGCGGAGTTTAATAATCATGCCTGATACAACCATTGGTGCCCAAATATTTTGAAGAATTGTCAGGATTTTAAATCTCCAGTGCTATGAGAGAGATGCTTGAGGATCTCTAAAGAATATTGGAAAATTATATAATTTTACAGTAATATTCTTTAAACTTTTTGAGGAAACTAGCCTTCAATCTGTCTTAAGTGTCTCTAAAAAACTTTTTACATTTTGTAACAAAATTCTAACCTTCCATTAGAATATCTGAAGAAACTTTAACATTTTTGAGGAATTCTTAATTTTGTTAAACATTTCTGAGGAAATCTCAGGAAAAGCTGAGGGCTGGCGGCCGGCCAAACGAAATCGCCATTACATAGCTTTACATTATGCTTCGCATGCTCACCAAAAAGGAAATGTCCATCTGTAAAATTGATGTTAAATCTTACTCATCATGCTAATTAAAAATAAAAACAATAGTTTTGGTGCTTTGAAAATGCCAATAAAATTTGTACAGTCCTTTCTGTTACCTGACAGTTGTTTACTGTACATGTATTTCACTGTATTTGCTCTCAGAAAAATTGAAATGAGAAATAAATGAGATGTCCATCTGTAAACATTCATGACCCTATTCAAATATATAAATGATATACAATTTCTTTTTAAATGCTAATAAAGTTTGTATGGTTGTTTCTATGTTTGTTTGTTTGTTTGTTTGTTTGTGTCAACAACACTTTAATAATTAATTTTATGAGCCAAAAGAGGTTAATTAGGAAATTCTTAATTGTTAGGTGTTTGGATAGTTGAGTGCAAAGAGATGTGGTAAACTTGTGGCAGCTGGTACTACAAGGTCATATCAGGGACTGTCAGAGAAATTGAAACTGATAAATAAATGAGACGTCCGATCTCTAGCGCCAGAGAGGGTTTCAAAAAAAGATTAACAAAATTGGTTGCACAAAATAGAGGGAATTTAGTGAGGTTTTCTGAAAGGATTTTTCAGTTATTTCTGAAGAATGTTTAATAACATAAGTCATTAAACAACACTTTGTGTTGAACCTGATGTTGTTTGTATTCTCAGCATTTAGTTACAGAACTTGATTCAGGGTGTGGCTAGACGGATGTACTGTATCACCTTTCCAGACAGAGTTAATCAAAACTAGCACACTCCAGAAAAAAGTTTAATAAAACATGAAAATCTGTCACAAATCAATCACAAGCTCTATTTCAACACCTAGTCTTACCCTTCAGCTCCCAAAGCAAACACCCAGAAACCATACAAAATTGATCAGCTTAGGTGGGATATGTGAATATTTTTGTACTGTTACTCCAGTATCGGAAGAAATTTAAGCTTAAGTTGAGAAAGCCAGAGAAGCGACTGTCATACATGTTAAGCGGAATGTTCAATGTAAAGAAACAAAGGACAGATTGAACATTTTTATTGAAGATTTGTATCTACTACAAGTCATGTTTATTCAGTTTTTCCAAGTCGTCACATTAACCAACCTGAAAATATACAAGAGCATATCAATAAATACCCAATCCCCACCCCTCTTTGTGAAATACTCAACTCTATGATTACCACAGTTCGATTTCTATTAATTATAAAATTTCTCAGGGTTCTAAAGGTGTCAAAATCTTGCCACAAAAAATTGTAGTAGAAATGATATTAATGTAGTAAATACATCTTAATATACTTCCCTTTCCCAATTTTATGTTCATCACACAATTAAATAGGGGATATTTTTAGAGCACATATTTACCACATACACTGTTGCTAAAAAAAAGAATTATGAAAAGAAAAACAATTCCCCCAAATTCCCATTTTTCCTGTGGTTATAAATAGCCAGAACCGTTTTCCAGGTCTGATGATTATTATTGAAAGGAGCACATAGACCATGTGACGTGATACCTAAACCATGGTTTATATTCCACCATAACAACATATGAGAATCTCAATTATGGTGAACAATCACCATGACACTGTTCCTGCTCTTCATCAATGACCTTCTCTTCTCCATCCAGCATAAAGCTCTTCGCAGACCACTGCATAGGCTATTGCCAAATTAACAACGAAGCAAATGCTACTACACTTCAAAACGACTGAATAAACTGCAAGAATGGGAAAAGATTGGTTACGAGATTAGTTCAGTGGCCAAACATGTCTATCTCAAAGAGTACTTCAAAAGAAACAAAATGGCGAAGAAAGCGATTAAAAATCTCATTCCATTAAGGAGATATTCAAGTTTAAAGCTCTGTCTTATCTGTGTAGAAATGACTGGTGTAGTACATATAAATCTACTATGGAAAGTTGGCATCTTCATCCTCACATTCCTAACAATTGTTAATGTATTTAAAAAAAAGTTTAATTAAGTTTTTCACTATTTAAATGATTTTTCATTGAACTTTCTTCAGGTGGTATATTATAAACACCCTTCCTAGATTCAGTTTCACTACTTTTTTGACTTATCCAATTGTTTTTAAGCCACAAAATCGTAAGACAAAATATGATAGAATACATAAAGACTTTGGGGAATCTAAGACTGTGACATCACAACTAGTCTGATTTTAGTCGTTTCTACACAAATGATACAAACTATAAACTTGGATATCTCCTTAACAGCATATGATTTTTAAATGCTTTCTTCAATATTTTGTTTCTTTTGAAGTCCTCTTTCATAAACGAGAGACTTGCTTGACCACTAAACTACCTAACCACACACACTAACAGATGGTTTAATTTCAACATACACAACAAACTCAACTGGAACCACCACATACATTACAAAAAGTCACCATCAAGACCAACTCCACAAGAAGTTTTCTTCAAAGAAACATTCACCAATGTCCCAGACATGCAAAAATGCTTTGCTAGGCCTTAGTCCGATCCCTAATGGATGTATGGGATCCTGCATCTGAATGCAATACCAGAAAGCTTGAAATGGTTTAAGAAAGATTCGTATACCATGGCTATCACACAACAAGCAGTGTTACATCCATGCTCAAAGATCTCTACTGGCCCATACTGTGTGAAAGAAGAGCTTAGGTCAAAGCTATGATGATGTACCGCATTGCAAACCATCTAACTGACATACCATTCCATCTCAGACTCAACAAAAAACTATGGCTGAAAAAACATCTCTTTAATAATACTTCCACCTATAAATGTAACTCATCACAATTTTCACAAACTCAATAATGGCACAATTCTACAACCTCCTCTTCTTGAAACTGTAAACTGTAAGACTCAAAACTAATCAAGCCATGAAATGAAAACAGGATGTATCCAACAAATTTCTTGGTAGAGTTGACAGGAGTAATCGAAAACAGAATTGGTGAACAACCTTTTCGCATCTTTCCCTCCCTGACATTTACTTTCAATTACCCTTTTGCTCGACTTGGTTTGCGAGGCTGAGTAATTGAGCTGGTGTTTAATACTTCCTAAGTTTAGAGTCATCGTCAAATACTCCAGAAGAACGGACAACAACTTTAAACTAGAGCAAGTAAGACCATGGAGCTATCAGATTCTGACCTTCGGAACTAATAAAACGAAAGGGTGGAAGACAAAAAGAGCAAAGGCAATATATTCATAGGGATCAATATTAGCTATAAATATTTCAGTATAAGCATGTGATCAGCTGGCGCCACATAACTTTGGGAACCTTGAGGCAAAGACTCGCAAACATTCATTTGTGACACGCAAATATTGTGAAGTGACAGAAACAGATTAAAATTTGAAGGAAAAAGAGACGGCATTGTATGGAAAGCATTCAAAAATCAGCATAAAAGCAATAAACAGCACAATACACTAATGCCCTTGTTTATACTTTTAACATTGAATGTCTTCAAGCATCATTCGTTTGTCTGTTTTCACTGTTATCAGTGGCGTAAATCCATTTGAAAAAAGTGGGGGAGGGGGATGAATTGTATGATTTGTCCGTTAAGGTAATACCGAAGGTGCAACTTCAAGCCTGGTGGTGTTGGGATCCAGGGGCGAAGCCCTGGTAAGGGGTCCAGGGGCAAAGTCCCGGTGAGGGGTTCAGGGGCAAACTCCTGGTAAGAGGTCCAGGGGCGAAGTCCTGCAGGTAAGAGGTCCAGGGGCGAAGTCCTGGTAAGGAATCCATGGGCTTCGCAGAACTCTCGCAAAGTTGACATTTGAAGGGCAAAAAAGTATGTCACAACGCATAGGAAGAAGGTCAAAATACAAGTCAAAATTCATGTCAAAGAGAGCTATAATACACAATATACAAAACACAAAATCATGGAAATGCATAATGTGGAAATTTGTTGTTTTATTGTTCACGTTTCAGTGCATGTATATAGGTCTATGGTCACTCTTGAAAAATATGTGTAGTGTAAAAGTAAACTGTTGCAGAGCCTGCTTCCTATGCTTCCAAATAAATCTTTCAAAATGTAATTTATCCTTTAATTTTGAAGTACCTTCGGCCCACAAAGTGTGTGTGTGGGGGGGGGGGGAAGGGGGGTGATAGTATGGATCATTCCCTGATTGTCAATATTCCCCCATTGCCCCTGGATTTAGGCCCATGACTACTATGTCTGTAGTGTATGGCAATTTAATGCAAAATTCCAGCTATAATAATCTTGAGTTTTTAAACAGTTTTAAACAGATTTATTTCTTTGCTCTCTTTAACTTGAGCATACATGCAGTAGGCGAAGATCTGGGAGGAATGGAGCATACCTACCTCTGATACCTATAATGTTTCCTGGACGAAAGGCTAGTTGCCTGAGATTCCAGACCTACATGTAGAAGTGTAAAGTAATTCGTGACTCTCGGCCTTGAAGTGAAAGCGGAAAGCCCGATTACACCAGTGCTTATCCAGCCTGTTCTTAAACAAATTTAAATGGCATGCTCGAACGCTGGTGAATGAATATGATTAAAGAATTTTCCTGTTTTTAGAACCTCTTGTTCTATTATTATTACGAATAGGTAATAAATTTGCAACTCTTGAATCATATACATGTATATATGAGACCATCTTATATACTTCAATCATATTACCTCTTGCTCTTCTGTACGTTAATGTTGGTAGATTCAGATGATTAAGCCTGTCAGGATATGGCCCCCTCACTTTTTGGTGAACCCTACTAACATTTTGTTCCCAGTCAAATTTGAATAAATTGCAATCCCCCACTTGTTACTACAGATCTACACCATTGTAAACATATACACACAAAAATGCTGAAAACCTTCTTTTTTCTGTTAAACTTTTTTGGCTATAAAAATCATAAAATATTACATTAATTTAGAATGTGTCTTTGCTTCCCTTCTGCCTGTTTCTCTCTCGTAATCTAGTAACTGCTGTACAATTATTCTTTCCAGGCTTCCAGACATCCGATTCTATTTTAGTATGTAGTCAATGGTGAAAATTGTCACCTACAAAATTGCCCATAAATGTAAGTAAGTTGCTCTGGCCAAGGATCTGTTATTCAGATCCCTGCTCTGCCACACTGACCTAAATATTCATCAAGAAGTTGAAAAAGAATGTAATATATATGTACAATCCAAGCCTTGGTCAAAACAATATTCAAAAGTGAAGTGGGGAACTACTCTTATGACACACACAATCTCACAGAAAAATCAAATAGCATTTACATAAATACTTTGAGTATGGTGAGGCTGTGACCTCACGAGTAACAACTGTATTCTGAATTAAAACCTAATTATTTCCTTTACAGAATACCATTTTTGATCAGTAGATATTTTCAAGTTTGCGTCTTTTATAAGTCATTGGGCACTAAATTAAACCTTTAAGGATTCAATTTGCAAAGCACGGCCATGATTTAAGCAGGGAGCTACCAAGGATATTTTCCATCGTATTTTCTTATTTTGGAAACAAACTTACAATAATTTGAAAGGAATACTTTACACCGCAAGGTCACTATCAACACACTGGTCAAATCTTTGAGTGCAATAACTCCTTACTCCTAATGCAGCGGTCAAAAAACATCTCTACTCCCCTCAAGCGTTCACCTTTTTCACAAAAATTTTTAGGTCAAGATTCACAAACCCGCAATATTTTTGAGGCAAAGATTCACCTTGGGAAAAAAAAATTAAGTCAAGATTTACCTTTGGTCAATTTTTTTTAGGTGAAGATTCACCATAATAAAAAAAAAATATTTCTGGTTATATTCTACAATTTATAATCAGTCAGTATAGTTTCATAATATACCATTTTGTTATTCCCTGTTATCTTCTTGTATGATAGAATGAAATCTAAATAGTATAATTTAAGCACTTATTATTTTTCAGTTTGATGTTGATTCGATGTTAATGATTTGAATTTGATGCATTTCCGTCGTTTAGGTTAAAGAATTTAGACAACAATTCACCCATCTGCAATAGTTTTTTGGCAAAGATTCACCTCACTTGAAAAAAAATTAGGATCCAGATTCACATCACCCAGAAATATTTTAGGTCAAGATTCACCCAAATTTCAAATTTCTGACCTGAAGATTCGGACATCGTAATGACGCCGAACCTTGAATGTGCCTTGAGGGGGGTCTATGAAAATGCTGTTTGACTGCTGCATAAATATTATGAGGAACAGCATTGCTTTGTCACCAATTTGTTTCTTTAACTCATATACGAAGATTTTATTTCAAGCAATTGATTGTTATGTAGCAAAGTATAAATTTAAAATATAAAGTCCTTTATAAAATAAAATATTTTCTGAAAACTCAAGCTGAAAATTCAAAGCGTCTTGGAAAACAGATAATTTCCAAACAATTAACATTAAGTCAAATTACATAAATTCATCTCCTTTTCAAAGTCTGTGATTTTCAGATAATACTTTGACACTTCAGAGCTGTTTCTCAAAAGTGCCCACACTCAGAGACAAATATAAATGCCATCTCTGTTTTTGCTTGGATCTTATAATTGTGTTATATGCAAAATCGATCAGAACCAAGAAAATATGCTAATTTGATTAAATGATATCAGCAGTTTCATATATATGAAATTTTAAATTACAAGTACACCTAAACCTGCAGATATTCTAAGCACTTGCACACACCTTGCCATGCAACAGCTCCAGAACACCTTTTGCAGAACCTCTTACCCTACATTAGCTTTTCAAAGCAAGTCTGTATGCACAAATTCTATAAAATGGTCTTGGGTCAAATTTCTTCAACTTATGCAGCTGTGGAAATTCTAAGAAAATCAATGTTTTTAAAATTACATTTATTTTAAAGGACTCAAATTAGAATGGTGAAGATTTAAATAATTATTTGTACTAAAAGAAATCAGGGTCGTAATAACCATTTGTACTAAAAGAAACCAGGGTCGTAATAACCATTTGTACTAAAAGAAACCAGGGTCGTAATAACCATTTGTACTAAAAGAAACCAGGGTTGTAATAACCATGTGCTAAAAGAAACCAGGGTCATAACAACCATGTACTAAAAGAAACCAGGGTCGTAATAACCATGTACTAAAAAAAACCAGGGTCGTAATAACCATTTGTACTAAAAAAAACCAGGGTCGTAATAACCATTTGTACTAAAAAAACCAGGGCCATAACAAACCATGTAAAAAGAAACCAGGGTCGTAATAACCATTTGTACTAAAAAAAACCAGGGTCATAATAACCATTTGTACTAAAAGAAACCAGGGTCGTAATAACCATTTGTACTAAAAGAAACCAGGGTTGTAATAACCATGTGCTAAAAGAAACCAGGGTCATAACAACCATGTACTAAAAGAAACCAGGGTCGTAATAACCATGTACTAAAAAAAACCAGGGTCGTAATAACCATGTACTAAAAGAAACCAGGGTCGTAATAACCATGTACTAAAAAAAACCAGGGTCGTAATAACCATTTGTACTAAAAGAAACCAGGGTCGTAATAACCATTTGTACTAAAAGAAACCAGGGCCATAACAACCATGTACTAAAAGAAACCAGGGTCGTAATAACCATTTGTACTAAAGAAACCAGGGTCGTAATAACCATGTACTAAAAGAAACCAGGGTCATAATAACCATTTGTACTGAGAGAAACCAGGGTTGTAATTCTCATCTTGAAAGTGGGGATGGGGGGACATGGCCTCTTATCCAAAAAGTTGGGGGACAACAGGCAAATTTTCTCCAAAATGTAATGATTTTTTGTTTTATTATACGGAAAAGTGGAGAGAAATGTCCTCCCTGTTTTCCCCATCCCCCTGGAAATAAAGATACCGTTACAGATACTCTCATATACAGTACACAGCACAATGGAAATCAATATATTCATGTACTGTACTCATACTGTCAATTTTACATTATTTACATGATTTTATATTATTTACATTTTGTGACTGATGGAAACATTGATCTGTATTTAATCCTGCTAAAATAGTTTTTGTGGTGAAGCATAATGTAAAGTAAGGTACTTAAGAAAAGGAAGACAACATTAATAATTGTTCAAAAATCTATCCCAAACCATGCAAACAGTAAACACCATCATAATTGGTTAAAAATGGACAATTTTACAGCTTTGTTAACTTTATACAAAATTTTGATATAAGAAATGACAAACCTTTCAATATACTTATGTAAACACATGCTTTTCCTTCCAAAATTATTAAAAAAAAAAATTCAGTGCAAGCAAAACTAGCTTGCCTGATTTAGATATTTTGCCACAACATGTGATCATGATTGAGAGCTTGCATACAACACAATATGACACACAACAAAATTTAAAATTAATAAATACATAACACAATTCATAAAAATTCCTGAAATTGTGCATCTTCTCTAAATGATAAAATGCTATCTTGCTTTGCTTTTCTTTAAGATTTTAATTCTCTCTTAGAATTCATTATAATTTGAATTTGAAATCTTGCTGTGAAAATACTTTACATGATGGATATAACATGGAGAGATAATTTAAACCTTACATTTTTTTCTCATTTATTGTTTTTAATATCCCTTTTTACACAGCAACTTCAAACTGTCTAAATCTCTCTTTGAATACCCTATCAGTCCTAATCTTTATGATTCCTAACCTATGTTGAAGGAGCTTACTAGAAATATTTAAAAATAATAATATCAATTACCAAAGAAGTATTTCTGAAAGCAATGACAATATTCAAGCAGCAGAACAAGACCTTAGATGGAAAAATAGTTTTATGAATCATTTGACAGGACGGATGAAGCAGGATCTGCTGGATGAGGTGAGTGCAGATGGGAGAAGCAGCACTGATGATGCTTCAGTCCCTAAGGACTTCACAAACAAGTTGAAAATGTAGGAATAACTCAAAAAAGTAATTTAACAATTGTCAAGTCAAGCAAACCATTTTAGGAAAGAAGTCAGATAACATCTTGCCTTGGAACCTTTACAGTATCACAGTATCACACAGGAATAAAAACTGTGTGAATGAGATATGTTGACAGAAGTAAAACTCAAATTTATGTATTTTTTGTTTGAAATTTTTGGATCAAATATCATCACTGTTTTTTTAATTTATGGAATCAAAATGGAATCAGCAACACTTTGCACACCAGAAAATACAAATGCATGCATCAACACCTGATGAATCAGTATCTTTCATCATACAGAACAGTAACTCAGAAACTAATATAAATTATTTTTAAAATTCAATGTTTGTTGTTCTCTTTTATTCCCCCTCCCCACCCCCTCCAAGAAAAAATACTCCTTGTTTGCATGCTTTCTACTATTAATATGAAATTGTGAAACTTACCAAGTATATTCCCATGCTTTAAAGAAATATTCCTATGGTTTAAAAAATATTCCTATGGTTTTAAGGAATATTCCCATGGTTTAAAGGAATATCCCATGGTTTTAAGGAATATTCCCATGGTTTTAAGAAATATTCCCATGGTTTTAAGGAATATTTTCATGGTTTTAAGGAATATTCCCATGGTTTTAGGGAATATTCCATGGATTTAAGGAATATTCGCATGGTTTTAAGGAATATTCCTATGGTTTTAAGGAATATTCCCATGGTTTTAAGGAATATTCCTATGGTTTTAAGGAATATTCCGACTTAAAGGAATATTTCCCTGGTTTTAAGGAACATTCTCCTGGTTTTTTGTAAAATTTTATTTGAAAGAGCATAGTTTGAGAGCCAATTTGGTACAAAAATCAGGTTGATATCAGGTTGTTTAGGAGATATGGATTTTAAAGATTTCCCAGTTGCATTTTAAAGTTTTTGTACAGTGATGAATTCGTGTTTGATGTCATAGAGGCAACTCCACTGCAAATGTTTATGTATTTCTTTGAATGTTAATTGCTTGTTTTTCTATGATTAGAAACAATTTTACAAAAGTTATATTGAAGTAGGGTATATTTGGCAATGTATATAAATACCTATCTTTCGTCAATTTATTTTTCTAGCAGGTTTAAATCATAAAAAGGAATGATAGATTTTAATGAAATACGCCAATTTTGTGCGAGAATGTGTTGCTGTGATGTCATACTGATCCTTTTCCTATTCGTTTATTGGCATTTTTTGTGAACCTTAACTTAAAATTTGATAATCTTCTGGTAGGAATAATATATCAACATGATAAAAACATGGGAATATTCCTTTAATAAATTTCCAAATGAGCAGCATTGCAATAAAACAAACAATTTTAAGGAGTTCTAATCCCCTTCCTTGTCCCTACGCCCCATCCTTGTCCCTACGCCCCTTCCTTGTTCCTATGCCCCTTCCTTGCTCCTACACCCCTTCCTTGCTCCTACCCCCCTTCCTTGCTACTACGCCCCTTCCTTGTTTCTACGCCCCTTCCTTGTTCCTACACCCGTTCTTTGTTCCTACGCCCCTTCCTTGTTCCTACACTCCTTCCTTGTTCCTACACCCCTTCCTTGTTCCTACACTCCTTCCTTGTTCCTACACCCCCTTCCTTGTTCCTACACCCCTTCCTTGTTCCTACACCCCTTCCTTGTTCCTACACCCCTTCCTTGTTCCTACACTCCTTCCTTGTTCCTACACCCCTTCCTTCCTTGTTCCTACACCCCTTCCTTGTTCCTACACCCCTTCCTTGTTCCTACACCCCTTCCTTGTTCCTACGCCCCTTCCTTGTTCCTACACCTCTTCCTTGTTCCTATGCCCCTTCCTTGTTCTTACACCCCTTCCTTGTTCCTACACCCCTTCCGTTTCCTACACCCCTTCCTTGTTCCCTTGCCTGGACCTGTCCAAAAGATCTTCAATAAACACAAATTTTTTGACTATACTTTGCTAAATTGCTCACACTTTTGTTTGTTTTTAAATTTCATAACATTTTTTTGTTATATCACAGGTATTAATTAAATATCTATACACAGACAGACATGTCGCTGTTGCCAAAGTGATAATACTTTAAGTGAGTCTCGCACTAATTCTCCAAATCAATCATTTCATCACTTTTAACGCATTAACACTTAACACCTGAAAAAACAATTCAAACATAGGAAATGGCTCCAAAGTTATTCATTATTTCAGCACTTGAAACTGTGGAAAGTCAAATTAAACATGTCAGTATGATCCCAAGAGTATGTAAAACTAATACATTAAAGTGCAGTCAATAATGTGGATCCATCAAAATTACATGTAATCAACACTGTACATTGCTTCAGAGCAATGTGGTATTCTCAATAGAACTTACAAATATTAAATCTATTTTTTGATGATTGGTTTTAACATGGTTAACAAGAAGTGTCGGAAGGACAGTATGCTCAACTATTCAAAGCTAGTATAGAGAATGGGCTTATAGAGGGAAGTATATACAGAAATAGGGTAGAAGGGGCAGATGATTCAAAATTACTTGAGCTTTGAAAGATGCACTTACATTTTCATTTGCTTTTTAATTTTCACAACATTTTACTACAAGCTTCAAAATATCTTTTCCCAGATACTTTAAGACAAAAAAAGCTCAAGGGCACCTCACCAATTAACTCAGAAAACATGTAAAGCTATCCGTCTTTATAACTATAGCACCTCTTTTAGTTCTATAAATTGAATAACAAAGAACGGAAAGGCCCTGATTTGCCAATGTCAACGAAAGAATGTCATTATGCCCCCTTTCCAACCTGTACCCTCCCCCAACACCTACACATTCCCAGAACTACATCCTGGATTGTAATACAACTTCTAATTTAAGAAAATATGTATCAAGCAAAGTCAAGCAGCATGAAAAATGTACAATAACATTAAAGCAAAATCATGCAAAACAATATTGCTTAACGTATGACAAACTAGACATTGGAAACAATACAAATCCCCTCACTGCTAATAATGCACATTCCAGCCTGTCCCACATTCCATCCCAACCTGTCCCAAATGTCATCCAATGCCAATACCCCATGCAATCACACCTGAAAACCAGATACTGTATGTCATTCCACCACTTGCATGACCTGCATGCCATCACAAACTGAAATCCAGATGACACCCCACCACATGCCATTCTGCCCTGTCCCACATTTCCACCCACCCTGTTCCACATGCCAACCCACCCTGTTCCACATGCCAACCCACCATGTTCTACATCCTAAATCCTTCAGCTACTTTATCATCGTGTTATCTTCTACCCTACATTCTGCCTATTATTTATATTTCCCAAACCCCGAATATAACATTCTTTAGAAGCAGGAAACTTTTATGTGCTTCTCTATTCATGGCAAAACAAACATTTTGATTGCTATTCATGTCAGGAATGTCAATATCATAACAAAACTAGAAATGTGAAGTTAGTAAATCATAAGCCATATATTTTTGATCTCAAGTCAAACATTTTGCAGCAAAATCTATTGTTATGCAAATAACCTAATTGATATGCTTATCAGTATGTAATAGAGGGGTTCTATTATGCAGTGGCTTTCTCTCCTAAGAGTATGATGACTCCAAGGAGAGCAATTACAGAATTTAAAAAAAAAAGAACAGTGTAAAATATCAATCACAAACAAAATTCATTTAAGTAAAAGAAAAAGATAAATGCACAATACTAAATACTGGCCAGTATTAAATTCAAATAATATTACCTTAATCTGTCAATTAATCCAAATTCATTCAACACAATCGCTGACTGGTCCACTTACACTCGTATCTCCATATCATCTCTCTAATTAATTTACTGTAAAACGGTTTTTATAATCATAATAAATCAAAATCTAATTTAAACCTATTTTAACGCTTAAAACTAACTCTTCACGCACACACTTGCATACAAACATGCACACTTCACACACACAATCTCTCACACTGTAAAAACATCTGTGATGTCATAGTATCGCGTGAGGCAAACCATAGAAACAATACGTCCAAACGTGACGAATGTTTACAAGTGGCTGACTGACACAGACAAACAGATCCTCACGGATTTTATTGGTGAAAGAAGTTACTTTTATTTTACTTATTCTTGACATTTTCTTGAGGATTTGCGATACTGGACGCCACTCAAATACAAGTAAATTAGATGTTTAGTTGCAATGTAAGTGCAGGAAAATGGGAATGCTTCAGTGCAAGCCTCCGTATCTTAACGCTAATACTACACTTCCAACGTTATTAGCGTTAGTGTATGCCTACGTCTTTCTTTATTACACGAATATTCACAAAGTTACACTCTTCCCACCTGAAACACAGACTTCTCAGACACAGAAACACAGACACAGAAGTCTATGAAAAGTTAACTTAATACCTCCTGAAGGCCTGGTTGAGATAAAGATTCTATTGGCCCTAAGCCTTTTTCAAATGCACTCAAAATAATCATCTTAAACAAATTATTATAACACAAGAGAGGTTAAAATTTTGACCTACCCTAACACAGGTAATAGGCCAGACCAATAATACAGGTCTGCCTTGGCTTAGACAGCCAGCATGAATTGAAATTCATCACCTTTAAAAGGGGCTCTACATTACATCCGTGGCATTTAACTATTACCGTCGAGATCAGAAATTTTCATTAAATTCAAGTCCACCCACTAGGGAGGTATACCCTCTCAACATTTAGTTCAGTAATTCAAATTCCTTCATATTATCTCCATGGTTACAACAGTTTTCATGTGAACTAATTCACAAAATGTTTCTCCTTCGTCTCTCCAGTCTTTCAAAACTCAAATATGTAACCTACATATTTATATAAACCTAGGCCTAAAGCTAAACTTAGGAAATGTATAGTAAGCCTTCACTGAAGCATAAAAAAAAATGGTAAAATCATTCATTGGTTAATTAAAAAAATGAACAATAATTAGACCCAACCAAGGTCTGAGGGCACACCGTCTTCTGCAATTATCTGTACTCCAAATCTCTTAGGTGGATTCCCTTTGTTTTGTCGCTCTGATCGTCGAATGTTAAGTTTCTCATCTTGAATTTGTTTGTTATTATCCTCTTCATTTACAGAATTAGAAAATTCCTAACCCATGTTTTGTTGTGATACTTTCCTTTCTGTTAGCTTTTGTTTCATCACATACAATGGTTGAACAATAACTTTTTCCTTTTCTTTTTCTTTTAGGATGACATTGTTAGATTCAAGTTCATTTGCTTGTGCTTTCTATTCCTCTGCCATTTTCTGGTATCAGAACATACACTAGTAACAGCTTCTATTCTTAAAATGGATTTCTATTGTCAAAATGGACTGAAATAAAGCCTTCACATTACCATTACACTCTTTTATTGGTACTTAAAAAAAACTCTGTACCAGAATAGCTAACAAAATTTGTTTTTTTTTCTTTTCTGGTACGTAGTTTATTAAGTACAAAAAAAAGGAGTATAATGGTAATGTGGAGGCTTTATTCCAGTCCATTTTGACAATAGAAATCCATTTTGAAAATAGAAGCTGTTTAGTATATCTGCATTAGGTTGGTCTTTAACAATGTAAACATCTTCTTCCCATTTATCTGCAATCTTGCATCTTCCTCTGATCCTTTATTTCTTATCAGCACTCTCTCCAGGGATAAGTGGGTGTACCTTCAATCTCTGATTGGTTGATATCCTCTGTCTTTGTGCTGCCTTTTTTAAGTTCTCTTTAGCATGATTGAAGGCACTGACATATCTGGTGATGTTCTTGATTTCGCCTTTCTCTTCCATCATGAAATCTACAGGTAGACAAGCATGCCGGCCAAACATCAGACATCATGGAGTATACCCAGTTGATGCATGGACCCTGTTATTATAAGCATGGATGACTTCTTGAAGGTGCTCTGGCCATTTCTGTTTCTGTTATGGTGGCAAAGTTCCAAGTAAGTTGGGAAGTGTTCTGTTCATTCTTTCATACGACAATTACCAGCAGGGTGGTATGGTGTGATATGACATTTTGTGTACCATAGATGTTGCAAAGTTCCTTGATTGTTTTTGCCTCAAAGTTTGGCCCTTGATCACTCAGTAGTCTTCCTGGACAACCATATATTTACAAACAGTGTCTCCATAGTGCCTTGGCTGTTGTTTTTGCAGTGGTATCTATTGTTGGAACCAGAATTACATACTTGGTTTAGAGATCTGTTATTACCAAAACAGTTTCCATTCCTGATGTAGATCTCTCCAGGGTTACAAAGTCTACCCCAAGCTGTTGAGATGAGATTATTTTCATTAAGCAACACCTCTTACAGCTTTTACATCTCTCTTAAATATCTGCAAACATTTGTGGCCAATAACATCTTTTCTGCACTTGTTTGAATGTTTTATCTGCTTTAAAATGGCCAGCCATGTCATGCAGCTGTTGAAATACTTGTGTCCTCAGTTCCTGTGGTACAACAAGTTGCAAAAATTTGTTTAGCTTCGTTGTTGTCACTTATGCTTCTGTAGAGTACTCCTTTTTTATTTTCAATTGTCCCATTCTTGTAGGAGTGTTTTCATTTCTTTGTTGTGGTTGTCCCATTCTCTTTGTTTCCTTTGTTAAGCCCTCCATTACTGCTGGTATTTCTTTCTGTGCCATCTGTTTTTCATTCATGTCTGTGTTTGACAACCCAGGAAATGTTTTTTTTTTTTTTGACATCTATGTTGTTTATGCTGGGCATTCTTATGGCAGAGCAGCATGCTTTCACCACAATACAACTTATTGTTGCTGGTACCTCACCATCTATCCTTCACCATCTGCATTGCAGTTGCTTCTTCCAGGTCTGTACACTATGTCAAAATTATAATGTACACTATGTCAAAATTATATGAGCTGTGCTGACTTCAAGTAAACCAGAGGGTTGTGATCTGTGTAGACTATAAACTGTGAACCCATATAAATAATAAGCTTGCATGGTGAACCATTTTTAACTAAAACCGATACCGGTGTTGTAACTAAAACCGATTTCTGCGTTTTGGTCTGATTTATATTTTATGAAAACCAAAAAACCGGAAGTACCGAAAATAACCAAATCACTACAAAAAAAATTGCCAAAATATGTTAAAAATCTGTTTTATTTTAATAAAAGAAAGTTCATGATTTGTGTCAGCATGTGTTTGTAGTATCTTTTGATATATTTGTAAAAATATGTGATATTTTGCAAATTCAATCAATAAATACGATTAAGAATGTTTGGAAATAAATAGTGGCGATCATTATTAAAATAGTACCTGCAGATGATAACAGGTTCAATGCTGTTATATAATTGTGTCTTCTTTTCAAGCAAATATTTCTCTGACCACAACAAATTAATTCATTAATAATCCTTTATAACTTGAAGTCTTGCATGTCGATTCTCTCCCGAGTCCTTTTGTCTTTTAAAATACCTAGGAATCCATTATAAATTCCGACAAATATATCGTAAATCGCAAGCCAGGTATTACGAGACCATTTACGAATTCACACCCAACCACGCCCTATACTGTACTGACTGACCCTTTGCATGTACATAGGGCTAGTACAAGTTACTGTATAACACATTTTCAATATGTTAATGGGCCCCTGGATACAAATGAAACTTTGCATGAATAACCCTAGATTCATGTGTTGTCATAGTAACATGAGTAATGAATGAGTTTTCAATGGTTGTTGTATCATTTTCGGAAGTTTTTTTTTGTGTTTAAAGTCAGCAGCTTATGCCAGGAAAAACCGTCGCTATAAATAGCTGTCGCACTGTTATCAGGGAGGGTGAGTTAATTGGGTGATTATTATGGAATAACAAAGATAAAAAAAAGATAAATTATCCTTGTGCAACCAGTTTGGTTTGTGAATCAAACCAAGCTGGTATGATTCACATTTCACAATGTGGTCGCAAGTGAAAACAACCATTCATTCCATCAAAAACTTTGTATTCATTCCTTTAAAATGTTTGTATTCCTTTCCGTCATCTCATTTTCATGTGTAAACCTCTGAACAACAGTCCTGGTCAAAATTGTTCAGTTTAAAAAAGAATAAAAAGATTTCCTGCAATTTGTTTTAAAAAATTTCTTCTGTTCTCCTGTTTCACTCATAGTAGTAGCCTATGAGCAATAGAATCTACCGTTCCAATCATGTGTTGTATGTAATTGACCCATACCATGTGTTATTCACTTGGGGGTAAAGGCTCAAATGATTTCATTGGTTCAAAGTGGAGCAAGTTTATATATGTTTTTTGCAGACCAGTTAGGTGATAGCCTGTTGGTATGCATAAACTAATGATATTATCTCTGCATTCCGCTTTGCATATCGTTTCACAAGTATTAAGTACAAACAGAATGTTAAAATACAGATGTTTTTGCTGTTTTATATTGTTTATCATTGTTAAATGTTTCAAATCAATGTTAAACTTATCTGCAGAAAGCTAAAGAATTGCTTTTGATTGGGTGAGAGGCATATGTGTTGTAAAAAGAAAATGTTTTTACAGTTTCTTGCCCAAACAAAGTCTGGTTTGGTTTAAGTACAAAATACAATATTTCCTTTTAATTTTCAATCCTGATCCATACAGAGATTGCAGGTAATACATTTGTATTTATTTAAATTTTCATTTTCATTAAGAAAATACAAATTTGGTGGGGAGTGGGACACTGCTTTTTATTATCGGGCACTTTTTTCTGCTGTATTACACTCCCGTAATTCCCGCAGTTTTATAGCGCATTGAAGAAGGCAAATACCACTATATGGCAGGAACCTTTAATAGCTTAAGTATAATAGAAAATGCCACTAATGCACAAACAGGGACTATTTAAAGTAAAAGCATAGCAAGAATGATTATTAAACTTGAAAAATAACAGAGGTTTGCATGATTTATGAGGAATTTTTGGTTGAGCTAAAAAAATTTTTTTTTTTTTTTTCAAATAGGACCAACCAAGCCCATGGTTAATGTTTTAAAAACTGTTGAGTATTAAGTGGGTGGGGTCTGAACTGTAAGATTTTCCCGCCGTAGGTTATATGCAAATCAGCAACAATTGTACTGTGTGATCACTGATCAAGTATACGATGGCCAGCATCACACCATTAGATTATGTATTTAGAGGTTTAATTTATAGTTTTACAAGTATCCGACAAATTTCTTTTCTTTTTATATAAAAGAAAATTGAAATCATAACTATGAATTAGAAATCATGAGCAAATAATGGTATATCGACGGCCTGTCAACACAGCCTTTTTCACAACTTATTTTGCGTGACTGCCTTAGGACCTAGACTGACAAAGGGGTAAAATCTGCATAATTTGAGGGGAAAATGGGGTAAATGATATCACTTTACATGCAAACAACATTAAAGTTTAGGAATACAATTTATTAAGCAATGCCTCCAGTATCACTTTCAACATTAATTACAAAAAATACTATGATATAAACATCGTTAGCTGCTATCATATAACAGTGCAGTACACTGCAGTTATAGTTACTGTAATGCACTATATGTTCAAAGCTTGTTTACAATATGGGTGAAAAACAGTTTCTCCAGTTAAAACCAGTTTTGGTTTTGGAAACCGACCAATTTCACGTCAGGGCAAAACCGTGTTAGCTTAAGTCATCTTGGAACTTTTTATTTACTGCCCAGGTGAATGCCAACAGTTCCAATCTGAATGCTGAGTGATTGGAATCATTTTTCTCTGCAGGTCTTAGTGTACCGGCTGGCAAAGGCAATTACTCTTTCCTGTCCTTCATTCACCTGTGATAATACTGCTCCTAGTCCCTGAGCACTTGCATCAGTGAATACCAAAAATGGCAGTTGTTAAAGATTTCTTTAGTTGGTAGGGCTGTTGTTAATACACTTAACCAAAGGTTTTGGTTGTTTTGTTGTCCCATTTCCATTCTTCTTTTCTTTTTTGTAACACCCACAAGGTCATACTAGTTTACCAACAATCTTGGAAAAGTCCTTGATGAATCGTCTATAGTATCCCGCTAGTCCAAGAAAACTCCTCAATTCTTTTGCATTTTCTGTTGTCTTCCAGTTCTCCACAGCTGCAATTTTCTCAGGATCTGTAGCTATGCCTTTGGCTGATACAACGTGGCCAAAGTAGTAAATTTCTTTCTTGAAATGATGACATTTTGATGGTTTAATTTTAGTCCATTTTTTTCTAATCTCTGAAACACTTCATCTAGTCTTTGCAAATGGGCATCAAAGTCACTGGAGAATACAATGATGTCGTCAATGTAGATCAGCAGTTTCATAATGTGGGTCTCCCGAACAAGTCTCCTGTAGCACTGAAGGTTGCAGGTGCATTTGTGAGGCAGAACGGCATTCTGGTAAATTAAAACAATCCCATAGGAGTGGTGAAAGCTATTTTCTTTTGATTACTGGGGTGCATTGCTATCTGCCAATAGCCACTAGCCAAGTGTAGAGAAAAAGCAGGCATTGTTTGATGCATTGAGGCCCAAGGGACTCTTCAATTCTTGGCAACCAATGAGCATCTTTTCTGGTTTTGGCATTTAGTGTTCTGTAGTCCACATAGTCTTAATGATCCAACTTTTTCTGTAACTAACACAATCAGTGCTGCCCAAGGACTGTGGCTGTCTTTAATAACTCCCTGCTCTAGCAATTCTTGGATATGTTGTTTGACTTGTTGATACATCTGGGGAGAATGCATCGATGTCTCTCTTTAATGGGTGGGCTGTCTCCTGTTGGGATTTCATGCTGGATGGTAATTGCATGCCCCAAATCTGTTGATCCCATCTGGATGGTAGTTGTATGCCCCAAATCTCTTGATCCCATCTGGATGGTAGTTGCATGCCCCAAATCTGTTGATCCCATCTGGATGGTAGTTGCATGCCCCAAATCTCTTAATCCCATCTGGATGGTAGTTGCATGCCCCAAATCTGTTGATCCCATCTGGATGGTAGTTGCATGCCCCAAATCTCTTAATCCCATCTGGATGGTAGTTGCATGCCCCAAATCTGTTGATCCCATCTGAATGGTAGTTGTATGCCCCAAATCTCTTGATCCCATCTGGATGGTAGTTGCATGCCCCAAATCTGTTGATCCCATCTGGATGGTAGTTGCATGCCCCAAATCTCTTAATCCCATCTGGATGGTAGCTGCATGCCCCAAATCTGTTGATCCCATCTGGATGGTAGTTGCATGCCCCAAATCTCTTAATCCCATCTGGATGGTAGTTGCATGCCCCAAATCTGTTGATCCCATCTGAATGGTAGTTGTATGCCCCAAATCTGTTGATCCCATCTGAATGGTAGTTGTATGCCCCAAATCTCTTGATCCCATCTGGATGGTAGTTGTATGCCCCAAATCTGTTGATCCCATCTGAATGGTAGTTGTATGCCCCAAATCTCTTAATCCCATCTGGATGGTAATTGCATGCCCCAAATCTGTTGATCCCATCTGGATGGTAGTTGTATGCCCCAAATCTCTTGATCCCATCTGGATGGTAGTTGCATGCCCCAAATCTGTTGATCCCATCTGGATGGTAGTTGCATGCCCCAAATCTCTTAATCCCATCTGGATGGTAGTTGCATGCCCCAAATCTGTTGATCCCATCTGAATGGTAGTTGTATGCCCCAAATCTCTTAATCCCATCTGGATGGTAGTTGCATGCCCCAAATCTGTTGATCCCATCTGGATGGTAGTTGTATGCCCCAAATCTGTTGATCCCATCTGAATGGTAGTTGTATGCCCCAAATCTCTTGATCCCATCTGGATGGTAGTTGCATGCCCCAAATCTGTTGATCCCATCTGGATGGTAGTTGCATGCCCCAAATCTCTTGATCCCATCTGGATGGTAGTTGCATGCCCCAAATCTGTTGATCCCATTTGGATGGTAGTTGCATGCCCCAAATATGTTAATCCCATTGAAAACACTCCTCTATGTTTGTTTACAAGTTCCTGCAACATTCTTTCTTGTTCAGATGTTAACATTTCTTGATTTACATCCATTTCTATGTTCTGGGACTCAGTTGTTGTGTATTGGAAAAAATTCCAAATTTCACTGTGTCTATATCAAGGGTTGTCAAATCTGCCTGAGTTGTCTCAATGTCTTCACTATCAATCTTTCAAAGTTTGCCAAGTTTTTTTGATCTGTATATTTGTACATCATATGGGTTTGCATTCATTACTCTGATTGGTATGTTACCATCTGTGACCTCGACAAAAGATTTTGCAATTCTGACATTTCTTGGTAGGTTGCTGTGATCTGTTGGTTCATTCATTGCAATATAAATCTAACAGTTCAGTTGCTGTCTGCACTTGCATGTGATAATCATTTCAGTCCTGGCTGGGATGGTTATATGATGACGTGTGACCGGTCTCACAAAGCCAACTTGTCCATCTTTGCCTGCAAAGTTGTAATCATCCTCCATACTTTGATGTACTTTTGGTTCCATTCCTTCCAAGATATTGTTGACCCTGGTTACTGAACAGTTTTCATTGCCAACAAGCAAGGTGCATTTGATGCATTTCTGATTACATTCATTCCACAACAAGGTATGTGTTTGATGCAACATTTGGTATTATGTCCATTTCAACAATTAATATTCCAACATTTGTATGTAAGTAAATGGCCATTATTTTCAGTTTAGTCTACATATAGGCAGAATATGGAAGTGATAGTCAATTCGCAGCTTTTAGTCTCAGCCAGGTTATATCTTCTTTCTTCTTTGTAGATTTTGGAAATGTTTATCTGCAAATTCTTGGTTAAGTGTTGTTGCCTGTGAACCAGTATCTATGATGCATTTCAGTTTTTATTCCAGCAGTCTCTATATCCATGGCCACATAAACTCTTCGATTAAATTATTTACATGGTCATGTGGAGTATTAGGACCCACCTACCCAGGCAGATGATTTACTCTGTGCATAATACTCTCTTGCTTCGTAATGGTCCCTAGAACCATCTTATTTCTGGTTATGTACTGGTCTCGAAGAGCATTCTGGTCTCAGTGGTTATACTGGTCTCGGTGGTTATACTGGTCTCGGTGGTTATACTGGTCTAGGTGGTTATACTGGTCTCGGTGGTTATACTGGTCTAGGTGGTTATACTGGTCTCGGTGGTTATACTGGTGGTTATACTGGTTTATACTGGTCTCGGTGGTTATACTGGTCTCGGTGGTTATACTGGTCTCGGTGGTTATACTGGTCTCGGTGGTTATACTGGTCTCGGTGGTTATACTGGTCTCGGTGGTTATACTGGTCTCGGTGGTCATACTGGTCTCGGTGGTCATACTGGTCTCGGTGGTCATACTGGTCTCGGTGGTCATACTGGTCTCGGTGGTCATACTGGTCTCGGTGGTTATACTGGTCTCGGTGGTTATACTGGTCTCGGTGGTTATACTGGTCTCGGTGGTTATACTGGTCTCTCGTGGTTATACTGGTGTGGTCATACTGGTTATACTGGTCTCGGTGGTCATACTGGTCTCGGTGGTCATACTGGTCTCGGTGGTCATACTGGTCTCGGTGGTTATACTGGTCTCGGTGGTCATACTGGTCTCGGTGGTCATACTGGTCTCGGTGGTTCTACTGGTCTCTGTGGTTATACTGGTCTCGGTGGTTATACTGGTCTTGGCGGGCATACTGATCTTGTAATTGTCTCTTTTTAGTAGGACAATTTCTTGCAATAAGCCTCCACTCCTGGCAATTCCAGCATCTAAGACTAGCAGGTTGATATCTTTGTTGCTCTCTAGGTACCCGTGTATGTTGACGTGACCAGTTTACAATTTTTTACTTGCTCCTGAATAGAATTCATTTCCCTTCTTAATTCCTTTATCTCCTCCAGTATAACAATTGTTCCTGTGTTGTTATCTTCCTTTTGTTTTCCATCGTTGCTTGCCCTTTGCATATTTACTGCTGCCAAAATGTTATCATTGTTGCTCAACTCTCTTTCACTTTCAATACTTTTGTTTTATAGCACAGAAAATGTTCCGGTCGGATTTCTCCTTGCTTCTCTTTTTATTTCCGAGCAAATGGTCCGGCTTCTGATTCCCTCAATTAATTTGACTCTCAGCATGCCTTGCTTCATCAGTTTTGGGGCTCGGTTCTTTATTTTACCCTCTAACATTTGCAGTTTTGAAGGCGTAACTTCTAATATCTTCACCTGACTGTTGTGTGAGGGCATAAAACTTGCAAGGATGTTTGTGACAGGTGTCTTATCACCATAAATGTTGCGAAGTTTTTGCAGAATTTTCTTTGCCGAGCTTCTTTCCTCAGTCTCCATCACCATTATTTCTTTTCTTGCCTCACCACCCAGATATCTCGTAACGAGAATTGGTTTCTGTTCCTCTGGTGTATTCCAGGTCTTTGTTGCAACTTCAACCACCTTTTTCCATTCTTCAAATGAGGGGTCATTTAGGGACACCTCTTGTTGTGCAAATTGGTATCGTTATGTCCATATGGATGTAAGAAATGGGCATGATGATGTGGTCCCCCGTTACTCTCAACCCTAATTGGAGTATTTTTTGTAATGCAGTATCTACTATTATCTTAATTTATATTCAAATCAGCTGAATCAAAATAAAATTTGTACTCAATTGTGTACACAACCGAAGCCCTGCACCTATATGTACACTTTCTAAATGAAATTCTAAAATTGTGCACTGCCCTTTGAATTCAATTCTGTAACTGCGCCTAATTGATATGCACACTATACAGTATGTAACAGGAGGGGTTCTATTATGCAGTGGCTTTCTCTCCTAAGAGTATGATGACTCCAAGGAGAGCAATTACAGAATTAAAAAGACACAGAACAACGTAAAATGTGATTCACAAACAAAATGTATTTAAGTAAAAGGAAAAGATAAATGCACAATACTAAACACTGGCCAGTATTATATTCCAATGATATTACCTTAATCTGTCAATCAATCCAAATTCATTCACCACACCATACAATCACCAACCAGTCCACTCACACTTGTATCTCCATATCATCTCTCAAATTAATTTACTGGAAAACAGTTTTTAGAATCATAATAAATCATACTTAAATCTAAACCTATTTTCACGCTTACAACTGACTCTTCACGCACATCACGCACACTTGCATACGAACATGCACACTTTACAAACTCAGTCTCTCACGCTGTAAGAACATCTGTGGTGTCATAGTATCATGTGAGGCAAACCATAGAAACAACATGTCCAAATGTGACAAATGTTTACAACTGGCACAGACAAACAGATCCTCAGATTTTATTGGTGAAAGAAGTTCTTTTTATTTTATTTCTTAACATTTTCTTGAGGATTTGCGATACCAGACGCCAATTAAATACAAGTAAATTAAATGTTGAAGTTGCCAACGTAAGTGCAGAAAATGGGAATGCTTCAGTGCAAGCCTACGTATCCTAACGCTAATACCACAGTCCTAACGTTATTAACGTTAGTGTATGCCTAGGTCTATGTTAATTATGCGAATATTCACAAAGATACATTTATTTCACCATTAAGTGTGAACAATGCTCTTCACATATACTATATGATCATTTGTTTAAGCAAAATCATCATGCCTACTCTAATTCAAGAGATACCACATATACAAATATTTGTAGTGCTACATGTATGCAAATAGGCTAATTAGTATGCATACACAACCCCCAATCATTCTCAACTGAACAGTACCAATGCCCTCTACCACTGAGCCAAATACCAAGTTATTATCCCAGGTTGAATATTTTGTACACAAGTCTATTGTTATGCAAATAACCTACTTTATGTGCACACTACACCTTACCATTGAGTGCATACAATTCTCTTCACATATATGATCATTTGTGTAAACAAATTCCCCACTCCCACTTTAATTCAAGACATATCAAACATGTAGATACAAATATTTTCATTGTTATGCATATAGGCTAATTAGTGGGATGCCCCCTTCCCTATACCACCCAACCATGCTCATTTAAACAGTACCAATGTCCTCTAGCCTTATGCCAAGTTACATGAATGTACACCATTCATAACTTAAGTTATGAACACTTTAACCACAAACTTTAACTGACAAATACTTTCATTGTTATGCAAATAAACTGATAAGTATGCATACACAACCCCTCAATTATGCTCATTTGAAACAGTACCCATGTACTTTACCCTTATGACAAGTTACATGAATGTACACCATTCGTAACTTAAGTTATGAAAACTATAACCAAAAACTTTAACCAAAACCTTTAAACAAACAAATATTTTCATTGCCATGCAAATAAGCTAATTGGTATGCACACACAACCCCTCATGCAAATAAGCTAATTAGTATGCACACACAACCCCCTCCAAACTGCCTGAAATTAATCACTACAAACCCTGGCATGACCGTACATGTACCAGTATCCTTAATTCCCATAAAGACAAAGTAGTTCTACCCTTGGCGTACAAATCAATAACCTTTTAATTGCAGCCAGATATATCCCAGATGACCAATTTACCACTGACCGCAGAACACACATCATCAATCTCTTAATTCTATTTTCAAACGAGAAAGCGGAAATTTAAACAATATCCGGTGGACAAAGAAACAGATCAGTAAATGATAAATCGGAAGTAAAACAGCAAGAATTCAAATTTGATCTTGTTTTAGTTGCAGCCTTTAATACATCCGATGCAAATAAAACCCATTCCAAATTTGCCATGCAGCTTCGTGTTAATTTCTCAGCAAATTCTACATGGGGAGGATGGTGTTTTATAAGTTATTCACATTCTCACAGCAGACTTGAACTTCTGGTGAGGAGATTGAAGTGATCATAAATTAGTTTCTCAACAAAACAACTTGCTAATCATAAAACCAGTCTGTTTCTGAATGAATTAAACACCAACTTTAACGAGGTCAGGATGCGCTTCCAGCTAAGGAAATTAATCTCCAGCTAAGGCATACTCAAATAAGTACAAGAAATAGTTTCTTTATTGTAAAGCTTTAATGCACACTGAATTAACATGATCCACTCAAAAATTTCAAAAACGTGTTTAGAATTACAATTCAATGCAAATATTTAGTTCATTGTCAGATTATACTGATGGTGGATATGATGCTGGATTTAACAATTTAAGAAACTGAATATCATTATCATCCTTAGTAATCAGACTGTGTGTGATTGGCTAGAAAGAGTCCCACCAACCCCCACAATGTTTACCAGTTAATAATCAACAGTTGTGAATTAAACTTGAAATAATGACCTATTTTTGTTGTTATTTCAGGCAACTGACATTCCATTGCGCTGAGAATGTGTCACATACTTTATGACTACAGTATATTAAGTGCTGCATCATTCCTGTGGGAAACATTTGCAAAAATCCAAGTTTTAAAACCTGAAAATAGACAGAATAATCAACTGAAATCTCAGGCACTGTGGACAGACACTTGTTTTTCAATGTTACTATAAATACTGAAGTTTAGTACACTCTTCTATAGAACAAAATCCATTTTTGCCATTTACAAAAATTGGATACTATATTTTTTCCCATCAATTTTTTATTTTTTTGACTTTGCATAATATGATAGATTCTAGACTCCTTGTTTTTGTGATTTAAATTTTGAACCCTTTTCTATGCCATTTTTATATGGAAATGATTTACCCAAAACTTTAATCAAATCAAATTTGTATATCCTGTTCACCCATAAAAGTTTTGAAAATTGTAAGTAAAATTTAAGATTAGTCAATCTGGGATAACTTACGTTTTAGAATACGACTTGAGCAAAAGATAAATTTCACTGATGTCTTCGAAACAAGCCAGTTTGAATTGATGAAACAATTTTGATTCTCATTTGAATTTTAAAACAACAACCCAAAAAAGTTCCGTTTCAAACCAAAGATGGCACAGTAAAATAAGTTTCTATCAAACATTGCTGCAAATTGGGAATTTGCCACATTTAAGAAATCTCCTTTTACCAGCTACTGTACATCTATTATACCCCACATTAAAGCTCTTCAATCTACAAGTCATTAAATCCCTTTCAATCCTCTAAACCGTTACTCTACCATCACCGTTTTGGGTGCCCCATCTCCGACCCCACCTCCCAAGCATGTTTCCAAAAAAGTGCTGGTAGAGTAAGGGTTAAAGTGCTGTTAGAGTAATGGTTAATCAACCCGTGACAAGTGTGCCAACTCAAAAGATATCCAGCATGGTCCCGGAGGGAGGCCCACTGGGTCACTGAAGCGAACGAGCCCGACTCTGCTGCTCGGAAGACAGAGGACCCTTCAATAATCAGCCTGTGCTTAACCCTTACTCTACCACGCAGCAATATTATCACCGTTTTGGGTGCCCCATTTCTGACCCCACCTCCTAAGCGCATTTTCAAAAAAGTGCTGGTAGAGTGTAGTTTAAATTTAGTACACCACTTATAGTCAAATCAAAAAAATCATCTCCACAGCACTGATCTTAAGAAGATGTAAAACACACATCTTACAATACAGATCATGATATGGTATGCATGCAATGATGCACAGATGTTAAAGGTAAAAATGGACAGGTAGAGGCAACAGCTTGATTGATTTAAAATCCACTATGAAATATGAAAAAAAATTACAGCTTTTTAAGGATTTTTTTTATATGGACAAAATATGCAAATTTGTGTTACTCTTGTGATGTAGAAATGGAAGATAAGCTCTAATTTCTTATGAAAATTTAATTGTTTTCAACCCTCTGCCATTTCTCTTCAAAAGGGGAATTTGATCTTTAAGATACCTCAAGCTGTAGAAGGCATTTTGAAGTTTAAACATTTTCAAGGTCTGAAATTAAGGGAAAAATTTAAAGAAATACGAAAGCAATTTGAGGTGTTTTCCTGTTCAATTATAACATTATTTCAATATATTAAAACATTTTTGAACTTTAATTACTCACAACTTGGAAACTACACATGCTATTTTCTACATTCAAAGACTATTTAATTCATTAATCTGATGCTCTTTTTGGTACGTGGTGGAACAAAAAGCCTCTCTATGGACCTTTAAAGAAGGCAATACGTGATCCAATACTATATCATATTACAACAGCTTATAACCCTAATCTGTATTATACTCAAAAGAAAGCAGTGAAAATTAACAAGTTCAATTTGTGAAATGCCATTCACGACAAACCCAATTAGTTTTAACAATAAGTTCACTAAAGGTGATGCGATCACTTTGCAGCTACTGTAGAAGTGTAGTAGCAGGGTGAGAAAAGATTGCATGCTGGGCTGTTAAAAGTATATTCATGTCAAGATATAGCTTGTAAGTCCAAGCATGGATGAAGAACAGGATGAAGAAGAGCTTGAAATGCATGGGATTTCTACATGGGATAAAGTGAATAATGAGAAAGACGACAAACTAGTGTTAATACATACTGGATTGGAAATTTGATTGTCCGATGTACAGTATGCAGTTCAAAGAAATAATAATACTGTAACAGTGATGATAATGATAAAAGAATCTCTGACGCAAACTCTCTACAAGTATACAACCCAAAGGTGGATTACATATAATATGCTTAAATCATACTCAATCTAGACTTCTTTACATGTTTCTCAAAAGTATCAAGATTATTTACAATGACGCTGGTTCCAGAGCCGAGCCGCAATTCCTGGGTGGCTCAGTACATCAGGTTTTGTAAAAGAATGTCCCCCTACTTTGAAGAGGAAAAGCATGGCCACTTGTCCCTCTACTTTAAAGAGGAAAAGCATGGCCACTTGTCCCCTCTACTTTGGAGAGGAAAAGCATGGCCACTTGTCCCCTACTTTGAGGAGGAAATGCATGGCCACTTGTCCCCTCTACTTTGAAGAGGAAAAGCATGGCCACTTGTCCCCCTTCTTTGAAGAGAAAAAACATGGCTACTTGTCCCCCTACTTTGAAGAGGAAAAGCATGGCCACTTGTCCCCTCTACTTGGAACAGGAAAAGCATGGCCACTTGTCCCCTCTACTTTGAACACGAAAAGCATGGCCACTTGACCCCTACTTTGAACACAAAAAGCATGACCACTTGACCCCTCTACTTTAAAGAGGAAAAGCATGGCCACTTGACCCCTACTTTGAAGAGGAAATGCATGGCCACTTGTCCCCTCTACTTTGAAGAGGAAAAGCATGGCCACTTGTCCCCCTTCTTTGAAGAGAAAAAACATGGCTACTTGTCCCCCTACTTTGAAGAGGAAAAGCATGGCCACTTGTCCCCTTACTTTGAAGAGGAAAAGCATGGCCACTTGTCCTCTCTACTTTGAACACGAAAAGCATGGCCACTTGACCCCTACTTTGAAGAGGAAAAGCATGGCCACTTGTCCCCCTACCTTGAAGAGGAAAAGCATGGCCACTTGTCCCCCTACTTTGAAGAGGAAAAGCATGGCCACTTGTCCCCTCTACTTTTAGAGGGAGAATTATAGCCCTGCTCAAGAGGGATGTGTCAGCATCATTGAACCATCCCAAAACATGAACAGTAAGTGAGTGAATTCACACAAATCCTTTATATTTAAAGAATAAAGATTTTTTACCAAATCATACTCATCAAGAAACTCAACTCGACATTTGAAGTGAAGTGTTACAAACATTCAGATTGATCCTGGATGACATGTACTGTAAGGAGATCAAAATTTAGTCCTATTCTTTAATTCTTACCTTATTCTTACAATTCACTTGCAAAATAATATTCTGCATATTGTTTCATGAGTCATACTCATAACTACATATTGCAATTTCAGAATACTCCACAAAAGTCCTGATTCTTCACTTGATATGGGCAAATAAGGGAAAGTCAGGTGTGTGACAAGCGCAAGCTAACCAAGAACTCTCAATCACTCTAGGGGCCTTTAAGAGGAGATAATGGATGTTACAGTAAGCATCGACCTCGAACAACAAATGAGCTTAATGAATTAGTGGCTACTTGCGTTATCAGTGGGTGCTTACAAGCTACAACCATCGCTAGATTGAAATTACACTAGAATACAGGTCCACAATTGCATACTTAAGAGTTTGTCCAGATTACTTTTTCTACTAATTTTCATTCAATTTTGGTATAAAGATCGGTAACCTCAAATGGCACAATTAGGCTGATGGATTGTGTATGGTTGTTCATGCTCTTTTCACTCTCTACTGCAAAAGTTAAAAACCATTTTTTCTTCAGGAATCAAGCTTTTTTTAGAATTTAAGGGCCACATATTTACTTTTGAAAAATCATTATCATGGAAAAAATAATTGCCTTTAACATTTCACAAAAGATATAAACTTTCTGACATATTCATTGTTTTATCTACATATCTTCTGATGAACATATTTCAAAGCCTTGTAAAAGCTGCTAATATGCATATTCATAACATATCATGCATCACATAGTACAGTAGTACAGTAGATGGAGCCCCAGGTTTACATGTAATAACCAGTCGATCATCGTGTGTGTAGGCTGCAGCTGTCCAAGACGGTAGAATATGTATTTTTCATATTGTAGAATAGTAAAATTGATCCATAAGATAAGATGGTGAAAGCTTGTGAAAACATTTTAAGATATACATCAGAAGGCGAAAATGTACTCTAAAATGACAAGGTAGCCAATGTAAATCAGCAAGTATTGGTGAAATGTGATCAACATGAGTGCGCCATGTAACAACCCTCAAATGCCAAATTCTAGTCTGAAGAGGACCTTGAAATACAGTATGTAAGTGTATAAGCTTGCAGATTCCTTTATTCTGCCCCAGGACAGAAAAATCCAATAAACTTGAAGGAGATCAAGCTAAGCCTCGATGGCTGGCTCACTTTATTGAAATCCCCCACAACTTTAAATTCATACTTTAATGTAAAAATAAAGTGAACCAAACCAAGATGCAAGTCATCTGCAATATTCTCCTCTAGTCTACTTGCAGCCTCTTCAATGCAGTTTACAAATTGAAATCCTCTTACTCTCCTTCGTATCTCTGCCTCTTTAACCTTAAACCACGGATCCTCTGGCAAGTTGGCAGCCTCTTACTCTCCTTTGTATCTCTGCCTCTTTAACCTTAAACCATGGATCCTCTGGCAAGTTGGCAGCATCTTACTCTCCTTTGTATCTCTCTGCCTTTTTAACCTTAAGCCACGGATCCTCTGGCAAGTTGGCAGCATCTTACTCTCTTTTGTATCTCTCTGCCTCTTTAACCTTTAACCACGGATCCTCTGGCAAGTTGGCAGCATCTTACTCTCCTTTGTATCTCTGCCTCTTCAACCTTAAACCACGGATCCTCTGGCAAGTTGGCAGCAGCTTACTCTCTTTTGTATCTCTGCCTCTTTAACCTTAAACCACGGATCCTCTGGTAATTTTGCAGCATCTTACTCTCTTTTGTATTGCTGCCTCTTTAACCATAAACCCCGAATCCTCTGGCAATTTGGCAGCATCTTACTCTTTTTTGTATCTCTGTCTCTTTAATCATAAACGGATCCTCTGGGAAGTTGGCAGCATCTTACTCTCTTTTATATTTCTGCCTCTTTAACCATAAACCCCGGATCCTCTGGCAATTTGGCAGCATCTTACTCTCTTTTGTATCTCTGCCTCTTTAACCTTAAACCACGGATCCTCTGGCAAGTTGGCAGTGTGAATCACTTTCTTTCAAATCACGTTCTTATCACAAATCCTGTTATAGACTAGTTGTTAGTTATGTGCAAAAATGAGGTAAGAAACTAATTGGGCACATGCTCATAAAGTGTGATAACATTTTAATGCTCCAAGCATTTGTATTCAAGCAAGAATTTATATTCAAATGAATCATTCATCGTTATTCATTTCCTTTTCATTTTTTCACCAGGAACATGAACACTAAAGAAGCAAGCAATTCTCCCAGGTGCTAACATTCAATACAACATGAGAGTAAACATGAAACCTTGACCTTGGAAATTAAACTAAATCAGACAAATATTATAAGATTTCACCACGTAGGTACATACACTGTAGATATATAAGATTTGATATCGATATACTGTAGCTTAATGTATCTATATACAGTACTGTAGGTTTACATATCGATATACTGTAGGATAACATATTGTAACACCAATCTTTATTCATTCATTTATCAAGTGCCATACCAAATTATACAGAATGTACCTTTAAGACTTCCTGATGAGGCGCGGGGGTGTCACAAACCCCTCTACATGAAATGTTCACTGCTTAATAATTACCTGTTGCAATCAATTGCAAGTAAACTTATAATTCCTAAATTATTGGTATTTCGAGCAACTGACACTCCATTGGACTGTGAAAATTGTACCATTAATTATTCAAGCATAAACCAGAGCATGAAATGCTGTATGTACTGTAGAAGCCATCAAATCCAAAAGTAATTTGTGCAACACAAATCTGTTCCATCAAACATTTGTCAATATACACATTACCCACAAGATTAATATAGTTATATTTATTTTTTTAAATATTATTTTTTCCAGAAACTGATTAAGGAGAAAATTACATCAATATTTTGAAGTAGAGGCCTGTATTGTACTCCCATTCATACATGTACAACAAACTTAATGTAGGGCATAAATACATTCAAAACTATTCAGGGATAATTTGGAAACCAAACATTCTACTGTATTTTCTAAAGACCTTTGAGGGCAATTATACATTAGCACATGCATACACTGTATGGTCCGTGATAGTTGTTTCAGAATTACCTTGTGTTTTTAATTGACTTTGTTTTGTCAATTACACAATTGGTTTCAAAATTTCCTTAGATGATTATAAGAAGAGTACTTACAGTATCTAACTACATCCCAACTTTGAAAAAATTAAATATTTCAACATAGTGTGTACACGCAAAAACTTACAAAGTACAGGACTGTAAGTATGTGAAATAGTCTTACTCCAGTCACTTTTGAAGATTCAGAGTTTTAAGAACATTAATGTAAGTAATTTCTCACATCATTCATTCATTTACCTAACCTGTTAATGGTTGAATTCGAAGAGCAAACTTTCAGAATAATCATCAAGATTTAAATTTCAGCTACGGTACAGGCCCATAGTTTTGCTTTTTCAGTTGTGTGCTCTACCCTGCCCCTCACTGCCTCTACCCTGCCCCTCACTGCCTCTACCTTGCCCATTTTCACCAAGCACTCTACAATTTGTTCACAAAAAAAACAACTTTTGAGAACTACTGTATTTTGCCTTTTTTTCATGCTGATTACATTTCCCCAATATAAAAAAAAGATGCAGGGACACCACTAGATGGATTGACTCTCATTTACATTTTCTAGTGCCATCAAACCATTTGAGGGGTATACTCCTGTCTGCCTCTATAGGCTCTGCTAATCTCATACAGACTATCAAAGCTGATTAAAGGGTTCCCTTCAATTATGATCCCCTTCCCTTCACCCCCCCCCCCCCACTCCCCCATGAAAACATATCCTCTTCCACCCCTGAGAATACACTAGCTACCTAGAATATCAGCACTCTGTAGAGCGCATACCTTTACCCCCATTGCAATTCCATCATGCCTAGAATAATTTTAGAGTTTATTAAATCCCTATACCCCATATAATCTACTCCTATCAAGATTTCCCAAGTTTTGATCTGTAATGATCATTTGCATTATGAACGCGTCAAGATTATCTTCTGACTGATTTCTTCTAAGGCCATATCATTGTTTTTAGTTTCATTCAGGCTACGCATTCATTGTTTGAGTTCCTTTCAGTTAAGATTCACATTTTATCATTTTCCATTCATAGCAAAAATGAATTGTTTTTATTTGATTTAAATTTCTTTTGAGTCCAGAAAATTGATTGTTAGATTTCTTTTCATGGCATGAATTTATTGTTTATCACATTCCATTGAATTTTTTTTAAGTACAGTATGTCTTGACAGACCTTACCCTAAACATCAACACCCCTCGATTTCTGCCCTTCCCTTGTCCCCAATTTAAATCACTTGTTCCTTAAGCAATACTAAAACCACACATCAAATTTAATCCAAATCCAATCATCAGTTCTTGAGCTATTCTAATGACAGACAAGCTCACCTTAAAATGTCCCCACCCTTCCATTTGCACCCTTCCCCTGTGGGCCTGTCCCAATGTCTCAAATTCTCCTTCAGTGTAATGTACGTACCCACATATATTGAAAACACACAAAATACTCTAACGATTGACAAATATCTGCAGAATGGTTACAACAAAAACAAAATTTCATAAGAATTTCACTGGTTTAATGCCCCTGGCATTGTCTTATCTTCTCCAATTCGCACCAAATCAATGGTTGTACAGCAGATGTCTGAGTCAGTCCAATGGTTCAAGAGATTTATGTAGCCGTACCCTGCACACATTTTCTTTGAATTATAAGCAGGATGATACTTACTGTAGACGGGGAAATCTCTGTTGATGTACAAATTTCTCAAAATCTCAAAGTTTTTTTTTAGCAAGTCTTGTTTTCCTATATAACCTCTAAATTGGACAGAAATGAGATTATCTTGTAGCTAGAATGTTCTTAAGTAATAAGCTGGTGAACTACTTAAAAATGATCATTAATGATAGAAAAATGCAAGGTGTTTTGACAAAATTGGCTCGAGTCCATTCAAAGGCAAGATGATCGCATAATCTGAATAACCACATGTACTGTACGATTGGCACGAGTGTACACATGTAATCGAAGAGCAAGTGGAGCGTACATATCCGGCAGCTATTTTAAAGAAGTAGCCTTGCTGTTTCACAGGGGCGGCCCACCCCGCCACTCCGTGGTCCCACCCTGCCCCCTGGGGGTCTGCCCTGTCCCTCATCAGAAAAAATGTTTGTTTTTTCTTTTCAGATTTGACTTTTTTTGTATACTTAATCTTAATTAATTTCATAAATGAAATACCTTACATGGATACAGAACACAGATTGAGAGCATAGTAAGTAAGCAATTGTACTATTTGGCTAATGACTGATCCTTATCAATCAGAATAGTTTCATTCGGAGGTATGATTATAGCTAAAATCCCAGAGCTTCTTCACCATGGGATTGAGCCTTAAGGGGGCCCCTGGACTACATGTAGAAAAGACGCAGCACTTCGTGCACACATTTATGTGCCCCTCAACAAGTCTAGCACCCTGCCCCTTTTTAAATCAAGCTAGGGGTCTGTCTTCCTTTGCACTCGTTGTGCAACATTTGTCGTTTCTATTTTTCAGAGCGCTTTCCTATACCTAAAATTGGCAAACTTTGTGGAGTGAAGCTGATGAACTGTACTGTACTACAAGAAACTGAGAAACATGGGGTGGTGAGAATCCTTTTTCTAGTAAAAAAAATGCCCAAATTTTTCATTTTACTGCAAAAGTTTTTCATATCTACTGTTAAAATCGCTGTCCTTTTTTTTAGAAGTCAATTAAACATTTGAATGAAAGAACATGCAGTGCTGTCAGAAGGTATTTGATATTAGCGTTTGCTGAAAGTTTATATCGCGTCAGCACTACCCAAGTGCAAAGTGTGAAGTTTCCGGCATAGGGTCCAGGGGCCTGCCTAATGGCTATTCCCGGTAGGATCCAGGAATTTAAGCCCCAGAAGCAGGTGAATTTTTACCCTTTTGTGGGTCTAAAATGACAAGAGCCTTTTGTAAAGGAATTTTTACTGGTAACGGAGCCAATTGATAGGTTGGTTGGGAGGAGGAGCTGAGAGGATTTCATCTTTCCAGTTGCATGCTTCCTACTCAGTTGGAAGGTAAAATTGGGAATTTTGGTAAATTTTTTTGGTAAATTTGGGAATTTTTGTAAAAATTGGCAACATTTCCCCAATGTTGCAGAAAATTTCCCAAAAATTTAAGAAAACTTTCTGAAAATGTTCCATGAATCGAAAAAAAAAATCCAAAAATTAAGAAAATATTCCAAAAATGGGAGAAAATGTTCCAAAAATTTAAGAAAATTACCGCGAAACTTTAAATGCTGAAAAGTTTCTGCAAAGTGAAGGAAATTTCTTGAACATTGAAAGGTTTTTCGAATATTGGAGATAAAGAAATGCCTGAAAATGAAGGAAATTTCCGGGAAATGGAGAAATATTCACCCATTGTTTCTCTTTACTAAGTTGAAAGGCTTGTATTACTTTTTAAGTTTCTTCTACAGAAAGAATGTCAGGTACTAAGGCAGCTATACTAGGACAGCTGAATAGAGGCAGTCTTTCAAATATTTGCAATACTTTGCAAACTACAAATTCTCTTTCAATTTTCACAAAATTTTCATCATTATCGTGAAATTTGCTTCAATTTTTGGGCAATTTCCTTCATTTTTGTGCAATTTCCCTTAAATTTCAGGAATTTTCTATTATCTTTGTTAAAATTCCTTTCATTTTCAAGCAATTTGAATTTCCTTTATTTTCGGGAAATGATTTACTTCTATTTTTGAGGAGTTGTCATTCAAACTTCATAAAATATGCTACAACTTTAGTGCAATTTCCAACATTTTCGGGAAACTTTCCACAAATTCGAAAAGTTCTCTTCAATTTTCGGGAAGTTTCATTACATTTTTGTAAAAATTCCTTCATTTACATGATATTTACTTTAGGATAGATAGGAATTTTCTATCAATTTCCATCATTTTCCTGAAATTGCTATAATTTTCGAGAAGTTTTCTTCAATTTTCTGGAAATTTTCTTCAATTTTCGAAAAAATGTCTTCATTATTTTTCAGGAAATGTTGCCAAATTTTAGCAATATTTCCAATATTTTGAAATAATACTTTTTTTTTTTATTTGCAATGACGGAAGGCGAATATACAGCATCAATTTTTCTTTTGATTAATCATTGGAGGCTGCAGCTTGACATGCCAGGCTGGAGAGTTTGCCTTGCACACGCAGGATATGGCCCGTGCATCTTGCTCCACTGTTTGACACCTGGCCTGCGCACAAATTGCTGGCCATAGATCTGGCCGCGCATGTGAAGCAAATTGGCCTAGGCCTAACTAAACTACAGTAGGCTAGACCTATTAATGCAAAGACCGCATGGTTATGCAAGACCGGACGAACATTCAAGCGCACAGATTTCTGTGAAATTTAGCCATCTCCAGCTGAATATCGGCTAGAAATCACCAGTCACTTGCCTGCACAAAATGAAAACATTCCAGTCTGGCTGACATTGCTATTTCAACACTCAAAAGAATGAATAAAACATGGGCCCTAGTTTAGTTACTTTAGTCTGCTAATTATAAGTTGTAGGCCTAGCCTAGTTAAGCTTGAAAAAACATTTGCTTAACTAATATATCAAACCTTTAAAATATGTAGGCCTAAACTAAAGTTAATCATCAACTTGATCTCAATTACCAAACGAATACTAAAAGGCAGGATCTAATCATATGCGAAGCATTATGAGCAATAACAACATATAATACAGGCGGAAAATAGTACAGAAGTACACCTACCTCAGTGTACTGGCCTATCCGTTTCGTTTTAGGTAAAGTCGACTGCTACGTGACCACGAAAACAAGTGGTTTGTAGATATCAAATCCCTTCTTTAAATATGATAGTTAAATTAAAGATGAATTCAAATGATAATACTTTGACTTGAGGTGCTGCCTTGCCTAGTCCCGAGATGTGCACTCCATGCTAGCCTATGTACCGTTTGTCTAAGTTGATCCACCACTATCCATTCATGGCAACCACTGTAGCGTGCAATCTTTGTGTTTGTAAATTGTGTCTTTGCCGCAAACTAGACCAGTGCATTGTGAAAGGGCACACAGCTACTTCCGCATTCACATGTCTCTTGAAATATTCCTTCAAACCATTTGTAATGTGCGCCACGCTAATTGTGTATTTATGCTTTTCGAACAAAGTAACAGCTCTTTGGTTCGAGTAGGTGTACCAGTAATGAAATAACAAAAACAGTTGATTTTTTCTGCGCGGACAGAGCCAGGAGGGCAAAACCATCAACAGGGCCGAATCCCCCTTCCCCCTCCCTCAAATTTTGAGGGGAAATTCGGATAATTTGAAGAAAACTTGTAAAATTTTGTTTTAGAAAAAAATTGAGCAAAAACCTAACAAATGTTGAGGAAAATTTTGCATATAGGCCTATTTAGCGAAAAAATAATTTCGTTTGTGGGAAAAGTCGGACATTTGGAGCAAAAACTTCAGATACTTTGAGATAAAAGTCAAATATTTTGAAAATTTGATCTAGACCTAATTTAGAAATTCGGTTTCCGCAATTTGTGTGATCCTTTTCCTATGGATGGTTAGTGAACTCTACTCTGCTTTAATTAGGATTATCGACAAAACATACTCAATTATTCTATTTTTACAATTTAGAATCTGTACATATTTTTCAAGTTTTGGGAAATTTTCGGCCAAGGGACTCTGGACCCCCATCCTCCTCCTCCTCCTCCCCCCATCCCCTCCTTAAGCTTCGCCGCTAGTCATTAGGCCTGTAGTATTCTACAAATTTATCACTGATGTGTCAGTTAGAGACATTGTTTTCCGATTCGTATTGAAACATTATTCAGAATAAGAATATAAGCCCGCAATTTTTCAAACTTTTTCAAATTTTCGGCCGGGGGGGAGGGGGGAGAGGGGGGACAATTCCAGGCTGAATTCCTTTAATTTAGGTCCTGTTGATCCTATAGCCTTTTTCGAGTTCTCAAGTTTTCAGTGGCTGTCGAATTGATGTTTCGGGTCTTCATATAGACCCCAGGTGACAGCCTAAAATCATACGTCGAGAGTCTTCCGCGCTGTAGTTGTTATGTACACTAATGACGAGGCTGAGACCAACTATAGCCTAAGCTAATTTATTGAGATAAACATCTCACATACTTGCAAGGCAATACTTGCATACTGTGTATAGCAGCCATGTAGTGGCTATAGCGTATGTCAGATGTTATCTGACTAAACCTAGGTTGACTATAGTATAGAATAGAGTCGCAACCAAAATTCAAATTTTTGCAAGTCAAGTCAAGCCACAAGTAGGACTGTAATTCTCTTCTGGAAAGTGGGGCAAGAGACAAATTTTCCCCCAAATAAACTGAATTTTTAAAGTCTGCTGAAAAGTGGGGGACATGTCCCCAGAATTTACGGTCCTGGCCACCAGTCACTTGAGCTGGAAAGTCTGGTCAAGTCACAAGCAATGCCGTCGGACTCCCCCCCCCCCCTTCTCCCCCTTCCTCCCCTAATAATTTGCACCTGTTATATAAATTGATGCCGTATTTTCACCGTTCCTTTCAAATAAAAATGAAAAATCATAAAACTGCTCCCCGGCCTGGTTCCCCACCATACAACTGCTCACGTACATAATGGGCCCAATGCTTTTATTGCTACATGCGTACCGTGATCGGCCATGTTGTCCAGTTAAAACTTTAATTTTTTAAAGAAACGTACGCAGAAACGTTTTGCACGTTGCGGTATCCATGGGTTGCATCACTGTTCAAAATAAATTAAGTTACTTGAATCGATAGGCTATATCATGTGTTTCAAATAATAAAAATTATATGTAGACAATATACGAAAACAGTACTAAGGTTTTGTTCAGGGTACAAGGATCTGGAACGATAACCAACAAAATTATTTACCAGAGACAAAGTATACCATAAAAAAAGGCGATGAAACCCGGGAACTAATTTTTTTTTTTTCTTTTTTTTCTTCAAAAAATTCCAAATGTGCCCTTTCAAATATTGAAAGACTGTCTCTATCCTAGTATAGCTGCTTAGAACACGACATTAGTTTTCTTAAATAAACTTTAAAAGTAACACAAGCAACTCAACTTGAGAAACAAAATTGTTCGCGCTTTGCGCACATATAGTTATTTTCTAGTTTTCATTTTTACTGTTTTATAAAGAAATAATAGCGCCATATGAGTGGAACGTAATTGCTTATGATAACCTGTCATCGCAAGCGATACACATTTCCTCGCCGCTAATAACACACTTTCCAGCCTCTGTCACACCATCCTGCCCTCTGTTTCACATATCATACCATACTACTTCCCTCCCTACAGGAAATCATACAATCCAGATACCATTCCACAACATGACCTGTATGCCATTACACCTGCAATCAAGATGACATCCCATCATATTCCTTGCTACCCTGCACCATATACCATGCCACCCTGTCCCATATACCATGCCACTCTGTCACACTTGCCATCCATCCCTGTCCCATATACCACGACACCCTGTCACACATCCCACCCCTCCCTCTACCGTGTGCCATACTACCCTGACCCACATGCCATCTTTCCATGTACCACGTACCATCCCACCTTGTCCTACAGGCCATTTCATCCAATCCCACATGCTCTCCTACCTGAAATTCAGACGACATGCCATCCTGTCTCACATGTCATTACACTCTGTCCCCTATGCCATCCCACCCTGTCCCACATGTTATCCCAACCTGTCCTATATGCCATGACATCCTATACCACATTCCATGGTACCCTGTCCCACACGCCACCCTGTCCCACATGCCATCCCACCCTGTTCCACATTTCATCCCATCCCGTCCTTCATACCATTACACCTTCATCCTAATTCCTACATCTACCAATCATTCTACCATCTTCCACTCAACATTCTTTCCTCTCACTCCCATTCCCTCACTTCTATCAACTCAACATGCTCCATTCACCTACCATCCCCCTTCACCTGCCATCCCTTGTTCATCTACAATCCTTGATTCACCTGTCACCATCTATTACCTAACATGCCCCATTCACCGTACCATTCCCCATTCATCTACCACCCCAATTCACCATCCTCCATTCACCTAACATCCTCCATTCACTTACCATCATCCATTCACCTACTACCCCAACCCACCTTTTGCCATCGACTCATCTACCAAATATTCTCTTATGCAACTCATCATCCCAACCTTTATTATAACCTTCACTATCTCCATTGCACTACAGTTCCTCTCACCCCACCCCCTCTCACCCCACCCCCCTCTCACCCCCACCCCCTTCTCCTCACCCCCACCCCATCCTTAATTTAAATCTGACACTTTCAATACAAACATGCTCAACGTTTTCCCCCTTATAAACCAGATAGAGCTGATCTTTTTACCAAATCAGAATGAAAATTGAGTGCAGATTACCTTGCAGATTATCATAAATCTATGATGTGTCCCTCTATTCAAGCGAAGACTTATTGTTGTTGTTTTTGCTATTCATTGGCAACACACCTCATTAAAATTTCCATTTTTTTTTTTTCGCAGAACAAATCCTTTAAATGCTGCTATATTCAAGTCTAGAATGCATTTGTTCTCCATACAAATATCTTTTCATAAAAATAGTTGGAGTTTCCTTCCTAAGGCAACAATCTTTTGTTCCCTAGTAAGGACAATGTATGAGGCCGGACGGCCGGAGGGACGAGCGGACGGACGGGAAGGCGGCCGGCCGGGCGGATGGCCGGACGGGCGGACAGGCAGACGGACGGACGGACGGGCGGGCGGACGGACGGACGGGAGGGCGGACGGGCGGACGGACGGAGGGGCGGACGGACGGGCGGGCGGACGGACGGGCGGGCGGACGGACGGACGGGCGGGGACGGGCGGGCGGACGGGCGGGCGGGCGGGCGGACGGACGGAGGGGCGGACGGACGGGCGGGCGGACGGACGGGCGGGCGGACGGACGGGCGGGCGGACGGACGGGCGGGCGGACGGGCGGGCGAACGGGCGGGCGGACGGGCGGGCGGGCGGACGGACGGACGGACGGGCAGGCGTACAGACGGACGAACGGGCGTACAGACGGACGAACGGGCGTACAGACGGACGAACGGGCGTACAGACGGACGAACGGGCGTACAGACGGACGAACGGGCGTACAGACGGACGAACGGGCGTACAGACGGACGAACGGGCGTACAGACGGACGAACGGGCGTACACACGGACGAACGGGCGTACACACGGACGAACGGGCGTACAGACGGACGAACGGGCGTACAGACGGACGAACGGGCGTACAGACGGACGAACGGGCGTACAGACGGACGAACGGGCGTACAGACGGACGAACGGGCGTACAGACGGACGAACGGGCGTACAGACGGACGAACGGGCGTACAGACGGACGAACGGGCGTACAGACGGACGAACGGGCGTACAGACGGACGAACGGGCGTACAGACGGACGAACGGGCGTACAGACGGACGAACGGTAAATATACTATATCCCCTCTTCACCAACTTCGTTGCCGAGGGATATTAAGCTTCACTTCTATCTATTATACCCATTTCTTCCTGCATTTTATATATTTTGTAATTAGATACTTTCCAATAACCTAGGTTTTGATTAAGCGCGCCTTTTAATAGTGAGTTACCAAGGCTTATATTTGCAGCCCGGCCCCATGCTGCAGGGAAATACAGAATAGGACCCTTTGCAGCTTTCTACATACAAAAGAGACTTATCTATTTTTTACCGAATTCCATTTATTTGGGGCTAGAAAAGGTTGAAAATTCCACGTTTCTGAGGACCATTTTTTATGATCCTAATGAGCTGAGAGTGGGCTCTACTAGTGGGTGGGCAAGAAGTGGGAATTACTACACCGTACCTCACTCACGTTTAAAGACATATAATTTAATAAATTTCCATAATATAGTCCGAAATTTCATTATATTTCTAGATCTTGACCCAAAAAATTTCAATTTTCCCGAATTTTGTCCTACTGTCAGACTGTAAATGAAATATTCCGATTATGACTGGATGTTTGTTCTGAAATATTCCAATTCTCCCTAACTTTGGCCCCAATTTTTGTTGCATATTCTTCTCAAATTTTCGTGACTGCAGCAAAATAAAAAACAATAAAAAAATGTTTAGGTCCCCAGCAATTTTCAGATCTATCAAATTTTCTCAATGTTGGTTGGGGTGGCGGGTGAGGATCGCACTTTTAGCTATATGCCATACTGCCGCATGCATATGCTTTCAAAATAACTTGATTGCTTGAGGGTTCCCGTAAAATTCATTGTCCTCAGTTTCAGCCTATTCCGCTGCCCCTGGTATAATTTCATTACAAAGCCTGGTTTAGATATGTGCTGGTGGGTCATTTAGCCCATCAGTACATATGAAAATTCGGAACAAGTTATTCCATTTTCGGGAAATTTTCTTCACTGTTGGGCAGTTTTTTTTATCAATTTTCAGGAAATTTCTTCTAATTTCGGGAAATTTCCTTATTTCCGGACAATTTTCTTGACTTTTGGAACATTTCCTTCACTTTTCAGGATATTTTCTTCCATCTTCTGGAAATTTCCTTCATTTTCGGGCATTTTTCCGATTTTCGGGAAATTTCCTCTAAATAGTGGAAAAATTTGCCAAATTTCGGAAAGTTTACGGGAAATTTTCATCAACGTTTGGGAAATGTGCCAAAATTACCATCCAAACTGGGCAGGAAACATGCGACTGAGAAGGTGAAATCCTCTATGGGGGAGCTGCTTTTTGCTGCCCGTTTCCTACGCCACTGCTACTCCTCTCAACGAACCTATCAATTGGCCCACCAGTGTAATTTCTTTAAAAAGGCACTTTTCTGCCTGTCTCACTTTGTCTACTAACTGTGGTGTAGCTGTTATCATACCTGTCTACAGACCACGAGGCCCTGGGTTCAAGCCTGGGTTGGGTAGACACGCCAGTGCACCACAACTGGTTATCAAAGGCCGTGGACATTGACTTGGTTGTCGATGTTATGTCTGTCCGTACGTCGTACCTGTGTTCTCGTCCGGGTCGTATTAGGCGTTTCGTGATAACATTGTTACTATCATAACCGAATACGCAGGTGACGACCCCGTCATTGTAATTGCGTGTTCACTCGTCGTCGCTGTCTCACTACACCCCCCTCCAAAAGGGTTTAGTGGCGATCATTTTAGACCCACAAAAAAGTTAAAACGCAACAACTTCCGGTGGCCTTACCTTTTAGGCAGGCCTTTAGGCAGGCCCCTGGACCCACGCCAGAAATCCCGCGCTTTGCGCTAGGATAGCGCTAACGCGCTATACCCTTTTCGCTATACCCCCAAATATTTTTCGACGACACTGACATTTGATTTGCTCGCAAGTCTATAGTCAAGTCACAAGTGATTTGCTCGCAATCAAGTCGAGTCACAGGTAAGTCAAGTCCGGGAAGACAAGTTACAATTCTTCACTGCTTTATGTCAAGTCAAACTTTTCAACTAAAGGTGTTGCGATGTTCTGATGTGGTATGATACAATTGTTTAAAAGTCTACAACGATTACAAATGGAAAAAATGTAGTCTATATTGAAGGCATATGGACAGGTAGCAAGCTTTGCATTGGTATTAACGAGTATAACACTCTGAGCATGTAGATCAAGTTTATGAAGTTTGAAAAAAGTTTAATTCATTTAAAATGTGTCTTGTATGGCAGACAGCTCAAAATCTTTATGTAATTCTTCTAAATTTTCAACGTAAATCTTAGTCCGACAGACCGAAATGATACGAAAGTCTATTTCTGCTAGAATTTTATTGGGGCATGGAAAAGACTAAAGCTTTTCTTCAGAACTTGCTGCACCACTTTAAATGAATTATGATAGACATTTAAAAAAGAGATACCAAGGTCACCCTGTTGATTATCACTAAATTTGTCTAAGATATAAAAATGTTGCAAAATGGTCAATAGCCGATTTTGATGAAAGTTTTTGTTAGTTTGTAATAAGTTTTAAAGCAATTTACCTATAGGCCTAATGTAAGGCCTAATGTATGGGCCTATACATTGCATCTTTTTCTGCTTGCTGACAAGTTTCAGAACGCATGTACCTTTTAAGCAATCAAACAGTTTAAACCTGGTAATAAAAGTTTGTATGATTATTTAACGAAAAACAGTAATTGTATCCACCTGTAAGGGAAAAATAGAATGACAAATTAAGTTCTGATATCCCCCCACCTTCCCCCACCTCCCCTCCCCCCACCCTTACCTCCCCCTCCAAAAAAAGGTATGATATCAATTTACGTCCTTTATTATCTACCTGTCTACACACGACACAAAGCTCTAGCGAGAAAGCAAAAAAAGGTCTGATATCAAAAAAACGTCCTTTCTTATCTATTTGTCTACACACGACACCAAGCTCTAGCGATTTCAATATCAGCTTACCAACCGCATCCTCGATTGCAACAGTTTTTTGTTGTTTTTTAAGAATAAACATAAAGGATAGCAATCTTTGTTCCTTTTGCCAGACAGCCAGACTGAAGTTCAAACTTTAGTGCATCTATTTTTCATTTAAACGTAATGTTGTTTCTCGGCTCTGGGAAAATTCTCTTTTTGAATCAAAACCAGACCAACCAGTACAATACGTGTTTTGTCGTGCCTATAAAACCAAACAATGTATTGTTTGGTATGCCGTTTTTGATTTGTATTACGTTGCTAGCTACATTTTATATTTATCCTTGTAAATATTCTGGTAAAAAGGTTGATTTGTATGGTTCAAAAATGTTTAATTAAAGTAACTACAGTATTCAAAAGTACATTGACACTATTAATTCTTGGAAGAACAAATTCGATGATGACTTCAGGTTTGAAAATTGCTTTTAATTAACTTCAAATTATGAATAATAATTAATAATGAGATTATATGGATTTAATAAACTGATTAATGAACTGAACTGATATTTGCTATGTTATGCATTATGCACAAATTTGCAGATTATTTCGAAAGAATGTAAATATGAAAGAGAACAATAAAAATACAAAAAATATAACAAAATATATAAAAAAACTATTTTGTTTTATATATATATATATATATATATATATATATATATATATATATATATATATATATATATATATATATATATATATATATATATATATATATATATATATATGTATGTATATATATATATATATATATATATATATATATATATATATATATATATCTATATCTATATATATATATATATATATATATATATATATATATATATATATATATATATATATATATATATATATATATATATATATATATATATATATATATATATATATTGTTACGTAACATTTAATTAGGCAACCCATGAACTGATAAAACAAATGTCAGTCCTTGTAGCAGATTGTTTTTGACGCCACGATTAACCAGAACCAAAAGGTTTTGTAGTTCCAATACCTCTTTTTTTTCATAGGCTTATTGCAAAATTTGTATTAGCTATCACATCATTGCATATCATGAAATATTCCAAAATATTCCTTAAAAAGCCACACCCACCTTGAAGATCAATAAAAATGTTCACAATATTAGCATTTGCATTACAATTAAGAGCATTATCATAGCAAGTATGATGTAAAAATGGTTGATCACAACATTAGAACATATGTAAAGCTAGACCATGACCATCTGTGTACGCCATATGGCGTAAATCTGGTATACCTTTAATGAGATACAGTATGGTGTTTACATCATTTAGCACTTTCACATTAAGCCAAGCCTACCATGCATATTAATGACACCTATTGATATCATAAGCATGTAAACAATAACCAATAATATTATCATGTCCAATATGAAGCAAAAATGGACATACTGTTGCTCATTTATCACTTTTTCACAATTTTCACTTAAGCCCTGCCCACTTATTAATATGCATGAAATCACTACCAAAACCATTAGGGCCTATTTGCAGACTATGAGCTTTCTGTGTACCACAAATGATGTGCCCCGCTTACTCAATAATATGCATGCTATTTCCACCCAAAGCATTAGGGTATATCTACAGACCATGGGCTACCTTTGTACAAAATATGATATGAATCCAGTTTACTGTTCCTTAGATACTGTGTTTATAAGCTCTTTTGAGCAAAATCATATTAAGCCCCGCTCACTAAGCTTATTATTGAAATTCAGCGTGTTTACATCATGAACAAATACACATCAGCTAACATCATAGATATACCAAATATGAAACAAAACAGACATGCCGTTATTAAAATATAACACTTCAAGATTTTAACATTAAGCCCTGCCTACTTATTAATATACATGACATCACAAAAAAAATTAGAATAAACTATAGGGCACATCTACAGACCATGGGCTATTCCTGTACCAAATATGACATAAATACATTTGACCATTCTTCACATACAGTGTTTACAAGCTCTTTTCAGCAAAATCATATTAAGCCCCGCCCACTACGCATATTAATGAAATTCAACATTTTTACATCATGATGTATATACCAGCTAGCATTATAGCTATGCCAAATATGAAACAAAACAGACATGCTGTTGGTAAAATATGAACATTTGAAGATTTTTACATTAAGCTCTGCCTATTCAATAATATGCATTAAATTACAATCAAAAACAATAGGGCACATCTACAGACCATGGGCTATATGTGTACCACATATGACATGAATCCAGTGTATTGTTCTTGAGATATCGCGTTTACGAGCTGGCCGTTACAAACACACACATACATACATACATACACACACATACACACACCCACACACACATACACTCACACATAGACATACACACGCCAATGACGCCATCATAACCGCGTATGTTCCTAATGCTACCGCATCGGAACCAAAAAGGATTAGTTTAGTGGTCAAGCAAGTTTATCCTGTATGAAAGAGAACTTCAAAAGAAACAGAATGATGAAGAAACTAGACTTTAATATCTTATTCCGTTAAAGATATTCAAGTTGAAAGCTGTCTTATTTATGTTAAATGACTGGTGTAGTAATTTTACTATGGAAGGTTGGCACTGATCCTCACATTCTTAACAATTGTTAATGTACATGCTTGCCTTGAAATTGAAGCCAACGAAGGCCGTTACTGTAATATAACCAATAAACAGAGGTTCTGTCAGGTTTGCAATATAAAAGAAGTTGGAGATGAATATAATTTTCTCCTAATTTGTCCATCCCTTTCTGAAATCCGCTGTAATTTATCCCAAAATATTTCTTTTACTAGAACAAAATATAATACTTTATTAGCAGCTAGTTCTAAATACTTGTTTTTGCAGTTTATCACACTTTATTTTACATGCAATGGAAGCAAGACGTTTGTTTCTTTCTCTTTGATTATTGTTTGTTATAAGAACCTCAATCATGTACCATTTAATTTATCGTTTATGTTTGTGACAAAGGCCAGATGGCCTAGAGTACTGTAATAAATTGTATTGTATTGTATTGTATTAAAGGAAATTGAATTAACTCTTTTACTATTTGAAGTATTTTGCCTCCAACTTTCTTCAGGTGGTAAATTATAATCACTCTGACAAGATTCTGTTATATTACTTTCCTGACACATCCAATGGTTTTCAAGCTACAAAATCACAGGACAAAATATAATAGAATACATAAGACTTTGAAGAATCTGAGGTTGTAATGTTACAACTAGTCTGATTTCAGTCGTTTCTACACAAATGCTACCAAACTTTAAACTTAAATATCTCCATAACGGAATAAGATTTTTGAATGCTTTATGCACCATTCTGTTTCTTTTGAAGTCCTCATATTTAGCCTTAAATGGACTTGCTTGACCCCTGAACTAATCCTTTATGTTGGAATAAGCTGCATCATGTTAATTGAAGGTGATCTCTTATATGATCAGTCTCCGAGACCAGTCATTAACTGATTAACAAGAAAATCATATAAATGAATTTATCTTATATTCGTGATACTAAGCCACATGTTGCAAAGTATAAAATGAAGTCATATTTTTCACATAGACCCGTTTAAAAACGTTTAATCTATTGGAGCATTCTTGCTTCGAACTTATATTAGATCCTTTTGTGATATGTGACGGCATCTATGATGTGAAACGTAATTAACAGGGAAGAAAATATTAGAAACAAAACACGAAATATTAACTGGCGAGGTGAATGACTTAAAGGGATGAACCAATTTTTGTCTCCAAAAGTGGGGACCCAAAAATATTTTACTGACAGTGGCTAGATGTGGCTTGATATTTTGTTGTCACTTTAATAAACATTAATCGACATGTAAGGAGAGCAAAAGGGTCATCAGCACAATTAATCAACAAATGTAGTGCTTTTAAAAATATTTCTGTACACCCGCCTGAAAATAACTTCTTTTAAAGCTCGGAATTTTTTGTATGCAAAAAGCGAAAGGGGTTGATTAATCAGTTAATGTAAGCCATTTGCACAATTAGGGGAGCCTGGAGGAATGTTCCCCATTTGCCTGTCTTCTTTTGACTGTTGTTACTTTTTGGGTTTCTTAAGAGCATAGCTTAAAACACAAAAACCTAGGGGCAAAGGGCCAGGGGTGAGAAGGGCCAGGGGTGAGAAGGGCCAGGGGTGAGAAGGGCCAGGGGTGAGAAGGGCCAGGGGTGAGAAGGGCCAGGGGTGAGAAAGGCCAGGGGTGAGAAGGGCCAGGGGTGAGAAGGGCCAGGGATCAGAAGGGCCAGGGGTGAGAAGGGCCAGGGGTGAGAAGGGCCAGGGGTGAGAAGGGCCAGGGAACAGAAGGGCCAGGGATCAGAAGGGCCAGGGGTGAGAAGGGCCAGGGATCTGAAGGGCCAGGGATCAGAAGGGCCAGGGATCAGAAGGGCCAGGGAACAGAAGGGCCAGGGATCTGAAGGGCCAGGGATCAGGAGGGCCAGGGATCAGAAGGGCCAGGGATCAGAAGGGCCAGGGATCAGAAGGGCCAGGGATCAGAAAGGGGCCAGAGGTCAGAAGGGCCAGGGGTCAGGGTGAGAGGGGCCAGGGGTGAAAAGGGCCAGGGATGAGAAGGGCCAGAGGTGAGAAGGGCCTGGGTCGAAAAGGGCCAGGGATGAGAAGGGCCAGAGGTGAGAAGGGCCTGGGTCGAGAAGGGCCTGGGGTGGGAAGGGCCAGGGGTGAGAAGGGCTCACAAAAGTATCAATTCTCTATCCAGTCGTTTCTATCAATTTATATCAATCGTTAAGTTCCTTTTGCATCTTTTGATACCTTCAAATGCAGCAAGCCTATATGCGTTCTGTATAAAAATCGTATTGCATAAAGAATCTTCTAATGCACATCTGCGGACCATGGGCTAGCTGTGCACAAGATATGACATGAATCCAGTTTACCGTTCTTCAGAAACCGTGTTTACAAGCTCTTTTCAACAAATTCAAATTAAGCCCCACCCACTATGTCTAACATTTTTACATCACAAACATGTACAAACCAAGTAAACTCATGATAAAAAACAATCCACTGAGTTGCTGATCTCATCAGCATACATAGTGGGAGAAATAGTTATCAGGGTCACTATAGCTCTGTAACTTTTGATGGATTGCACTGCCCATGCCAGCTACAAGCAGATGTTGAGACAGGCTTAGCTTCTTTTTTTAGGCATGTTGATGGATAGATAGTACTGCCCATGGGAGTACAAACAGACCTTTGACCTTTTGACCCCACAGTCTACAGGGACACAAATTCATGTACCAAGGTATCGTGGTACAACAGGGTTGTTATATATCTTGTACTTTTTTTAGTTGAAAATATTGCAAAAATGTACAAATTAGTACATAGTTACCCCTAAAATCACATAATTTATCTCAGACCTCTGACCCTAATCACTGAAATAACTTCTAAAATTTTTCACAATTATCGTACCCTACTTTATGACACCATTTATGCTCTCATCACACCATTCCATCACTATAGTGGAAAATGGAGAAAAAAGTCAATAGCTCTGTGACCTTTGACCACAGAGTCTAGGGACACATTCATGTACCAAGGTATTATGGTACAACAGGGTTAGTATAGGTCTTGTACTTTTTGAGTTTAAAATGCTGAAAAAATAAACAAAACAGTAAATAATTACCCCCTAAAATCACATATTTGACCTCTGACCCTTATAAGTGAAATAACTTCTGAAATTCTTCACATATGTCGTACCCTACTGTATGACATCATTAATCGCATGTCACCCTTGCCATTCTATAACTATAGGAGGAAATGGTGGAAAAGGTCAATAGCTCTGTGACCTTTTGACCCGAATCTATACGGGACACAAATTCATGTACCAAGGTGTCATGATACAACATAGGGTTGGTATAGGTCTTGTACTTTTTTAGTTTAAATTTGTTTCATAAAAAGCACTTATTTGACCTTCAATTATTTTAAAGTTTTGTTAGAATGTTCAACCCTACCCACCTATGCAATTTGTAAAGATACCACGTAATTCCTTTAAAAGATACTGCCATCACCAAAAACTTGTCCCATTTGACCTGTGACCTTTGTACCCCAAAGCTTGGAGATAAAAGTTCCAGGCCAGCAAGACAAAAATTAATTGTTGCATAAGCACACATAACACACTCACACAAACAGACAAGACGCAAAAATCACGAAATTTTGTCCTGTTCCAAAAACTTATGACCCCTAGCCCCTAATAAGAGGCCATTATATGAGACCCCCTGGTGGGCCCACCAGCCCCCTAATATCAAGGGGGTGGCCATGTAGTGTAAGAGGGTACAGGCAGTTCTTTGCCTATACAGCAAAGTGACTACAATATCTCATCCCCACATATATGTATATGTGGGTGATGAGATAATTACACCAAATATGAAACAAAACATATTCATTTCCAGATTTGTACAATAAGCCCTACCTACTCATTAATATGCATGACATCATCATCAAAAACAATAGGCACATCTACAGACCATGGGCTATCTGTGTACCCCATATGACATGAATCTGGTGGATCGTTTTTGAGATATCGTGTTTACACACACACCATGATCGTATGCATCAGAGCGAATGAACCACCTTTTATTAAAAAAGTGCCTTTGTGAAATAAAAAACAATATAAGCACCTGTAATTTTAAAGTTTGTTAAAGTACCCGGATGAGTTTGACCAGGGACTAGGAAGGGAATCTTTTTGGGGGGAAAATTTTTTAGCTTTAATTTTCGGAAAGCTTTCTTCAAATTTCATCATTTTCCAGGTAATTTCTTAAATTGTCAGGAAATTTCCTTCATATACGGTAACTTTTTCTCAATTTTGGGGAAATGTTGCAAAATAAAGTTCCCTTATATTAATTATTTCTTAATTTTACCTCCCAAACCCAGGTAGCAAGCATGTAACCGGGCATGTGAAATCCTTGGAGAGGAAAAGGCTTTCTTCTGCCCCTCCCTTACTTCCTATACGTCTGGGTACGGGTCTGACCATTTGACAAGCCCGTACACCACCAGGCTTGGGAAAACACAACCAAATAATTATAAAACTTTGTGTTGCCATTTTTCAATTTTTTGAGTTGCAGGAATAAAGTGCCCTTTTATACGAAAAACGAACCCCCCTTGAGAATTCCTGGCTACGGGCTGCACACATACACAATCATGACTGCATAGGTTCCTGATACTATCAAATCGGAACCAAAAAGGTGCCCAAAGTCGGCAAAACAACACAATATAGAGCCATCCAGAATTGTGCTAATTTATTCATGCAGTTTAAAGTAGATGTAAAGGCAATCATGACTCTTCACAATCAATTTGCTAGACCTGCATTATTAGGCGCCAAAATGATGCTTGGTCCTTGGCACACTTTATGTGAAAAGTTCCATCATTTGTAGCATAAAGACAGTTTGGAGGTCTATACTGACTCTTTTAATTAGGGGAATAAATAACCTTTGAAGAAAAAAAATGTGCAACAGAGATTTAACTTAGATCAGCAGAGAAGAAAAGAGTGAGAGGTAGTGAGATGGGTAAGATCATAGAAGAGAAGGGCTCGAGACATCATTGTAGTAGTTGTTGAGAGGATGGATAGGATTTGGTGAGTATTTTCTAAAGAGCTTGGTGATGGGAGCCAAGGGGTTAAGGGAGGTCCAGTCTTTGAGGATGTGTTTAATTGTTTATGTGGAAATTATCGCAGAATGGAAGGGAGCCATTAAGATGGTGGGAGTTGGAAAGGTGAGTGTGACCAACACGTTTCCATGACGAGACTAATTGCTGCGTAAACAAGCATCCTAATTAAATTTCATAATTTAATTTCTTGATTGTTTCATTCATTCCTTTAATGCAAATAATCTAATTGTTTATTACTAATAATAATAAAGATGGGATTCAGAGTAGATTGGAATTTGTGATTTTACAAGTTTTATATTAATTGTTTGGTGTAGAAGGTGGGTACCAAATTTGATCTTCAAATTATGCCATAGCCCTCTGAACAGTTTCTCCAGCCAAGACCCAAAACTAAGTGCCCTGTTTTTTGACAAACTTATGGGACTTTAACAGTAGTCTAATTTGGACTCCATTTTTGACTGTAGATATGTTCATTCATGCAATACTTTTTAACAAACGTAAAAGTCAATGTTAAAATAACAAGTAAACAGTACAGGCTGGGGTTTACAGGTAATAATTGCATACAAGAGTAGTATCTGTTTATTCTGGAGACCCTATAATAATATGCCATCACAATACGATGAAGTACTCCCTTCATGTTTGGTGATATTCCAAAGTGCGAGCCAACTTGAAGATGTCATCCTATGCAACACCCAAGATGAAATTATACACTCTGTGTGCAATACTAGCTATCTACTTTACTACAGGAATCTTTCATACAAAATTGAAGACAAACAAATCATTCTCTTTTCATATTTTATTCTTTGCAAGTGCAAAGACCAATATTGACAAATGTTGTCAGTCACAGTTAAGTATACAAGGAATCAGGGAGGGGCCACACATGTTATCCTATACAATTTATATATACCATCCAACCTACAATAAAAACAAATTGGGATCAACATAAAAATCACATCACAATCTCCTTCAATAAAATAGATTATTGAACATAATTGTGAAAAAGGTGATTTCCTTATTTCATAAATAAATATTGAAAATTACAACAGACGGAAAGTGCAATAGACAAAATATTTGCCTTAGTGTCTCCTTCTGTTACAATTATACTTCATTTCTTTCATTCTATCAATTCACAACTTAAGATTACCTGAGGTAACAGAAATCAGGAATACATTGCTTACATCCTTCCCAGGCTTATAGAGCTTACAATTAGTGAAACAAATTACATGTCACCCTCCTGACACAAAATGAAAACACTACATAGTTTAATAGTTAAGGCAAGGACAGCTTTTTTAATACTTTCTTGATAATGGGGAAACTACCATGTCATGCCAAGAGGTCTAATGATAACATATAGTGCTGCGCAACTACTGCACCTTGAATAGCTAACATGCAAATCAGGATAGGACAAAGCAATTTGTACCAAAAAAAATATCTAAATAAGTTTTGAGGGAGGTAATTCGAGGAGTCTGGATCAGCCATATCTTAGCCATGAGTACTGACCTCTGCACAATCACCATTAAATTTGTATTCACTGGATAGAAATTTTGAAACCTAACTTCAAAACTATTCTGCCATCAGGGACTTGCCCCACATCATAAACATCTGAAATAATTTTTCAATGAAACCAATCAGTTGTCACCCACTTATGAATTTTTACTTGTGAACTTCAATCCTAACCAAGTATTAAGATACTTGGTTAATTTTAAGTGCTAGCAGAAAATGCAGATCTTACTCCCAATGGCAAGTAGACATCAATGGGGGCAGGCAGGGGTGGGGTGGCCTACCCCAAGAGGTGTTTGATGAGGTTGTTGATGAGGTTGGCAAACACCACTGGAAAGTGCTGAAAGTAAGTGATTGATTAACACAAGACTTCCTAACCACTGCTTGCCAACAAGTCTAAACCTATCATCTCCAGAAAAGAAATACCAGTCAGTGGAGCTCTACATACACAACTGTTCTGACATCAATCAATTTAAATTCTTGACTAAAATCGTGTCTTGTCACATGAGCAATACCTTCACATACAAGACATTCAGAAAAACTGTATGCATCCCCTGAGGAAAAACTAGCATCTTGTTTTCACAAATATCTCATTGAATAACAGCAAACAGCAGTCTGGGCAGCTTTAACAAAATAATCTCTTCAGCTGTAATGAAATAATCTTGTTTATCAACCAGGCAAATTATAAAAACAACTTAACCATAAAAATAAAAACGATACAGTGGTGCATGGTCTTCTATTGAGAAGCACAATTTCAGACCTAAAATTGCCTGAAAAGTGGAAAAAGGAGTCTTTAGCAAATAGGAATAAGTTTGTATTAATCTATATTTTTCAGTTAGTGTCTGATACATCTGAAGACAGCTAGAGCAGCCCTGACTTATAACAAATCACCTGACTGAAAAGAAACCACCTGACGTAACACTAGGCCACATAACAGACTTTATGAATAGCAAAAGGCATCTGCCAAACAACACGTGAAACAGACCATCCCACATGCAAACTGTTTAGCAGAAAAGTATGCAAGGAAAGCACCGAAATAAAGAGCCAGGAAATGAAATAAATTTGTTTTTAACTGTTTTCTCAGCATGTGCGTTCAATCTGATTGAATGAATTTTCATCCTTAACGAGTTTTTATATCTATGGGATACAGGGTGGCCATGTGTCATATGATGAGAAGACCTTCCCAGCTATGCTTAACAATTAATTGTCAAAACACCAAAAATGCACAAAACAATCTAGATCATGAGACACTAAATCTGAAATAATAATATTTGAAGAAAAGCTATGATTGAGTGGGATGAATTCTAGTAAAGTCTGTAGCATCGCCTTTCTAGTCATAGTATCTAAACAGATACAACAAACCCACACCTCTAAATACAAGAGCAAGCAAACTTGATATGATTTTGCTGCAGAAGATAGCCTCTAACAACTAGTATTTTCATTAAGGTCACCTGCTACTCTGTGATACGAAGGAATGAGGTCAGAAATGATAAACTATTAATGTTTCTGCAGCACATACTCGCTCAACAACTACTGGCATTTCGTAAATGATCAGTTGGTGACACAGGAGATCACTTTCATTTTAAAGTCTATCCTAATTTATTCATAAAAAGAACAAAAGCTAAGCCTGGGGTCAATATCTGTCCCCTATATTTCTACATTTTGTTAATAATACAACATTGCACCCATAAGCGTGATATTTTTATAAACAAAACAATCACAGACAGTTTTGACTAACATGATAAAAATAATGTGTGGTAACCCTTCTGGATGTGGAACAAAACATAAACATAAAAAGATACAAACTCTTACAGTTACTGTATTTACATCTGTGGCATCTCTTCTGCACCAGTTAAATTAAAATCTATCGATCCCACAATTTAATCTACAGAACAAATGCAATTGCATTCATATGCTGACTCAAACTTTCATTCACTAAACTAACACACATAAAGTGGGACAAAAAACAAGATCCATTGTAAGGATTAGACGTTTTGACCTCATCAAACGTCTGCTGCCTAATGATTAACAAAACCCTACTATTCCCAGGGATATACAAACTGTGGCACACAGGACATTATAACCTGTGATACATACTGCATATGTCCAAGGTCAACTGATGTGATACACATCCTTGCTTTAATGTGAATTAATATTTAGATAATCCACATTCAAATCATCCGACAACATCAGAATCAATTTGAGCCAGCTCTTTTCCCACTTTTCTTCCATATTAATTGAAGTATGCATTTTAAAAAGAATAAAATTTTACATTTTAAATGACAAAAATTGCACTTAACTAACCTAAAAAGTATAAAATATTTCTGAAATTTTGAGAGCAAAATATGCTCTTGCAGGAGTGAAAAATTAATTGAAATTATCGTAAAGACTATTCATATCTCCTAAAATCATTAAATCAAGATTTGTGCAACATACCCGATAGAGCAAGAATGATGAACTATAGGACAAAGTATGCCAGAGTAATGATCCATGGGTGTATCCAGAGAGTCGACCTGGTCGCTCAACCCCAAAAAAAAAAAAAAAAATTGCTCACACAAGGTCTAGAAATGTTGCTAAAAGCTCCAGATTTTGGGGCAATTACCAGTTGTGCTCTTCAGTCAAATTTAGCCTCTGAAAGTTTAAAGACCCGTTATTTTGACACGATTCTGGAAAAACTTTACCCAACAATTTGTTGTTGTTCAATGACCCCTTCCCCTTAAATTCAAAAGGCTGACTAAAGTTCTATTCTACTTAGGGTCTTCAGGAGTAGCTTTCAGATCTGCTATAGTTGAAGAAACCAGAGCAAACATGGTTGGAATCAAAAAGTTCAACAGAAAGAATTAAACTGCAAAGAAATGGAAAATGTCTATCTTGAATCACAAAACTTTATAGACTAAGTTAAATCCCATCAAGCCACAAGGGTTTATAGAGCCGGTGCTTATTCCCTGTTTCCATGGTGCTGAGCAGACTCGACTCCCCTGGATGGGATACCAATCCATATCAGGTTAACTCCCCAGCCAAAACTGGTACTCATTTCACAGCCGAGTGAACTGGAGCAAATCGGATTAAGTGTCTTGCTCAAGGACACAGCACAGCACCTTGCATGAGATTCGATCCCTGGTACCTTTTGAGTGTGAGACCAATGCCTTAACCACTGGGCTACTGCACTCAAAAGTCTAAGTAATGTTGTTTGTATTAAATTTATTCAAGGAATGACAAAACTTCCAAGATTCTATGAAATTGATTCATCAAGATTCAAAATACATATCACATGGTCACGTTTTTATCAAATTGAAATCTATGTTTTGGTAGTCTACTAATTAGTTTTGATATTCGTAAATACTGTCATGTGAATTGCTATGATTGAATTGACATTGATAACAATGGCAAATTAAAGTTAATAAAGTTTGTTACCACAATGCAGTTTGTGCTATTGCAAAATTTCCTTCAGATTTCTACATTCAAACCTATGCCAAGAACAAGAAATACCAAAAATGAAAATGACAACTTTTATATTAAATTGGTTCAAACTGTAAAGAACTGAAAAATGTACTTCAAATTCTACGCTTTTTTACAAAAATTCTTTAATTTGTGAACAAGTATTCACCATGATTTATATGCTTAAAGTTATGACCATTCATTTCATTACAACATGTCATCTTAGAGCACGGGTTCTGAATTACTTTTTTTCGAGGGCCATCATTTCACAACAGCCTTAGGCTGCAGGCCAATCGCAAAACCAGCGTTACATAATAAACAAAACCCAAAAAACAATCCCTGAATACAAACATGCTGAGAGATAAGAAGGATGTACGCCAGATGTCGGCGATTCTCTTATCCGCCTTCCTTTGATACGCCCAGTGGCGTCGCCAGAGATTTTCATTTTTTTTTGGGTGGGGACCCCGGGGGAGAGGGGACAGAGCAGTTCAGAGAAAAATAGGGGCACTATAAAAGTGGCACCTATTGGTAGCTCTGTGCATGCGAAGCATGGACGTACCGGCGTGGGTTCCAGGGGACTGCTTAAGGGCCCCTAGTGGGGTGCAGGGGGAAAAGCCCTGGTAGGGGTCCAGGGAGCAAAGCCCCCGGAAGCTCTGCAGATTTCTTGTTTTTGATGCCCCAAAATGGCTTAAAAATCAACATAGAAATTCCAAAATTAAAGTGAAGATAGGAAGACAATTTAAGATTCAAGCATTAAATCAACTCATAAAAACATTTTGGTTACCATTTCTAATCAGGCAGAAAAGCAATTTCCCCTGAAAATTGAGTTAATTCAGGCACAATAGAAAGAAAAAAAAAATGGGGTCCAGGTGCGAAGCCCTGGAAACTCCGAAGATTCCGTAGTTTTGATGACCCATAATGGCTGCGAGTCTGCCCACTTTATATCGGCACTGAAAATACCACTTTATTGGATAAGCTGTGATGTTTTAGTGCGCTGTTCAAGTAAAAAGATATTTGATTTCTTTTCGACCTTACTCATTTACTTTTATTTCCTTTATGCTCTGACTGGGAGTTACAGATCACTTTGTAATTACATAAAACTGTAACCTCATAAAACTGCAACCTGTAAACTCGGCCACAACAACTGGGAAACTAAGATCACTCAATCTGCCCCCATATAACACTGAAATCTTCATGTGGTAACAAATGTGAATTAGAGGTTTGAATGACTTCTTGAAAATAAAACAAATTTATTGTCATATTTGACTAAAAAGGGAACCAAAAACCCACTTGTCTTTCCCTCATTTGAATCAGAACACTATATGACTTGACAAACTGCAATAGAATCTAACACCAGATGAAATAAGCATATATCAAAATAAACAGCCAAAATGGGATCAAATTCACAATGCAAGTAGTTGCTTTTCTTAGCTTTTTGATTATTAAGCGATCTCATTTCAGTTGACACAAGGAATGAATGCTTACCCGCAAAATGTGAACCTCTGTACATCAAATGAAGGATAAAAAGAGGAATGTAATCACTGCAAAGAGCAAAAGAACACACTCGTCCACAACAGATTTGTGCAGGTTTTTTTTATATCCATTTTAACAAAAGGTTTAGCATCCTTTTAAAAAATGATGTTAATCAAACAAATTAAAGGTATATGGACAGGTAGAGATTTATGCAGAAGTCTTTAAATGGTCACAGTAGCACTTCAAAGTTTTTAATTTGTGATAAATCAAAGTTTGTAAATATATTCAGCATGTGCAAAAGTGATAATGTATAAACAGGATGACAGCTTCAATTCTTCAGTGTAATTCTTTATATTTATCTTCCAAATCTCAAATGTGCTCAAATTGCATCCTACTCCTAAACCTAGGTGAAGGTTATAATATTGTCAAATTTCCTGTTCACTGTATCCAACTTCAGAATATTTGGAGGGAGGACCGAAAAACAATTAGTTAACAAAAGCTAGTTGTCCTATTCTGGGGTCACAAAATATTGCCCAATTTATGCTAATTAGGCATCTAATGGTGTAAAATGGATGATTTCACTGATTATGATGTGACTTTGTGCTGTTTCTTTAGTATATATTAAATCATTTTAACTCATGTTGTTGCTACCTGTCCATATACCATGTACCTTTGTGGGTACCTTTACTGCTGTGTAGCTCTTGATTTGCATGTGAATATACAGTATGTAGGATTTAAGGTGCACGATCATTTGCACACATCCAATGAATGAAACAGCTTTTAGTTAATAATCATTTTCATTATGACCTGACCAAAGATTGTACAATGTCAACAATATATACCAGTGAGTGAGTCCACTATGAAGTCAATCGATAAGAACCTTTGAGGTTGAGATAGCAAGCAGAAGATGAATAAGAATGACTAATGTGAAGCTGTGACCTTATTTCAGTTCCAAAACATGTACAAATTTGTGTTTGCTACAATGACAAATAATGGGAATAATTTGACCCTTAGTTTCCATTGTACTTAAGTGAATTCAAATTACTCTAAAATTAGAGTTAATCGCTTTAAAGATTTCTTTCCAAAATGTTGATTAACGAAGTGCTGATTGCATGAAATCCAGTAGTGAACACCTATAGAGATGGATGCAAACTGCACCTGGACACAAATATGCCAAATAGCAGCTTTGTGTTCGAGATATAGATCCAGTCTGGTGATTTTATGCAATTTTTGATCTTGAATTTTTGGCAGGTTTGTTGATGTTTAATGGCACTGCGACAGGAACTTGGCAGGAACTTCAAATTGGAAAACCTTAGATACCAAACATTACCCACTGAATCAAATTAATCTGCTTCTGTTGTGAGATAGCAATACAACACATGAGGGGAACTTGTGTGTCTAACCAGCAGCAGAATCAAGGAAACTGAAATATACATAAAAAATATTACATCAACTTTCTATCTGCTGTGAGTTAATCAAACTAGCCCCTTCTTCAGTCCCACTTGAGTCTTAATTCTCACACCATTTCCAGTTGAACAAAAACCACACCCACACACACACTCTTTAAATTTCACCTAAGGTGCATTAAAACACAATATCACCATCAAAAATTTAACATAGGTTTTATTTTCATATTAGGAATTGGTTGTCATTTGATTATAACAAAACCAACCGAGGGGCACATGACCTGGCAAATACGGCAGGACCTGCCTCTGACTCTAACCTTACCAAGAGCCACTAGTAAGCTACATTTAAATAAAAGGCTTCTCTAAAAAAACCCAAACCCACTCCAGCTGAAAGATGCTGCTACAGCTTTCATAATGTAGATGAGAAGTCACACCCCTGATACTACTAAAAAATGAGTAGTATTTATTCTGGAAGTTACGACAGTGGGCTTGGTTTTCATCTACTCATCTTTCTCACAGGAATTCTTAAAATGCACAAAGCGCTAACACATATGGTCTGTGAAGATGACAAAGTGAAAAACAAAACTGTGTTTTCTTGTACAATTAATTGAACCATCAAGGTAAGATTACATTAATGCATATCACAATATCCGTCCAATGAACACAACACAGATGCATTATACTCTGCCGAAACACACGGCTTACAACCCGTCAGTAGCCATCCATTCAAAACTTCAAATGTTTTTTCTTCTGTTCTTTCACCAAAACCTCACAAGCACAGGTCATTGGAGATTTTTGATGCTATGTTCTTGAATGCCATTGAAGTGCCAGATATCCGTTTAAATCGAACACCATTCATTGAGAGTCTTGGAAGCTTGCAGACCTCCATCTCCCATTGAACCAGATTATCCCCACGCCCATCACCCTGTACACAGAAGAGCAAGTATCTCTCTCGTTGATCAAAATCCACCATGTGCATCTCCAAAATGCGCCGAATCTCTCCCATGATGTCATCCGGGTCTTTGGAGCTTGTGGTCTTCATGCTGAATGTGAATCTTAACGATCTGGGTTTAACTTCCCCCAAACCAACGCCCACAATAGGAGTGTTTTGATTTTCAGGTCGATCCCTTTCTGATATTGAACGACTGTGAAGAAAACACAAAAAAAGCACTTGACATAAAATTTAAAAAAATTCAAAAAGCTAAGCTAAATCCATCCAAGCCATTAGGCTCAAAGGGCCCGGTGCTTATCTCTGGTTGAAATCTTTGGTAAACAAGGGGCACTGATATTTTGAGTAAAGCAGAGTGAGTAAAGCAGGGTATGCACAAGTGACTAACAAAACTGACTTACCACTTCCTCGGAAGAATTCAATCAATTATTACTGCTACAGAGGATCAGATTTGACAACAATAAATAGCAAACTAAAAACAATATAAAAGAATACATGTAATGGTAACATGTAGGTAAGTATATTCACACATTCGAAAAACGAATCAAGCATTAAGATATACATTTGAAGTCAAAACAATAAGTTAACGGTTACAATAAAGACTTATACTGTAACCATAAATGGAATAAGTCAGACAGCATATTGGTTGCGTCTTATACAACATCAAATGCTATACTTCTTGACACACTCGAATACAAATAATGAAATAACAGAACATTCATGGTAGTATTAGGACATCATACTATGGAACTTTTGGCTAAATTAAAAACATTCAGCATTACTATTGTAGGACATTTGACAGCATGATGACTAAAAGAGAAATTAATGCAAGAACATTGATTATTGCATAGCAGAAACTTTCATACGCACTTATATATCTCTTTACAGTTGTAACGTACTTGACATGAATTAGGGACAAAAATAACTGTTCAAACCATAGATTAACCCCCTCCCTCCCCCCCTTTCTACCACTTAGAACATCACATTACCCTCTTACATTCTCTAAATTCAGAGTAATGTGCACAAAAACAGACTGGTTTCATTTTCTTGTCAGATCGAAGAGAGATGTGGCCTACAGTGGGGGAGGGGGATCACATCTCCGAAATAATATCTACAAGTTGAAAAAATTGGGGAAAGGTTGAACTAATAATGAAAAATGAAAATCTTTCCACCAACCACTTTATCAGAATTGTTGTCATATATGTGCACCCAAAAGAGTTAACCTGCAAGGGACTGGCATCCTGCCAGCGGAAGCCATCCACTTACGCCAAGGAAACCGGAGATAAATAAGCACCACTGGGGATGGGTCATTATGGCCAGCACATGGACTTGACTAAAATGACTCAGTAACCACAAAAGCTCCCTTCCTAACAACCTCTAAGCCACATCTCCAGACAGGAGGAAGTTTGAAACAAATGTAATAACCCACAGTGAAAATTCTATATTCACGACAACAAAAGTGATATTGACCCTAAGAATGATCTGCCCAAAGTATGCAAACAACATTCTATCCAAAATGGATGAAATACACAATTCGAAAGCTTACACAATTTGAATAATAATTGCTGACTATGAGCACAATGCATTTGTTTGTTTGTTTGATGAGGTCTTAACGGCACCACGACAACAATTGTGCCTGAGAGGTCAGATCATTTTAGAGGTAGGAAGGAAAGAAAACAGGGAGAGAATGAAAGAAATTCAAGAACATAAGTCAGAAATCTGTGATTGAGAGAGGAGGTGCATGGGTGAAACAAAACAAAGTAGGGAGAGGGTGGAGGAGAATTAAATATGGTTGCAGAGGGAAGCAAGATGAAGGAAGGAGATAATTTTATCCGGAAGATTTTTCTGGAAGAACTCAGCAATTGAGTTGTGGGGAGCGAGGGAAGCTCTGGGAAGGTTAACAAGACATGAAAAAATGCAAACTGATTATCAATGTTGAATTTCATAATAATTTTCGGTTCTTCCTGCTTAAGAGATCATTACTAAGAAAGACACACAAAAACTATTTGAGTTTTAACAGAATCAGCATATCTAAGCACAGGCATCTCTGCAGCAAAATCTGAATTTGTATTAATTTCAATCACACAGAGCAGAAGAAAACCAGGTTAAGGTTAAAAATCACCACAGCTCAAGATCCTGTTTGTAATCATCATTTAAGATGTCAAATATCTTCAAAGACAAAAGGCTCTAAATGAAATCTATCAGCAAAAACTTGTTACAAGCAAATTCACTTGTGAAAAATGGCATCTTTTCTTGTGAGATCTTCAAAACTGTACATGGGGTGTAGGTGGGTTGGTTGAGCTTTTCTGTTTAAGAAATTGTTTTAAGATAAAGAAAAGACAAGTATTGTCTATGAACCGGACAGGGTTTGGAGAATGAGGGCTACAAAATGTGAAATAGGTTTTACAGGAATCTCCTTTACAGAATCCTTAAGTTAACTGCATAGGTGGTTTGTACAATTTTAAGTTTTTGAATTTTGAGAGCAATTTAACCTAAATGTAAGATCTTTTAAAAATCGTTTTTCCTTGTTTTGTCCTTGTGTAACAGCCTTGAATGTGTGGTTGCAATGGCTGACTAACCCTACAAAACACATCCAGCAAGAACTACTCAATCAGATTCCAATTTCATGCACACTGGAATTTGACAGCAATAATTAACCAACATAATTGTTGTGGAGGTTATTTCTCTAATGATCAATAATAGAAGTGAAGATTCTTCTTTCAAGTCTAGAGTACTAGCCTCAAATTTTGAAAATAACATTCAAATAATTTAGGTGGAGGATTTCAGGCATAATCATCACAAATTTACAAAACATTGAAATGGTCAAATGCTAACCAATTTTAATGAGAAATGATTTTTTTTTTCATTTAAAATTTTGGATTTTTTTGTTTTTTTTGTTTTTAGTACTTTAGCACATCTTGTTTGTTTGTTTGATGAGGGCTTAACGGCACCACAACAACGAGGGTCAAATTGTTCCTGAGAGGTTAGATCTTGTAAAATTGTTCATGGAATGTCATAGCTCGATTTGAAAAGCTTTCACCTCTTTACTCCAAACGACTAAAACATAATTATAACAAGAGATTGATTTGTACCTAATAATGACATCTTATTTCTTACATAATAAGGAAGCAGAAGCAAAAGGGATATGGCTGTGGGTCTACATCTCTCACCAACAACATCACCATCACCATCATCTATCAACACAACATCACCATCATCTATCACCACAACATCACCATCATCTATCACCAACAACATCACCATCACCATAATCTATCACCACAACATCACCATCATCTATCACCAACAACATCACCATCACCATAATCTATCACCAACAACATCACCATCATCCATCACCAACAACATCACCATCACCATAATCTATCACCAACAACATCACCATCATCTATCACCAACAACATCACCATCATCTATCACCACAACATCACCATCACCATCATCTATCACCATCACCTATCACCACAACAACACTAAACTTGAAATTTCAATCTATCAGCAATTTTAATCTAAACATTGTTGGAAATCATTAATGGTCTTCTCTGGCAGCAATCAAAGCAAAATCAACTCCAAAAATACTGAAAGACAGTTAAAACGCAAAGAAATAATTCTAATTACATTTTATGAATATTTTCTTGATTCCAGGAAAGAATAAGGAAACACTAGCTTTCACTTAACTTTGCAACATTACTGTCATACTTTACCACAGGAAATGCACATGGAATCTCCTTAAAACTCCTCACACTTGCAAGGACAAGAGAATGCCTCACATTTATGAGCAAATGAATAGAAAGCCTTACTTTTAAAGAACTATATAGAAAGCCTCATATTTGAAGAAGGGGAGAAAAAGTCTCAAATTTGCAAGCACAAGAAAAAGCCTCACATTTGCAAGCACAAGAAGAGAAAGCCTCACATTTGAAGAAGGGGAGAGAAAGTCTCACATTTGCGAGCAAAAGAGAAAGCCTAATATTAAAAAAAACGAGACAGAAAGCCTCACATTTGCAAGCACAAGATGAGGCCTCACATTTAAAAGCACAAGAGAAAGCCTCACATTTTCGAGCATGAGAGCCTCACATTTGAACAAGAAAGAAAGCTTCACATTTAAACAAGAAAGAAAGCCTCACATTTAAACAAGAAAGAAAGCCTCACATTTGAACAAGAAAGAAAACCTTATATTTGCAAGCACAAGAGAAAGCCTCACATTTGCAAGCACAAGAGAAAGCCTCACATTTGCAAGCACAAGAGAAAGCCTCACATTTGTAAGCATAAGAAAAGAAAGCCTCACATTTGTAAGCATAAGAAGAGAAAGCCTCACATTTGTGAGCATAAGAAAAGAAAGGCTCACATTTGTAAGCATAAGAAGAGAAAGCCTCACATTTGTAAGCATAAGAAGAGAAAGCTTCACATTTGTAAGCATAAGAAGAGAAAGCCTCACATTTGTAAGCATAAGAAGAGAAAGCCTCACATTTGTGAGCAGAAGAAGAGAAAGCCTCACATTTGTGAGCATAAGAAAAGAAAGGCTCACATTTGTGAGCATAAGAAGAGAAAACCTCACATTTGTAAGCATAAGAAGAGAAAGCCTCACATTTGTAAGCATAAGAAAAGAAAGCCTCACATTTGTGAGCATAAGAAGAGAAAGCCTCACATTTGTGAGCATAAGAAAAGAAAGCCTCACATTTGTAAGCATAAGAAAAGAAAGGCTCACATTTGTGAGCATAAGAAGAAAACCTCACATTTGTAAGCATAAGAAGAGAAAGCCTCACATTTGTAAGCATAAGAAAAGAAAGTTTCACATTTGTAAGCATAAGAAAAGAAAGCCTCACATTTGTGAGCATAAGAAGAGAAAACCTCACATTTGTAAGCATAAGAAGAGAAAGCCTTACATTTGTAAGCATAAGAAAAGAAAGCCTTACATTTGTGAGCATAAGAAGAGAAAACCTCACATTTGTAAGCATAAGAAGAGAAAGCCTCACATTTGTAAGCATAAGAAAAGAAAGCCTCACATTTGTAAGCATAAGAAAAGAAAGCCTCACATTTGTAAGCATAAGAAGAGAAAGCCTCACATTTGTAAGCATAAGAAAAAAAAGGCTCACATTTGTGAGCATAAGAAGAGAAAACCTCACATTTGTAAGCATAAGAAGAGAAAGCCTCACATTTGTGAGCATAAGAAAAGAAAGCCTCACATTTGTGAGCATAAGAAAAGAAAGGCTCACATTTGTAGGCATAAGAAGAGAAAGCCTCACATTTGTAAGCAAAAGCCTCACATTTGTAAGCATAAGAAGAGAAAACCTCACATTTGTGAGCATAAGAAGAGAAAGCCTCACATTTGTGAGCATAAGAAAAGAAAGCCTCACATTTGTGAGCATAAGAAAAGAAAGGCTCACATTTGTGAGCATAAGAAAAGAAAGACTCACATTTGTGAGCATAAGAAAAGAAAGGCTCAGTAAGCATAAGAAGAGAAAGCCTCACATTTGTAGGCATAAGAAAAAAAGCCTCACATTTGTAAGCATAAGAAAAGCCTTTGTAAGCACATTTGTAGCATAAGAAGAAAACCTCACATTTGTGAGCATAATTTGAAGCATAAGAAGAGCCTCACATTTGTGAGCATAAGAAAAGAAAGCCTCACATTTGTGAGCATAAGAAAAGAAAGGCTCACATTTGTGAGCATAAGAAAAGAAAGACTCACATTTGTGAGCATAAGAAAAGAAAGGCTCACATTTGTAAGCATAAGAAGAGAAAGCCTCACATTTGTGAGCATAAGAAGAGAAAGGCTCACATTTGTAAGCATAAGAAGAGAAAGCCTCACATTTGTGAGCATAAGAAAAGAAAGCCTCACATTTGTGAGCATAAGAAAAGAAAGGCTCACATTTGTGAGCATAAGAAAAGAAAGGCTTACATTTGTAAGCATAAGAAGAGAAAGCCTCACATTTGTGAGCATAAGAAAAGAAAGCCTCACATTTGTAAGCATAAGAAGAGAAAGCCTCACATTTGTAAGCATAAGAAGAGAAAGGCTCACATTTGTAAGCATAAGAAGAGAAAGCCTCACATTTGTGAGCATAAGAAAAGAAAGCCTCACATTTGTAAGCATAAGAAGAGAAAGCCTCACATTTGTAAGCATAAGAAGAGAAAGCCTCACATTTGTAAGCATAAGAAGAGAAGGCCTAACATTTGTAAGCATAAGAAGAGAAAGCCTCACATTTGTGAGCATAAGAAGAGAAAACCTCACATTTGTAAGCACAAAAAGAGAAAGCCTCATATTTGTGAGCATAAGAAGAGAAAGCCTCACATTTGCGAGCACAAAAAAAGAAAGCCTTATATTTATGAGCATAAGAAGAGAAAGCCTCACATTTGTAAGCACAAGTGAAAGCCTCGCATTTGAGAGCACAAGAGAAAGCCTCACATTTGTAAGCACAAAAAGAGAAAGCCTCATATTTGTGAGCATAGGAGAAAGCCTCAATTGTAAGCATAAGAAGAGAAAGCCTCACATTTGCGAGCACAAAAAAAGAAAGCCTCACATTTGTGAGCACAAAAAGAGAAAGCCTCATATTTGTGAGCATAGGAGAAAGCCTCAATTGTAAGCATAAGAAGAGAAAGCCTCACATTTGCGAGCACAAAAAAAGAAAGCCTCACATTTGTGAGCATAAGAAGAGAAAGCCTCACATTTGCGAGCACAAAAAAAGAAAGCCTTATATTTATGAGCATAAGAAGAGAAAGCCTCACATTTGTAAGCACAAGTGAAAGCCTCGCATTTGAGAGCACAAGAGAAAGCCTCACACTTGTAAGCACAAGAAGAGAAAACCACACCTTTACGAGCATAAGAGAGAGCCTCACATTTGCAAGCACAAGAGAAAGTCTCATTTGCAAGCATAAAAAGAGAAAGCCTCGCATTTGCAAGCATAAGAAGAGAAAGCCTCACATTTGAAAAATGAGAGAAGCCTCACATTTGTGAGCACAAAAAAAAAGAGGCATTGTCCACTTTTCAAGATAATGGCAAAACTTTTTCACAAAGGGATTATTTTGCACATATCAAATATATTCCCACTTTTTTCTTCTCAAATCCAAATCTTGAAACGCAGAAACCCAAATCAATCTTCTGGGTACTGAAAGTCACAACCATGTTTTCTTGATAACAGCTAGTGAAGAAAACATGAAGTAAATCCCATAATAGTAACTACAGCAGATTACATCACTTGATCAGGGCCATCTGTATGTACACCACCAACATTGTGACATTCATGCATAAAAGTACTAAATTGTCTATTACATTGTAACCGCAAGACCAAACTTTTTGTAAATCACAAAGAAGCTTCCACATTCCTCCTTTACCAACATCTATTTATCTAAACAAAATGGGGCTAACCCAATTTGAAGGGAATGTAATCTTTAAATACCACGCAATCACGAAAAGTGATCAAGTTAGTAGTCAGAAAGAGGTTTTAACCCACAACCAACAAGAACTGTTCTAAAGATTTCTCAAAATCTATAAGTGCTACTAACAGCAAAGAAGAAAATTGCCTAAACACCCAGTGTGCCAACCAGAGACAACCATCAGTGCTAACAATAAACTTGTACAAATAACAAACCTGGACTGTCCTGCTTCGTCATGATTAAAGCTGTATAGAAATGCGAATGGAAGGAAAGAAAAATAACCATGAACAAACATACTCCAACACGAGAGTATTAAAACATAAAAGAAACCCTAACTGAAATGTAGCATGCCAAATAGGATTAATCTCAAACTATCAAAAATTGAACAAACAGAAGTGAAAGATGAATAGGATATTTTAGATTTTTTAAACGATTAACAAAATATTGAATGAAATCACAACGTACCATTCAACGTAATAAGCACCCGGGGCGCTTACGAAAATAAAATTGTACCACTTTGTAGGCCAAAATTACTTCTCAATAAGCACCCATTTTTTCAACATATTAATTAGCTAATAGGGATTTGGGGATATAGCATACAAAAAAGGGTATGGAACATAAATACATATAAACAACATTCATTATTTATCAATGTTGGGATATGTTATCAGTCAAAAAATGTTGGTTGGGTGTTTGTTAAAGCATGGGCGCTTAGTACGTCGAATACACTAACTATTAATTACTCTGCAGAGCACATACCTCTCCCCACAAAAAAAAACCTTCTTTTCCATTGTATTATTTTATTTCAGCCACCAATAGTTTAAAGGCTTCAGGAAAAATTTTCAGTAAGACCACAGTAATAACATACCCATGCTATTATTTAACTCATAATTTAATGCTCTTTTTGACACTCAAAGTGATATTTTACATTATCAGTTTACGTTGCAATGACTTTAGTAGGTTGCATATCTCTGCATGATAGTTTGGATAGATAATACGTTACCAATGTTGATATGAAGAATAACCTAAAGATCAAAACATCATCTCTACAAAAGTTCAGTTTAAATGAAAATTCACAATCATGGTTGCCATAAATTTTACATAATTACTTGAAAAGCTTTTTGCATGGTGGATGACTTGTACACAGCCTGAATGTATGTTAAATATTGAAATCTATCAACTGGGGATCTGAACAAACATATATTTAAACATATTGGAATCTTCTTTAATGAATAAAGAATAAGCAAATTATTGAAGACACTTCCAAGCTGCAGGGAGTCCTTGCTTAAGTACCCGTGATTAGAATTTAATTTAAGTTAATACTGCTATTGTGTTTGTTATGTAGGTTAATGCACAGGCCCAATTCAAAAATAAATGAAAAGCGTGCAAGTAACCAGCAGATGTTGGCTATAAACAAAAAAACAAGTTATAAAAACTAAAATAGATTCTCATCTATTACAACTTTTTAGAAAACAAATCTTGCCAGCATCAAATTTAATCTTAGAAATTTCTTGAAATATTTAGCTTTTGCTCCAGGGAAATGTATATACAAAGTATGATATAAAGGATTTTATTTCTTCATTTTACAGGATTTAGCAACTAACCTTGCATGATATACTTGCATAACATTTTTTTCCCCACAACACATTTTGCAAATGAAGTACAGGGTTTTCACTCCAATCATCACATTTTTACAAATTTAGGCATTTATAGTAATATTTCCCTCTGCCTTCATAATAAACTCCATTTTTTATGCTGGAGCTTAACTTTCCTACAATATGTCACAAAGATCAATTTTCTCCTTCAAAATACCAAGAATCAAACAAGCATGAACAATGCACCTGACCTATCAATGCTCATGCTACCTAAATGTGTATGTACCACATTTGATACTCACAGAATCAAGGTTTGATAATTAACCAAGAAATTTGCTTGCCCATTTTAAACCATTTACTTGTCCATTAGGTATTCAAGAAAAATTTAACTTGTCCTTGAGCACAGCAGAAACTCATTAAAACAATGTTTTTGTTTATCAGTCTGAATGGGCAGTTGCTCAGTTTAATTAAATAATTCAATTTTTACTTGTTCTGGACATCCAGGCAGGGGATTTGTTGAACCTTAAGTAGAATTATAATTTACTTTACCCTTTTAATTCTAGTAGAAACAAACTGAATGCGACTTTATGCTTAGGTTTGTATGATTGCATATCATTTGGAATCCTTCTGATGGTCAAAACCATGCCTCAGAAAGTTATCTCTTGATTCTTTTCTATCATCAAACATGTCTCAGTTGCTCCCAAAAAGATTTGCCAGAAATGACATCTTTATCAGTTTCAGATTATAAGAAGAGAGAATTTTAGGGGCCAAGAGAAAACTAACGTTTTGAATTTGCTAAAAAAATGAGTATAAAAGATTTGTCCTTAATTTTGTCCGATTTGCATTACATTTGTAAAATCATACTAGTGACTGTTTCACTTTTGCTGGCTCTTTAATGTTCTTTCTTGGGATCCCCTACATGTTAGTTTGCCTACAACTAGCACCCATTTGGTGGTACTGTTTTTCAGGATAAAGGACATAAAATAAACAAGGCATTATAAATCCCCTCAGGACTGATAACATGCCTTGCACATATTACAACAATCCACATCCCATGCATTTTCAATCTTGCTCTGTAGCATCCGCCTTCCTTTTATCATCAATTCCCTAACTCCCACTCATTATGCCCCATCATTTTGTACCCACCATTCTTCCCTGTTTTTCACATCCCCACATACTCCTGCATCCATCAGTCCTAATCCAATCAATTCACCCTACTCATCCAATCTACATATCAACCTGTGTACATTTAGCTACTATCACTAACAATCCTTCTATCTGCATTTTCCTTCCCACCCATCCACCAACCCTTCCCACCCATTCACCAACCCTTCCCACCAATCTGCCAACCCTTTCCACCCATCCACCAACCCTTTCAACCCATCTGCACTTTCCTTCCCACTCATCCACCAACTCTTCCCACCCATCCACCAACCCTTTTCACCCCATTCACCAAACCTTCCCACCCATCAATTAATGACCAACTCTCCCCCTTTTCAGTCAGGACACCAAGCTTTTAATCATTTACCCACTTCTTCTTCACAGACCAGGGTCACCTACTGCACCCAAGCTGACCTGGGACCCTTCATCATATGGTCAATTAAAGAACTGCAAAGGTCTGGTGGTACTTGCTTAATGTTTATGGCTCCCCCATACACACTATTTAAGGACTTTTGCAACACTCTATCAATCCATCCATTCTTTTATTTACTAATATCTTGGCAACTTTATACAATTCTTCAAAAACATTATAAAAAAGTGGGCTTCCAAGTTGAATAACAAAACCTGAGAAGAAAAAAATCTACTAACCCCATCACGTTTTACTTTTCAAGAAAGCTTTGTTTCAAAGGTATAGATTTATGGTTCAGTTTTTTTAAGACTTTGTATGCTACCATTTTATTCAGTTCTTAAAACTGTTGCATCTTTATTCACATTTTCTCCATCACTTTGCAGCATGCTTTTACAAACATTGAAAAACTCTTTTCAAATAACTTAAATTACATAGGAATATGTGGATAGCAGCCATTGATTGCCAACTTACCATTAATGCTTTAAAATTACTGGATGAAGAAGAAATTTTGAGGAAGTACAAACTTTGATGTAATATAATCTGGTTTGCTAAGCCAAAATAATATTTGACAAACTTCACTTGCTTGTATAATGATATCTTGGCTTATTTTGCTTTTGATTGTCTGTATCACAGCAGTAACAAACATTAGTTTAGCTGGCAAACTACCTGTTAATCTACAAATGCAACCCATAACCATTTCCACCACAAAAGCACACCATCTTCAAAAACAAACTTACTTTGAAATTATGCTTCCAAGCCCAGGAGCAGACTTAATACATCACACCTAAGTACTCATACAAGATTACAACTCTTATAACGAAAATATCCTAGCATTGTGGTAACTGATATACAGGGATTCATGAATTAAGTTACTATACATTTCTTAAATAATAGTTTTTCATTAATTTTTGATTCTTGGACTAAAATTTCATTTTCAAGACACAAATTTAACATAATATTTTCGTTACATTTTGCCAAAGTTGTGGCGCTACGCTAGGATTTTACCTTTATAACTCTTACTTAAACTCAAGAGAAGAATCTATTATATGAACTTTAATTTAAGTGCTGGTTTAGATTCTGAAATATCATGTAAAAAATAACATGCAAAAGGTCCCAAGAAAATCCTTCAAGAAATACCAATGCATTCTGTAGTGCATTAAGTACACATACTAAGGACATGGTGAAGAGTCTTCTATGTACCATCTTGGCTAATTGAAGAAATGACAGAAAGGATCACACTTCACATCACCAAACAATAGATCTCATACTGTGCACTGTGCCAATATTATTTCCTTAATGTTACCAAATACAAAGAGATGGTCCAAAGCTTTCCATGCTACTTACGTTCAGGTTAAGAATATTTCTAAAGCTGGTTAATAATAAAAACCATTGAAGTACTGAAACACCAGGAGCAACTAGCTTTTGTGACAGCGGTCACTTTTGTGACAGCGATCACTTTTGTGACAGCGGTCACTTTTGTGACAGTGGTCACTTTTGTGACAGCGGTCACTTTTGTAAAAGGCAGCCACTTTAATGACAGCGGTCACTTTCGTGACAGCGGTCACTTTTGTGACAATGGTCACCAGTGTGACCAATGCTGGTATTTTTAATACTTTGGTATTGTGTGGACCTTTTTTTTTTTTTTTTTGAGGGGGGGTATTTTGATCGGATTGGTATTGTTTTAAAGCTGATTTTCTCATTGATTGTAATGATAAGCGATATATTTTCAGTAATCATTTGTTATTTTTGTAGTCCAACACATTGGTCACACTGGTGGTCACATCACACACAGATCCAGCACCGGACAGGATATGAGAGGTATGGGATTTTATTTCATCTGGTAATTTGGGATTATTGATAATCCACAAATATCTAGGTCTGACAGACAAGACCAATTTTTTTTTTAAGATGTTTAAAGTGGAATATACATGTTACTTTTGTTATGCTTGGTTGACATTTATGTACTCTAGAAGGGTTTTTCCCAACATAAATAACCTATTTAGATTTGTAAGTGAGAGGCATATGAACTCTGGGGTACCAAGACTAACAATAAAACATTTATTATCCTTGCTCTAAATCACTTCACAATTTTCAACTCTTTTAAGTCTGGTTTCAATATGGGTTCTTGAATCTATACATGTACATGCAGCTTTAGTACCAAAGCTATCTTTGAAATCTTCCAAATCTCTCAATTATTTTCAACTGGCTCTATATCTTCTTTAAGAGAATTTGCAGTGTAAATTTTCTCAGAGTGAATGTTGCATAACTGGAAACACTGCAAGTGCTTTAATACACCCATTACTTCAATAAATAACTTTCCACACATAGTGCAGGAAATGTTACACAATAATTAAGAGGACTTTGAATAGGCGGTGGAGCAAAGAGAAGAAGAATACTAAGGATAAATGTAAATTAGGGCATGGTTTAGTTTGGTTGAAAGACAACAAATGATTCTCTGAGAATCATCATAGTAGCTAGGGATATCCAGAATAACTGCAATGACTTCTTAAACAACATCGCAGGTTAATCAATTCATCTTAACAGTCAAATGCAATTCTCCTCAAACACAATACCTGTTTTTATGTTCCATCTGTCTAATCTAATAAAGTGTTCAGGTTTTTATGACTATATTCAACGTAATAAGTGCCCAGGCGCTTACGAAAATAAAAATAAAAAACTTTTTAAGCACAAAGTTTCTCCCTAATAAGTTCCCATGCTCAGGAGTCTTGTACAGTGTGCATTTGGCGAAACAAAGGGAAAGATAGTTGTATTCATAATTAATGACCATGAAATTGTTCTACCCATATTAACAAGGATTTGGGATAATGTACAAAAAAATGGTATTAATTTATTGTTGGTGATTTGATTTACCATTTTGAGACCCTGTCTTTCAAAAGTGGATAAATATCAAGTTCGGATGGTCCACTGGATAAGGCCTGATGCTAGTGGTAGCCGTAGCCACCTTTGTCTTTATCTTCAATTACGCTCCCAAAACTTACCACGTAAATCCCAGGAATGACTTTAAGAAATAGTGGCCTTAGTTCACATAGTTAGAAGTTAGTAATTGGGGAAAACATTAACTTATCACAGAGTAACATTCGTCCGATACCACGGCTAAAATATCAATCTATGTTGTGATTCATCCCTGCTGTTCTCAAAATTGCTTAGCTTAATAGTGAATAGCTCTACATACTCTATCTCCTTTAGAAAGTCACAAACACTACAAACGACCTTTTCACGACACTATACTATGACAGCTAAACAGTAAGACACCTGCTTTTATACAAGGAAAATATGACAAAACCATCTAACAAGAGGAAAGAATGAAGCACAAACAAACATGAACCATCAAGCACCCAGGTCAGTTGCTCCAATGCTAATAAAGCCTGTTGCAACAAGAAACAAAACACAATGAGAACAAGCAACTCAGAGAATCAACTCAGCTCTTCATCAGCAAAGATGTATTCATGCAAAATGCTCTGGCATTTTTCAATTTCATAAATGATGTTGTTATTTCAACTAATTTGGAGGCTGATGTTCATTGTTAACTTGAAACTAAAATCAGCATGAAACATTTAATAATTTAGCAGATGAATTAAAAATAGTGCCCATTGAACTACATTCAACGACCCTAAAAAGTTGACAAAATGACTTTGATTTGTTAGTTACTTCTCTAAAGACATCTTTGCTAGAGCGAGAGAACATCCTTTGAATATGAAGGAAAATGGGTTTAAATCTATTTTGTGTGTCTGATATTTAATACCTTGCAAGATTTTCACTTCCATCATTTGGCTCTCTGCAAGTCAAAGGAAAGATAGAACAATGACAATTCATTAATGTGGGGAAAGAAGGTTAGTGGAATAAAAAGGACATACAGACAATTACAGAACAAGCAGGCAAGAAATTACCATTCGGAGTCACAAGATGTGGTAATGAGGAGCTAGAAATGGTTTACATAGCAACTGATGGTGACAGCCATCTGTTAAAAAGGGGAGGATTTGTGATGAGTCCTGATATCCTTCTGTGATCTTCTGTTTGTTATTGAATTTTCCAAGATCAAAATTCAACCACTCCCTTCCTAAACGATCTACAGTAGTTTGGCTAAATCATTCATGTGTTTATTCCCCCCTCAAAACACATCCATTCTTTTTGGTTACGAATAATTTAATATCTTTTCAGATGAAAAGTGTTCAACTTTGCCCTGTTTCATAATTCAAATATTTCCATCCTGATCTGCCTTCATTAATAACAATACTTTCTCTGCAGCTTGAACCTTTTTGAAATTTAGGAGTTACTCTATACATGTATACATTGGAGGCAATCCTGGGGTTACACCCTCCCCCCACCCCCACCTTATAATTTTGTTGAAAGTGATGAATGTGCTGTTTCACTTTAATAATTTTCTCAAAAATTTCCAGATAATATTTCTTGCTACAAGCAAAAACAGCTGACATTCTCAGATTCTTCAAAAACAACATATATTAAAAAATACATTTCCTCTTAATTTTGAACAAGTCACCACCTTTGTATGTGAAGTCCATCAAAGAGCCTTCATTATGGTTAGGAACACAGGTAAGTTAGGGAAAGATTCAAATGGTGGGAAACAGCATACATAAATGGTAAAGTTCCTTCCTTACAACCACATAATAAAACACCAACAATAAATCTAAGTTTATAGGACAAGAACTTCTATCTTTAAAGGTTCTCTTCTACAAAGGTAAGAAGTTTCTCTCCTACAAACCCTCTTCTCCATTATACCGAGTACATACCTTCTTGAAAATTTATTTGAAAGTCTGTTCAAAAACGAGGACATATGGCTATTTCTGCGATCAATGTTAGTGGAGTCTTGTGTTGTGGATGAAGGACTGTTGCCTGGAGGAAATAGGGGTGGTCTTCTCACTGGACCATGGAAGGTGTTTCGGTTCCTAGTGCCCCTGTCAAAGCGAATGTTTTGAGGAGTACGTATACTTCCTGTTTGTCCCACATGGGTTGACCTCTTATTTGCTGGTGCAGTGCTGTAGAGAAAGGAGGAATTTCATGGAGAAATAGAACTACAATTCTAAAATGTATTATTGATCTTCTGTGAATTAACTTTTTGTTAAAACATACATTTACAAAAATAAACTTACGAGAGTAAAAGAATTTGATTTGGACTGGACTACTACTTTTGTTTGGTTGACAAGCTCTCAATGCTCCCCCTTCCTAAGAAAGAAACTTACCCAGTTCCTCCGATGTTCCAAGTTGCATTCAAAACACACAAAATATAGCACCTCAAATATAGCATGCACTCCACCTCAAAATGCATGCATATCAACTACAAAGTAGTAAATGTCATCAGACAAGCATTTTTCATGCAAATGGTGACACAATGCACATGTACCTTGGTGGCTGCGGACGGTGTTGAAAAGTACAACGATAAGGATGGGGATCACCAGAATGCCAAAATCTTGCCGGATATAAATAATCTTGTAATGTGCTAAAGAGGGGATACATGCAACCACTGATACCTGCCACAAAATTGCAATACTCTTTTAACTCTATATACATGAGGTGTTTCACTTACTTGGGCCTGTCTTTGGGATCTTCAATGGGTGGTAAATTGGCCCCCATATTAGGCTGACCTGAGCTGGAAGTTGTTTGCGGATGCTTGGAACTCCTACTGCATGGAAACCAAACATAACAACATTTTTACTCAGACAATCTGTAACTGATGAAAAATATAACAACACTACTAGTAGCGGTGTCACTCGATTGAGACATACGGTTACATTCTATATTTTTCTTTAATTGCAAAAATATCTGTAGTAGTAGTAGTATCTGTAGTAGTAGTAGTATCTGTAGTAGTAGTAGTATCTGTAGTAGTAGTAGTATCTGTAGTATCTGTAGTAGTAGTATCTGTAGTAGTAGTATCTGTAGTATCTGTAGTAGTATCTGTAGTAGTATCTGTAGTAGTATCTGTAGTAGTAGTAGTAGTAGTATCTGTAGTAGTATCTGTAGTAGTATCTGTAGTAGTATCTGTAGTAGTATCTGTAGTAGTATCTGTAGTAGTATCTGTAGTAGTATCTGTAGTAGTATCTATAGTAGTATCTGTAGTAGTATCTGTAGTAGTAGTAGTAGTATCTGTAGTAGTATCTGTAGTAGTAGTAGTAGTAGTATCTGTAGTAGTATCTGTAGTAGTATCTGTAGTAGTATCTGTAGTAGTATCTGTAGTAGTATCTGTAGTAGTATCTGCAGTATCTGTAGTAGTATCTGTAGTAGTAGTATCTGTAGTAGTAGTATCTGTAGTAGTAGTATCTGTAGTAGTAGTATCTGTAGTAGTAGTATCTGTAGTAGTAGTATCTGTAGTAGTAGTAGTAATAGTAGTAATAACAATAACATTAACAATAACAATAATTATAATAGTTCTTATATAGCGCCTTACCACACGGTATGCATGCTACTTTCCAATAGAAACTTTCTAGTTCACTTTCCCCCTGCCACACCTATAAATGATACCTTGAGAAAAGCTCATAATCAGCATTTTTGTGAGCTTCATTATGAGACAGAAAATAATTAATAAATTGTGAAAACACCCCATGGATTTGGGTCACCAAATAAATCACTCACCTTACGGTAACACATGAGCTCTACAATTTGTCCATTATTCTTATATATATATATATATATATATATTAAGCCATATATATATTAGGCCACTAAATATCATCATTACAGCTAAATCATAACCCACTTTACCAAAAAATGATATTCAAATCAATCAAGATGAGGTACATGCTACAAAAACATCATTTCTATTAAGTGACCTTCTCTTGATACTGTCACAAGTGAATGCTTTGATGTGTACATTGCATGGATCTCTCTACTCTAAGGATCATAACTTGCTTTACTGGGGGACAAAAATTTAAGACAAAACAAACTTTGAAAGAGATGTAAATTGCCCAACAATTTCCTTTTTGCATGTCCTGTACTGCTACAAAATGATATGCAAAAACTTCAACACAAAAGACCACCAAGATAATGTTTGTTTGTTTATTGAGGGCTTAACAGCACCACGACAACGAGGGTCAAATTGTGCCTGAGAGGTTAGATCATTCTAGAGGTAGGAAGAAAAGGACACAGGGGGAGAATGAGAGAAATTCAAGAACAAAAAGTCAGAAAGCTGTGATCGAGAGAGGAGACACATGGTTGAACAAAATCAAAGTAGAGAGAGGGGCTGGAAGAGGAGAATTAAATATGGTTGCAGAAATGGATGAATATTCCGGAAGTCTGCTACTGAGGGTGATGTCTTGGATGACGGCAGCAGCAGCTGTCTTGTTGCCTTCTTTGGAGCCATCAGTATAGATGATTCGATTTGGTTATGGAGATTGATGAAGAGGTTAGGGTGGGTTTGGATTTCGTAATGAGTGGAGAGGCCCGGGTGGATAGAAGGAAATGGGGTGGCCCAAGGAGGAAAAGTGGGCCAGGAGAAGGTGCCGAGAGTGGCGGGGTTAATGCCGAGATGGGAGAGGTCTGATTTAATGCATAAGCTAAAGGTGGGGATAGGGTTTTGGTCTTATCAAAGAGGGTGGAGAATTTGGGGTACCTAATGAGGTTGTAAACAGGGTTCTAGGTGTTGGTGAGGACTCTAAATGCATAGGAGAGGCTAAGCGTTCTACATCTAAGTAGAAAGGGGGGTTCGTTGACTTCAACATGAAGGCTGGTGATTGGGGAGGTCCTGTAGGCACCTAGACAAAGCCCGAGGGCTTCATTTTGAATGGTGTTGATGTGGTTAAAGTATGTACACCTTTTAACAAGATAAGCAGTACTAAACCAATATGGAAATAAATTAACCCCAAAAAACTTTTTATTTCATTTTATCATGAAAGCAAAACAACGTCATATACACCATCCTTGAAGCTAACCCTTATTGCAATATACACTTACATGAGGTAATCAATTCTTGATTTACACGAAGTCAATCAAACATTGTTTTCAACAGAACCTCATGGTTGACAATGCTAAAAACATTTTCCACAAAGATATATACCATGGGTGATTCAACAAAATTAATCAATTTCCATTTAGAAAAGGTGGTAAAACCATTTCGTCTTTTTTAGTTGAATATGACAGGAAGCAAACAGAAATAATCTCGATAAAAAATGCTTCAATAGCCTTTTGTGGGGAACATTTTGTACCTTTACAGCAATGTGACCTCACAGACTGAGAAAAATTCAGCATATATTCCCTCTCCAACTCATAATATCTGGTAAATTAATTCTCCAACTCATAATATCTTGGAAGCTGCATGGCCTAAGAAGAATTTTCAACAGGTAATTGCCCTTTTCATAAATATTCAACTGTTAACTACTTCCTCAAGGAGCACCGGGCTCAAATTTGTACTACAAAAGACTTGTGTTCAACGGTAGGAGAGGCAAGTGCACCTGCCGTGTACAGTAGAACATTCATGTACATCAGCGTGAAAGATGCTAATAGATGCTGTAGGTCACAGTTGATTATGAATATTCATATCAAAGAGACTTTCATTGTCAATTATTCCACGGACTTCAGAATTACCTGCCCTTCTCACTTTCGCTCAAGTGCTTCTTTAACGTTGTTAGAAATTTTTACAAGAAAAGCATTTCAGTTGGGTGCTGTTGAACAAACTTGTTATAACTGAAAATCAGCTACATGAGAAATTCCAATTTGATTATTAGTCCAACACACGAATGATGTCATATATTACACATACTGCAATTAAAAACAGGTAGATATACACAATATATCAAAGTAACATACATCAGATTACAGTAACTATCCAATGATCAAATTGAAGTACATCCATGTGAGGTTATATGCTATATAAACTACACCCTTATATTCTGCATGAGATAAGTCGAAACAACATTTTGAACATTTAAAAATACATCCTTTTTATGCAGGAATTACACTTGCAAGAAAGATGTATCATCTACCATGTGCAGGTCAATAAATGCTTTAAATCTCAATCCAAATATTCATTTGGATATAAATATACCATCAATCACATTCAAAGAATAGATGACTAATGATCCTAAAACACTTCAAATTATACTGCCGAGAATGACTTCATTCAACGTAAGTAATTTTTTTGTGGAGGTACTTTTGCTATTCTGTCTTTGATCCATCAGTTTGTATTCTATCCTAGGATATGAAAACAACAGGATCAATAGAAGTACTGTATCAACAAGGTAGCATGTCAGCATCCACAACGTCTTCCCCATACATAGCAAGCAGAAATGAACTTAAGGGGATAGCTCTGAATGGGCAGGTCTCTGCTCTATATTTGCTTTGTAGAAAATAGACATTCTTTTAATATTACTCTTTGGACGTTAGACAAGGGACAAGTTGGTGTTTGATGAATATGTAGACACAAAGGAATGTTCTCAATAAGCACTGTGAAATGCAGTTCAATCACTAGAATCACTTCAAGTTATTAATAAGGACATACACTCACAAGAAAAGTGAAGCCATCAGTAATTAATACATATTTGAGTTTTATTTCTTATCATTCTTAGGACAATTTGTCTTTCAAAACTTTTTTTTTTTGCACTAAAATTTTAATTTCTTTGCTTTTCAAAGCTAATGGCAAAATTCCATTAAAAGAACAATACATGGTAAAATGTATATCTAGGGTTATTAAGCTCAATAGAAGAATGCACAAGGAGTGCTACTGCTGTTTCTGTTGCCAGACCCATTAATAAGGTCATGAAGGGATGAAGCTTTACATGATTACAATTACCTAATAGTTTTATTCAGATATTGAGATTTGTTAGAAGGTAGGGGGAAGGAATGAAGGTTACATAGGGGTTGCTTTACATGTTTGTGTTAGAAGGTAGAGGGCAAGGAATCAATGTTGCATAGGGGTTGCTTTACATGTTTGTGTTAGAAGGTAGAGGGCAAGAAATCAAGGTTGCATAGGGTTTGCTTTACATGTTATAATCATGACTAAAAAGTTTGGGCATTTTATCTATTGGCTCCTTGCACAAGTTTTTATTTATAGACAAAATTCAAAAAAATGAAAAATTATTATTAGCAGGCATTTGAGCATGCTTCATATTTCCAAAATAATAATTCAATTTGAATAGCAATATACAAGTCAGCAAAAATAATAAATAAACACAAATCATGCCACAAAAACAGTTCATGTACAAGATTCAAATACGAATGTACCAAACAAAGCTATATGACAGAAACAAAAATAAAATTGTTTATATTTTGAAAGAAAAAACAAAACAATACCAAATGTAGCATTTTCCAATGTAAACATTGGTTTGAGCATTTAGAATCATATGACATGCCAGGAAAGAAAGCAACAAAAAGTCCAGCATCCTCTAATATAATGCATTCATGCAGTAATGAACAAGGAGTATTATTCTAAAGAAGACAAACCATCTCTCATTTTTCTGGTAAGATTTTTAAACTGCAAAAGTTTTAAATAATATATAGAACTGCAGCAATATGCATACTATTTAGAAGAGAAAACAATATGCAACTAAGCAGACACAAAAAAAGCATCCCTGTTTTAAAATCCTAAGTAGCTCGTTTAATTCCTTGTTTTTTAATATTGAACTACAACAGCAAATACCGTCATGGATTACATGCCCATGCAAATTGACACCCATATCATATGACCCAGCCAAATATATAAATGACATCTCACACTAAGTCCCACATGGCATCCCATGTCCCACACGGCATCCCATGTCCCATATGGCATCCCATGTCCCACATGGCATCCCATGTCCCACATGGCATCCCATGTCCCACATGGCATCCCATGTCCCACATGGCATCCCATGTCCCACATGGCATCCCATGTCCCACATGGCATCCCATGTCCCACATGGCATCCCATGTCCCACATAGCATCCCATGTCCCACATGGCATCCCATGTCCCACATAGAATCCCATGTCCCACATGGCATCCCATATCCCACATGGCATCCCATGTCCCACATAGCATCCCATGTCCCACATGGCATCCCATGTTCCACATGGCATCTCACCCCATGCCCCACATGGCATCCCATGTCCCACATGGCATCTCACCCCATGTCCCACATGACATCCCATCCATTGTCCCACATGACATCCCATCCATTGTCCCACATGACATCCCATCCATTGTCCCATATGACATTCCACCATATGTCCCACATGGCATCCAATCCGATGACCCACATGGCATCCCACCCTATGTCCCACATGGATCTCATCCCATGTGCCAAATGACATCCCACCCCATGTCCCACATGACATCCCATGCTATGCCTAGTCACACATGGCATTCCACCATATCTCCCACAAAAAATTCCACCATACAGTATGTCTCACATGGCATTCCACCATATGTCCCACATGGCATTTCACCATATGTCCGACATGGTATCCCACCCTATAACCCACATGGCATCCCACCCTATGTCCCACATGGATCCCATCCTACATGTGTGTCCCACATTAATTCAACCATATGTACCACATGACATCCCTCACTATGTCCCACATGACATCCCTCCCTGTGTCCCACATGGCATCTCTCCCTATGTCCCCCATGGCATCCTACCATATGTCCCACATCAGTGGCTTCCCACCTGGCATCCCACTTTATGTCTCACATTGGATCCCACCATATTTTCCTCATGGTATCAGTTCCAATGTCCCAATGATATGCTACTTTATGTCCCACATTGCATCACATCCCATGTCCCCCTACCCTATGTCCGACATAGCCTCTTACCCTATATCCCACATAGCAATCCAACCTATGCCACACATGGCATCCCAACGAACGTCACACTGTGTTACTCGTAGCAACCCACCTCATGGCAACCGACCCCGTGTCCTACATGACATCCCATGTCCCACATGACATCCCATCCCATGGCATTCCACCCTATTTCCTGCATGGCATTCCACCCTATTTCCTGCATGGCATTCCACCCTATTTCCTGCATGGCATTCCACCCTATTTCCTGCATGGCATTCCACCCTATTTCCTGCATGGCATTCCACCCTATTTCCTGCATGGCATTCCACCCTATTTCCTGCATGGCATTCCACCCTATTTCCTGCATGGCATTCCACCCTATTTCCTGCTTGGCATTCCACCATATATCCTACATGGAATTCCACCCTGTTCCACAATAATAAAGGTGGAGTTTAATAATCATGCCAGATACAAGCGTTGTCCAAATATTTTGAAGAATGTTAAATCTCAAGTGCTACAAGGGAGACGCTTTAGGATCTCTAAAGAATATTGCAAAATTATATCATTTTACAGTTATCTTCTAAGAAAATATCAAATGTTTTGTAGACTTTTTAAACTAGTTTTTAATCTGTTTTAAGTGTCTCTGAAAAACTTTAACATTTTGTAAGGAAATTCTAAGGATATCTGAAGAAACTTTAAACTTTTTCTAAGGAGCTCTGAAGAAACTTTAACACTTTCTGAGGAATTCTCAAAAAAACTTTTAACATTTTTGCAGAAATCTCAGGAAGAACTGTGGACGGACGACATCGCCATTACATAGGTTCGCATTATGCTTCGCATGCTCACCAAAAAATGGATTAAATGCTTGTGACTGCCATTTTAAATATTGAAAGATTGCTGTACACAAATTAAAAAAATCTCTCAAAGCAACTGAACACCGAAGCAACTCTAGGTTCCACCCATCTTTAAATTAAATTTATAAAAAAATACTCTAGTTCCACCCAACTCTTAGTATATTTCCTTAAAAACTTTATGAAACTATGCTTTACTTCTACGGGCTTTGCATGGTGCAAGTATTCAAAGCTTAAGTGCATCATCATAGCCTTTTATTTTATTCATTTGTCTTGACATAATATTACAGGTATACGTTATACTATTTAACTTTCATCAAGACAACTTTTTATCTCTAATACGATGGAAAATAATTCTAAGCAAAGTAGAATATCAGATTCTCCTCAAAAAGTTTTATACCTTTATTTTGCCTAATTTTCGGATAAAAATTAGATTTAAATGCTTGTGGTTTCCCACACCATAACAATGATTTCAAGGGGTGTCATGCAAGTTTCACGAAGAGAACCACACAACTAGAGCTGTGAACGTTTAGGGATTTTAGTAAACGTGTACATGTAAAAAAAGTGAGCGTGTATTATTTACACAAGTTTAGTACCGTAATTTTTAAAAGTACACCAAAATTGCTCCAAATTTAGGATGCTCAATAAAAAAAACGAGCAACCAGTACGGCAATATTGACTCCATTGCCCACATAGACACTGGAATTTTTCCTTTCCAAATCCTAAACGTTTATTTCTCAAGTATAAAATATGTGCATGGAAATTCAGTTTAGAAAGAACATATAACTTTCTTTTAATGTCATTTAAACGCAACATCGCCTAACTTTTTTGCCGTACTCGCTAGGGCTTTCTCACTGTATAAATCTTGCATACTATGATACCTCGCCGTAAAACATTTAAAAACTACACTACCTCCCTGAAAGTTCTGATCATATCAGTCTTCTCGAAAAAATGGCCGCCATCTTTGCGAAGCATGCAGAATTTTAGCTCTGTTAAAACCTTTTTCTGTTTGTTTATTTCGCAATATTTTATTCTTTCTTGCAAATTTATTTTACTCATCAGGTAATATATAAATGTATTGATTGTCATGATTCAAGTATTTTGACCATGTGTTTTTTTTTTGGCGATTTAACAGCTTGTAAAATGGGCCCTGATTGAGTGGGATTTAAAGCCTTAAGTTATGGCCTATTGTTAGTTTCACTGTTTACTGCTGCGCATTCGCGGTGCATTTCACAAGTTAGCCTACTCAGATTAAGGCGAAATCATAGTGCAAAATATCCCCATTCATAAATGATTACTGCGCATTTGTGATTCGCACATTTAAAAAGGATTATGCTAATCGAGTTTACAGTTTGTAAAAGTCATTGATTGGAATTTTATCAGCCGAATGTGTGTGTAATTTGAATCATGAATGATATTGATTTTTAACGGCTTGACTATGAAAAACGATTACTCGTTATAAGCAATTAGTAAACGTTTACAAGGATTTGTGGGCGTGTAGCGTGTACATGCTAAACGGTCACAGCTCTACACAAAACTCACATATGAAATCATTACATTAACCGACGAAGCAATAATTTGGCAAATAAATGAAATTGTCAACTAGGTATTTTTGGTATATCTATTAGGAGTTGAAAAGTTGATACTTGCTAAAGCTTGACAAAGTGGTCCAATAGTCTAAAATATTTATCTACTTAAAATACTTGGAACAGATTTGTAACATGAAGGAAATAGGTTTTGCTTTTTCCAATAAATAAGCTTTAGAACCCATCTAAAAATTTCAAAAAGTTTTGTATAACGAAATCAAATATGTATAAAATGATGATGTAGAAGACTGCGAAACAAAAAAATAAAACAAAAATATAAGTGTAACACAAATAATACGGCTCATGGCATGATAACAAAATTATGGCATTTATTCCGGTCATGCAGTTAGAATGAATTAATTTGCCATTTTGTACCACTTTGACCTTCTGAAGATAGGAGAGAGTACATATGCATTGTCTAAGATGGCTAAAATTACCGTTCATTTTGGCCATTGGAGGTCTTCTCTCCACACACATATGTATTCCTTCTATTTATACCAGGAATATGCTGCAGATGATTAGAAAAATGGGGGAAGAAGCAAGAAAACAACACTGTTATTCATAACCAAAACAAGAAGAAAAAAATCACACAATTACCCTTCACTTTGGCCATTTGTGGTCCTGCCACCGATAATGGTATTCCTTTTATCATAATTGGAAATGTGCTGCAAATTTAAGAAAAAATATCATGAGAACATCATTGAAATGCCATCTAATTCACAATACCGAATAATCCATACTTCAATGATGTTGATCACCAAACTAAAGCTTCATTCTTATATTTATTTTTGTTTCTGAAACAATTTTCTTTTTAACTTTGGGTTTTTGCTCTAGACCTGTCAAAAATGAATAATGACAAAAATTAACCAAAGCTCACCCTAGATATAAATATTGAACATCTTCTTAAGCAATAAGACAATCATATCTTAAATCGTATATTCTTTTATAAAAAGTCCCTTTTGCTGGCCATTGGACATTGTCAGATAATATTTCATCATTTTTCATCCAATAATCAGTCTGGCATTCTTTGTGCTCAACCTTATCACATTCAAACCATTTCCCCCTTCCTTTCGCTAGCATCTTCATATGAAAAAATATCAGGAAAGGAAGAGACATAATTTTTTACTAATGAACTTCAACAGGACTTGATAAACTGATTAAACAGCATTCAACATGACTCCAACTGATTTATTATCTTTGATTGATCATATAGTATTAGTTAGGATGAAGTATATTACCTTTGGTGTAACAGATTTTTTTGCAGGTATTTCTGCTTGGTTGGGGTTCTGTGCGTTGCCTAACGGTGGTGCTCCTGGCCTAGAAATGCTCCTTCCACTGCTTGAAACTGAACTTCCAATTTTTCCTGAACGTGAATTAATATTTTCCTTTAAGTTTCCATCTGGGTGCCTTCTGTAACCAGATGGTACATTGTGGCTTCCTGCAATACAGATAAATAGAAACAAATGCATTAAGATTGAAATGAGCACCACATAAGCTAAACATTCCAGCTCTAATTCAAAATGTATACCAACAATACAAATATATATATTATATGTCAACTATTTTACTTCTGCTGTAACTAAACATGATTATATCTTTATTGTATAATTTATTTAAATAATAAAATGAATTTAAATTTAAAACAAATGTTTCTCTGCATCATTAAAAAAAAAAAAAAAAAAAACCTGAAGAGAAGTCCCTTTCCCAAACTCTGGGGTCTTTTATTTCTTTATTTTTCTTTGTGGTGGTGGTGGTGGTGTTAATAAGGGCTTTTTATGGGGTGATTAACCATTCTTAGCCCATCACCTTTTTATGTTATGTAATATCAAAGCATATAACTTAATAGTGCAGAACTCCTCACTACAAGGAAATATCAACACCTAGATTGGTACACTCACTCCAATTCTGGTACCTCTAAAATTGTGTAGGAATTACACACTGCACACAATGAGACTGAACTTTTCATAACATCTTCTTTTGACCCCAACTTCTTTAGAAGTTACAACAAATGTTTTAATTGTCAATCCCTTCTACCAAAGTAATTGATTTATCTTACAGTAAACAAAACAATTATTTAGGGCCAAAGATTGGCAAAAATTTTGTAAATACCAGAAAAATGATATCCCACTTCTCATACATATTAGATAAATATCTTTGCTACCTTAAAAGCTACATACAAGTTACTTAACATGGGGCATAATTACTTGGGTGGGCAAAGGATTTTAAAACCAGCCAAAGTAAATAATTAAGCATTTTCATCTTTTCTTTTCAAACTTGTTTAAGTTAAAAACAACAGAATAAATAAATGTATGTTAATTTTGGATACATAGATACAAAGCAAATTTGAACCAAATACACCAATGAGGTTGGGCAGTGTTTTCATTGTACCCAGTTAGCTTTACTGAGACTTACTTGTTAACAATGTTAAAATATACTGATGAGTATTATTTCCCTCTTGCTCAATGTTGAAGAGAAGATTAGTAGGATCCATGAAATGTGTTTTGAATAAAATGTTGTAAAAGAAGAGGATATTATCAAATGAAATTGTTAGTTCTTGTGGGTACACAGGATTCTGATACAGTGTTGTTATTCAGATGAAACAATGTAGAATGATAGTAGTAATTGTTTTTGTTTACATACACAACCTTTGTTTCACAATTCTACTGAGTGATACATCAGGCAGACTCCTCTGCAGGGAAATCTCTTTTACCTGCAAACATTCTAAACACTTGAATCTAGATTTTATGATGAAGAGAATTCACACCTAAAGTGTTTATATTACATAACAGTACCAGGAAACAAATTTGAATTTGAAATGTATTTTATCCAAAACAATAACTTATGAAGAGTATGAATGCCATAATAAGGATCAATTTTTAGGGCTTCGTTCAAGTTTTATACTTCCAAATGCAGACCTCTATGAGCTTGGCATCTCAGAGTATCACTTTAGACTTGATGCTGAAAGATGCATTCAATGTGTCAAATAGCTTATGTATTAAATTGAAATAAAAGGTGATTGTCTATAAGATTTATCCAAAAAAATGCATAGAACAATGGTATTTAAGTAATAGGGATTTGTCTATGAAGTTGGTTCACTGTCTATTTATCAATGTCAGCTATAGATAATGAATTACTGTACATACTAATCTTTGTCACATGTCATGCAAAATGAAATAAAAAATCCTCTTCATGGACTCCAGGCATTATTACCTAATCCGCTGAACATTTTGATGCTTTTAAACTAAAAACAATCTTTACACTTACAAACCAAACACGAACTACAAGCAATTGTAACAGCTGTATGAAGGAGGAAGGGAAAGGGAGGGGGATATCAAGTGACACGAACGACAATGTTTCTCAAGGATGACCCATATTTGCAATACACTTTAGTGTTCATGAACATAAAATGTTTGTAATTTGAGGTTTACTTTGAAATAAATAGTTTACTTTCTGTGACCATACAACAAAGTCTTTAATATTTTTTTTGTGAGTATGCCAAAGCAACAACGACATCTGAATGCTTAATTACAACAGGAAATATCAATTCAGTGGCCTTTAGAAAGAATTATTACTTTGTGAATACAATTTCTCCCCTTTCCTTGCCATTATTTTAATTTTCCCAATTTCTTTCTTCTCCCCATTTCGTTTTTTTTTCTCTTTTCTCCCCTCTTTTTTCTTTCTGGTGATCTTAACAAATTTCTAGGACCATTGGTGCCATGATCCGCTATATTTTCCACCCGTTTGATACAAACAAATTTAAGATAAAATGAATCTGACGTTGGAGGTTCATTTTGGTTTAATAGCATAACAATAGGTCAACAATTGGATGAAAAGATAACTCAAGTTATAAAAAGAGAGAGCAAAATATTTTGAACAAGTGGTCAAATAAATGATAGATAATACAGGAGGCGAAATTCAAAATTTGATTTTCACACAGCTATAAAAAGGGTTGTAATAGATTAAAGTGAATCTATTCCAATTCTTTTGTAATTCTATCCTCACCTATAAATAAGTTCTTTTCATGAGGTCAATTAGGCCTTTGGTTTTTTGTTTGTTTTTTTTTCTTCTTCTTCTACTTCTTCTTCAAACTTATAATTAATCTTTTTTCCTTCAAACTCTTCATTCTTTTCAAGAGCTATATGGAAATTAGCTAGGTCAAAACTATTATCGTCCAAGTCTTGGAAAATAACAACCTTGCTAACAATCGATAGGAATAAAAAAGAAAGTCAGTTATCACATCAATTGTCAAAAATCTATCAAGAAAACTGTGTTGTTCAAAACAAAAATAAAAATTTGAAACAAATATTTATTTACAAAAAATGAAAAACAGCGAAGAAAAGAAGACATCTGCAATGCACATACATCCTCATGATATTAAATAAACGGTTCTAAGAATAATGACATTATTCTACAGTATTTGCAACAATTCTTAGTATCACCATCAGCAGGAGAAAATTGCAACAACTTTTTCTTGTTCTCTTCAACTGGATGTGCTTAAGATGCCCCAAGTGTCTAAGCACATGAAGAATGTTTACTGTACAAGAGTGTTGTGACATCTTTCTTAAAACCTTGTTAATTCATTAATTTATTGCACATTTTTTTATACCTGCAACTATTAAAAATATATATATCTTCAGATTTTTAAATTGCACTTACGTCACTGGACTTTAGTGTTTTCATACTTTCTTGAATGTCTAATTGCTCAAAGTTTCAGAATATCTATCAACAACAACACAATAACGTTTATGACGTGTGTGGCTGAGGCATTTTTTTTACAAAAATCTGATACAGGATTAACTTGGATATGTATCATGAAAGTCGGTCATATATGTTTTTGTCTTCATTTTAAAACATTAGTGATTTTAAGATAATTACATCAAAGGTGTGCTTTTCAAATTAAATCTATAAAATAAAAAAATAACACTTAATTTAAATCTGTAATTTGTATTATAATAAGTAACTTTAGTTACAGAAATGGGAATGTGTATGGTCTGAAGTCAAATGTAAATGACATTTTTATTGTCACCAATGAAAAACTTGAAATTTAGGGAATGGGGAAAAATTCATACCTTTTTGTCACTTGTAAGGGGAAATTAAAAAAATTAAAATTACAAAAAATACAGGCATTAGTTACGTCTAGGACTGCTTTTCAGACATAACAGATAAATTTAGCATCGAACGGTTGGGGGTTTATGGTGCAAGACTACACTGATACATGGCTTAGCTTGCCAATTAATTCACAAATACTAAAATGTATGCTTCATGTATCAGCTAAGTAATATTAAAACACCTTGCAGTGTCTGATGCCTAACTTTAACCTTTTCACTTTTAGGAACTTACTTCCAAAGACTGAATCTGTGTCAGTACTTTCTCAAATAACACTGTTCCCGGAATAGATTTTACGATTCCAACTTTTTGCTGATAATGGGACAAATATTTTCCTTCAAAATGGGCTGAATTTGCAAGTACTATTAATGAAGTAATGTTATTGGTTAATAGTAGGTGGAATTGGGAAATATGAAAGGTTATGTCAGTTATTAGTATTTACATGATGTAGCATCCAGTTGCATATAGTCTTACACATGCACTCAGCCTTGCATACATTATGTGTATTCATGGTTACTTATGCTGCCAATTGCAGGCAAGGTGGGAAAAGCTTTTTCTTACTAAAACTGTGTGATAGAAATTACATTTAAGATAATCTTATTTGACAACATACATTTGAGCAGAAATCAAGTTATTGATCATTGATGCCACACATTCTTGTGAAAAGAACACTGGTGGAACAGTGATGTTTGAAAATTCACTCTTCATGCATAAAAAGCACTGTTCTCAGAATAGTGGAAAATTGGACCCCTGTCCTTGCAATAAAGCAAGCAAAAAAACATTTTGACATAATGCAAATGCATTAGTTGCACACCATGGCATAAACAGATCTGATTTGCATTGGATACAACTCTGCTTGTTTTTGACCATTTTTCAGTTATTGATTACAAAAAAATTCAAATTCATAATCTGCAGTACAGCTTTTTGATATTTCAACTTTAAAATACTACATTAAAATGCAAGAATATGAAACTTTCAACAACAAAAGGGAAGGAGAAACGTCTGTTGACCTTTCAGTTTTGAGTCAGATTAATTCACTTCTAACTTGTTGATGAAGGAGCATACAATTTGATACAAAGAGCAAGATAAATGAATAATTTCCTGCATTTGGCATATAATACAGCTAAATATCACTGCGTACAAAACAGATTCCATTCCCAATAAATTACCTTGGGCAAAGTTTGATGGATGTAGGTACAAATGAGGCTCATATTGCCAATGAAAGCATTTTCATTAGCTCCTAATATTTGCTGCTAAGTTTATACAATGCATAAGTCAGGGTGAGCTCAGGGCTAACTTTTTTTTCTTTCACAAAAATTTGTATTCATTTCCATACTATTGAAGTATTGCTATCAAGAAAAAAAGTTTCAGTTCTAAACAACATGTGTTCTTTCTTAATAACATTAGTTTAAATTCTCAATAAAAAAAAAACCAGAACCGAAAGGTTTTGTGGTCCAATGTTTTTTGTTTTTTTTTACATGCTGATTGATTTGCAAGTTTTGTATTAACTGACATTTCATTGCATATCACAAAATATTTGTTCATATTTATTCATAAGACCATGCAGATCAATAAAAATGTTGACAACATTAGCATTTGCACAATAATTAACATTATCATTGCAAAACATTTATCCTATTTCAGGAATTTGTCAGTGAGACTACTCATTAATATTCATGACATCACTACCACAACATTAGAACAAATGTATAGACCATAACACATCTGTGTACCACTTATGGCATAAATCCGATATACTGTTTAGCACTTTCACATTAAGCCCTGTCTACCATGCATATTAATGACATCTGTAAATAAAAATAAGTTTATACAATAACCAATACTATCATGCCCAGTATGATGCAAAACAGACATACAGTTGCTCTTTTAAGCCCCGCCCACTTATTAATGTGCATGACATCACCACCAAAAATAATAGGGCACATCTGCAGACCATGACGTTAATCCAGTTCATGGTTATAGAGATATTGTGTTTACAAGCTTTTGGTTTGCGAAATAATATTAAACCCCACCCACTATGCATATCAACAAAAGTCAACGTTTTTATACAATGAACACGTACACACTAGCTAACATTATCATAACAAATATGAAACATGTGATTATAAAAATAATTATGAGCATTTCAAGATTTTTATATCAAGCCCTGCCTCATTAATATGCATGACATCACCACCAAAAAACAATAAGGCACATACAATAAGGCACATCTACAGGCCATGGGCTATCTGTGTACCAAATATGGCATGAATCCAGTTTACCCTTCTTGAGATACTGTGCTTACAAGCTCTATTCAGCAAAATCTTATTAAGCCCCACCCATTATGCGTATTATTGTAATTCATATCAAGCCCCGCCTAATCATTAATATGCATGATATCACCACCAAAAAACAATAAGGCACATCTACAGGCCATGGGCTATCTGTGTACCAAATATGGCATGAATCCAGTTTACCCTTCTTGAGATACTGTGCTTACAAGCTCTTTTCAGCAAAATCCTATTAAGCCCTGCCCACTATGTGTATTATTGTAATTTAACGTTTTAATACCATGAACATGTACACACCATCTAACATCGTAAGTATACTATTTGAAACAAAACAGACATGCTATTGTTAAAATATGAGCATGTCAAGATTTTTACATCAAGCCCTGCCTACTCATTAATATGCATGACATCATTGTCAAAAACAATAGGGTACTCTACAGACCATGGGCTATCTGTGTACCAAATATGACATAAATAAAGTTTACCATTCTTCAAATACCATGCTTACAACTCTTTTCAGCAAAATCATATTAAACCCGCCCACTATGCATATTACTGTAATTCAACGTTTTAACTTCATGAACAAGTACACATCAGCTAACATCATAATTAAACTACACATGAAACAAAACAGACGTGCTATTGTTAAAATATGAGTATTTCAAGATTTGTTCATTAAGCCCACGTACTCATTAATATGCATGACATCACTGTCAAAAACAATAGGGCACATCTACAGACCATGGGCTATCTGTGTACCACATGACGTGAATCCAGTGTATCGTTCTTTAGATATTGTACTTACGAGCTTGCTGTCACAGACACATATACATGCATACATACACGCATACATACACGCATACATGCATATATACATGCATACATACATGCATACATACACCCATACATACACCTATACATACACGCATACATACACACGCACGGCAAACGGACCGGATATGTTCCTGATGCTGATCGCATCGGAACCGAAAAAGGAATGCTTTTACATACAGTACTGCATAAAATCTTTCTTCAATTAAGGTTATTTGCCCAAAATCTGACAAGAAGTTTAACACTTTCACCACTGACACTGTACATATGTTTGGAGTTGGTACCTCCAAGTTATATCACTTACAAAACATAGAGTCAATGAAAGTATCAAAATACCAGCGAGGGACGATACGAAAATGGGCTGATTAATGAGAGAAATTATGATGCTTTATTAAGTTTGATGTTTAGAAATAACCTTTTTTATTGTTGTTCAAGTTTGGAACTATTCTTTTCAAACAAACAGACTTTTTCTCTGTGATCTGAAAACTTTTTTCCCCTCACAGTAATCACATTTTAGTGTGGATATCTAGTATACCAGTTTTGCGAAAAAATGATAATAGCCCCTGCACTTAATTAAGTCTTATATAGCTTAGCAGTAAAAGGGCTAGTCTGGTTTTCAAAACATTACCATTTCCATCACACTTGAGCATTTTGATACAGCTGACAACATCAGACACACTTCTTAATGGGAGCAATTTATTTCAAGATTCCAGGATGCTTATATTGATGTGTTAATACTGCACAAGACATTAAAATTATGTAACAGCATGGTCAAAAGGACTTTTATATCTTTAAGGGAAGATATAAATACATTCCAAGCAGTAAAGAGAAACAAAAAGAGTTATCATGTCATTTTTCAGAAGTCCACAAAACAGCTTTTTCAATTATTCATTTATGCTGATAAGAGTAACATGCAAAACACAAAGCATGAATATTTCTCAGGATTGGAAATCTTTCAAATTTACCCTTGAGACATTTTTCTTCCCTCATAATTAAATTACTAAAAAAAAATATATATATTTTCTTTAAGTCTTTAACACTATACCCCGAATCAAATTCTTACAGGAAAAGACTTTCCCATCATTTTCAGTGACCAAGATTTAGGAAAGAAATTGAAAGAATTACATCTAAGATTTTGAGCCATTTGCCCAGTCATACATCACAAATTTAGTACAAATTCTAGATTGATCAAACTTTAATCAACTATAACTCAAAAACTATAAGTTCAATAATCAAAATTCAAAAATAGATATGCTCAGATGCTAATATTATAAAAATTGCTACACGTCCATAGCACTTAAAGGATTGTCCCTGGAAGTGCATGTTATGTGCACAACATAAATTATTTAACATGAATAATACTCAGCTAATAAAAACCCGGATGAGTATTAGCTGATGGGCATAACAATAAACTGATAAAAACCCGGATAAACACTCAGCTGATGGGCATTACAATAAACTCAGATCATATGGAATTCCTACAGAAACTAACCCAACCGTCTACCAAAATTCAGATGATTTCCCTTACAGCTTTATCTGTGTCAAATTTGCAGAATTCATGCATAGCAAGATGACTGTCACTATGATTAGCTTAAAACATCTAGCACACAAATGACAAAAGAAGTATCTTTCATCCAATAATTTGTGAAAAGCATTTGAATCTAACACTTTTTTGCAACATGCATAAACATATTTTCCCCATCCTTTTTTAGGAAATTTCCCACCTATGATAAGTGTATTTTGTGAAATAAAAAAAATAAAGTGTGTACTCATGCAAATAACCTTTGTGGTAACCATTTTATTCACATTTAATGCAATTAGAGCAGCTTGGATAGGCACAGTAGGTAAGGGGTAGGGCACACCCAAGACTAAAACCAAAGGATACAGGGTTATGATTTCTTGTTTTTTAGCACAGAAAGACAGACCTCTTATTTCTTTCGGAATATATCCAGCAGCACCAGGAAAACAAGCATTTCACATAATACAATAAACCTCAATATTTCTATCAAAATATAATTTTGATATGAAGTTCCAAGTTCTACCAATCTTTTCAAATGATTAACAACATAAGTCAAGTTATATTCAACAGCTCTCTTAAAGAAGGATAGACAACTGGGCCTTTAAAAGCACTATATAGAGAATAAATTCATAATGATCTGAGTGGCAGTCATGCTAAGTCTGTATAAAATTTGGAATAAAATTTGTAGAATCTTCATTTTTTTTTTATTAAGACAACCGAAACCAAACTTTGATGTCCACAGCTCTTGAAACGAAAGACAATGACTCCAATGAAGACCTGAAATCGACTGCTTCAGTATGTTTTAAACTTATAAGTCATAAACAAATCATATATAGTGTGAGGACAATAATTCCCGAATGTTGGCCCTATAATTTGGATTATGGAGAGAGGTTAATGTATAATGATAAAGGTCCCCTTATAACTGGTTTATTTACAGTTCAGGATTACACAATTTGACTAAAAAGCTACAAGATCTGGACCAACTTTTAAACAAGGAACAAGAAAGTACAACTGGACAACAGTTCATAAGATAATTAATATCTTTATGACTTGGCCAACAACCAAAAGGTATGACAAAACCTGCTGAGGATTAAATGCTGTACTTGGCTACCATAATTTGTAAGCCTAGGCACGAAACATATCACTAGGTAGCTTTGGAAGTTTGATTCATGTTGATGTCTTTATATATTCAAGTATTCGGTAATCCGGGCATTTTGAACATCCAAGACACTTTGTCGGTGAAAATGGGGCAATGTTTTGTGCACAAGTGACCACAAATTAACTTTAGTCGATGTACGCACCATACATTTATTTTCAAATTTCAAAAATACCTTTTCTACATTACTTAATTAGCAACAATTTCCTGCACAAATACCCAAGCAAAGGTACAGATTTTGGCCTCTAAATGTGACCAATTTTACACTAGCTGTAATGCTAAACAGAATTTGTTTTCACCGACAAACTAGTTGTTAAGCTTTACGCACATTATTATGATGTCATCCCGAATACTTGAATAAAAGCATACAACCAAATTCTGAGCTATATGGAATGCTTCGTGATGAAACTAAGAAAAAATCAAGCGGCATGCACAAGAACCCTATAGATACTGTAGTTGCTTTACAATGGAGCAAGTGGATGGGTATCTCATCATAGTCTGGGGGATGGTCTGACAGCAGGATGGGAAGAAGTTACACGGATACTCATGCATTTGGTATGCTAATATTCATGTCAATAAGGTACTGTACACATAAAGCAACAAGGAGGGTGAGTTTACCTTTCTTCCGTAGAACTGTGATAAGGTACAGAGAGATTAGATCAGAACATGTTAACACAAATAGTATTACATTATGGGTGTTGAAAGGGACATGAAATCATGACTAGAGGAAGAACGTTATATCATATCCATACACACAAATCACAAGTCTCAAATGAGATTTCTACCTACAACATCCACCTACTAACTAAAACAATGTTTTCAACTGAAAAGATACTCTTTATGAACTTTGCTCTTTGTTAAAAAAATGTTTATGGAAATGACCACCATAATGAATATAATGAGTTGTTATTCTACTACCACCATAATTGTCTTGTCTTCTTTTCTGTTTAAAACATTTTTTTGTTTGTTTCTTCTTCCCCAAAATGTACAGTCGATATGAATCCCTTGGATTACAAATAATTGGGGCTTGTCACACACACAACCAGAGATGGGTACCTTCAAGCCTCTCACTCATGTAGTTTGCATGAATCTCTTTAATCTATTAATGTGTTAGGTCCAAATCACCTGTAATTTCCAAACAATGTTCTGTAGATTTAATTGCATTTTCTGACCACAATTTTGTATATATTTATGAATACTGTGATAAGTATAGAATCTACTTTAATAAGAATAATGGAAATCATTAAGAAACAAGAAGAAAATTATCTCTCTTCAACAAAATGTAATGTCAAACATTTACCAGTTGTTGTAATTTTCAAGATACACAATTTACATTAGGATCTTCAAACTCTTGCGAGTGAATTCTTTTCAAGACTTTTTGAAAGCATGATTACGACAATATTCTGAAAATCAATATGTTTCATATTGTTTGTGATTCAGTTACACCATCTACTGACCGAGGTGAACATAAATTACACAAGAACAAATGTTGCACCATCTACTGAATGAGGTGAACATAAAGGTTGCACCATCTACTGACCGAGGTGAACATAAATTACATGAGTGAACAAATGTTGCACCATCTACTGACCGAGGTGAACATAAATGTTGCACCATCTACTGACCGAGGTGAACATAAATTCTATGACAGGAGAACAAAGGTTGCAGCAACTGTAAACCAACATGGGATATTCACTTGCTGTCCATGTGGATAAAGATGTCATGCCTTAATTCAAAAGGAAGTCCAACCATGGCTTCAATTGTCAAATATTTGTCCAAAATAAATGAATTTTCAATTAGCAGCATGGAATTACATTTTAAAATAAAATTGCAAAAATGAATCAACTGATGATTTCCACTTCCTCCCATTTTTAAGGTACAAAGGAGTGACCTCCTCATGTTTTCTGAAAAGAACAGTCCTTTATTTTTAACAAAGAGCAAAACTACTACAAAAATGATGTCATTAAAGGATGTTACATATACATAGAAATATGAGTCATATGTAAATATACAAAATATGGATGGAGACAAAAGAGTCAGGCACGGCAAGCCCAATAAACGAACGAGAGTTTTCGTGCACCATCTAGTCCAGCAAGCATCAATGAACAAAATTTTGAGCAAGGGAAATGGGTGCATGAAAAAGGCAGGCGTCATTTCAGCAATGAAAGGTTGCTGTCATCGCCATTTTTGTGTTTGAAACTGACCGTAATTTTCACCGCCATGACTAAATCGTCTTTCTTTCTGGGTGGAAGGGGTGGCTGATAAGCTGGCCCGTGTTTTCTTACCATGTGCGGACGGTGATTGCGTGATGGTAGGCGTTAGATCACTAATGGTTCGTTGTGGAAGGGACAAAGAGCTGCCTTGATTGGAGTCTCCATCATCAGACTGAGGAGTCAAAAAAAAAAAAAGAAGAATGTCAATGAGAAACT